>CAHIKZ030000633.1:1697500-1887500 GCA_903632075.3 Acanthosepion pharaonis
TGGGGTATTTTCTTGAGAACCTCAGGGTCCACATTTGAAGGCCTATTCAGTAGCCTGTCAAAGTGTTTATTCCATCTCTTGCCATGCCATCTATATCTGTGAGGAAATTATTGCTGTCCTCTGTCCTGAGAGGAGCAATCTTGGTGGATCTGGAACCAAATACTTGTTTCATCAAGTAGTAAATCTGCTTGGTATTATTTAAATTCACTGCATTCTGTATTTCATCTTCTAGCTCTGACCACCATTTTACCTGCATAGTTCAAAGTGCATGTTGAGCTCCTGCTTTTGCAGCTTTAAACTCCTTGCACAGTTTACTGTGTTGTTCTTTGGACAGGCCTTTTTGCAACATTGAACTTCATATCTGATTCTTTCTTGCAATGATCTCCTTGAAAGCATCATCATTTTCATCAAACCAGTCTTGACGTTTTGCTAGCATTTTACCGAGAACTTCCTCAGTCACTTCATATATATTCTTCTTCAAAGAGTCCCATGATGATGTATCATTGATTTCAGTAAGTTGTTGTCTTAGTGATTCATGTTTCCAGGGAATGCAGTTTTGTGACATTCAGACATGCAGGAGGCTTTGCATTTTTTGTCTAGTTGCTGGTTTAAGAACAAAATTCATCTTGGCCCTCGCTAGGGCATGATCAGTCCAACAATCTGCACCATGCATAGATCTAACAATATGGACATCCTGTATATCTCTCTTGCGGATGATGGCATAATCAATGCAATGCCATTGATGTGAACAGGGATGTATCCGCGTAGTAACATGATCATCCCTGGGCTTGAATTGAGTGCTAGAGATAAAAAGATTAAACTCGGTGCAGAGTTCAAGAAGCATTTAACCATTGGTGTTGATTTTCCCGAGGCCATATTTCCCCAAATTACTTCAGGTCTCTGTTAAGATGTTGAGTGTTTCCCCGTGCGTGTATTGAAATAAGGACAAACACATACGTAGGGAAAAATACTGGTATATCTGAAGAGGTATTTACAACAGAGAGATTAGTAGTCAAACGAATGCAGGTTAGTCAGTAACAATCAGAAAGAGTATAAAGTTCAACTGTATCTTCCGGTAGAGAGACGGAAGTGTGATGGTCACCTGATCTTCCAGAACTCTATAGAACTGTCCTATTAGTAGTAGAGAGATCAGTCCATTCTGATGAGAAGGTGGGTGCACCCCAACAGTCTCCCAATCTGCACCAACTCGGGCATTGAAGTCACCAAGGAGGACAATCTTGTCATCTTTTGGAATCATGTAGAGCATACTCCTCAAAGATTCATAGAATTTAAAATGTCAGTACTGTCCATTGTTGGAGTGTAGGCACTAATAATTGTAGTGTATCATGTTCCATTCAGATGTAGGCAAAGGTTCATTAAACACTCACTGACTCCTTTAGGAAGTTCAGCAAGTTTTGGTACAAGTGTGCTATGAACAGCAAAATCCACACCAGCTACTCTATCTTCCTCAGCACACTTTCCCTTCCAGAAGAAAGTGTAGCCACCTCAAACTTCTTGACCATCACTAGCTAAATGAGTTTCTGAGAGAGCAGCTACATCTATAGAATATCTCTCTAGCTCCCTAGACGCCAGAGCTTTTCTGTGTTAAGGAGCAGATCCCACAGGATTATCTACGAGAGTCTGTACATTCCAACAAGATAGTTTCAGTTTCACCAATAGCTTTTTACTTTGGTTCAAGCGCCAAATAGATATCCACCAGCCACACTATCCTGGCCAGATGAATGAGACGGGCAATTTTTGAGTCACCTTTTCTCGATTCTTCCAGCAATCTTCTGGTGAGCAGTACTCTCCTTAAAAGGGCTGCTCAGACACCCCTGGAAGAACTGAAAGCCACCCCTATCTCAATGAAGGTGAGCTAGCAACTTTATATCTACTCAGAGGCAGCCAAATATGTAGATCAGTAGCTACACACTTTCAGCCCATCAGACCTGTATGCATCACTGCATCACCATCACACTTTTCTATCAGAGATTCCTTCTCCTAGGAGACTGCCCGAAGATTTGGGAGGCCCCACCCCCAGTGGGCTAACTGCATGCCTGGATACCAGCCAACATACATACACACACACATATATATATATATATATATATATATATATATATATATATATATTTCATACATATAGTCACACATTATATATATATATATATATATAATGGACTCTCCCTTCGGTTTCAACGTATGAGGATCTGACAGCTTACTTGATTCAGTTATGAAATTTTGTGTGATAATTTTAAGTGGCATTTAAGGCCCACTAGTGATTTACAAAGGAGGCCACATATGGAGCAAGAGTGAGGATTGTGAGATGAGATCACTGTTAGATTGGCTGACCTTTTAGTTCTTGCTCTCACTCTCGCTTCTTGAAGATGATTCATGCAAGCAGATTGAAAAATGCTTAGTCCACTAAAACACATTGATCTCCATTCTACATGCTCCAAGGCTAAGCACTCAAGGGTGTTATGTGGTATATTGACAGCTGACAAGTTGGGCATCCTATATTCATGTAGTCCTGATCTAACTGGCTGTACATTAGGATCTTGGGTATCCTGTCATCAGACATTCTCAAGACATGACCAGTCCACCGTAACTGAGACTGTATGAGAAAAGTCTTGATTCCTCCAATATTACACTTGTTAAACAGGTCTACGTTAGATGTCCTATCTTGAAGGTTAACTCCACAGATTACATGCAGACAGCTTTTATGGAAAACATCCAGCTGGTGTATATGGTATCTGTATGGAGTCCATGACTCTGAGCCATACAAAAGGATAGCAAGTACAACAGCTCTGTAAACTCAAATTTCCATATCCAGTCTAATACCCCACTCATTCCACAGGCGATGACGAAGTATGCCGAAAGCACTGGTAGCCTTAGCAATCCGATGCATGATTTCATCATCTAAAGTTCCACTGTAGTTGACTTTGCTACCAAGATAGGTGAAAGACTTTACATAGTTCAGGGCTTTGTCTTCTGTGCTGAGGTGGAAAGTGATAACAGCAGTGCAAAAAATACATGTGTTGCACTGAGGACCAGTTTAAGAGAAGGTGTTATAACTATAGCTCATTTTTAGAATTCCAGAATGCAGGTTCAATAGGAAGCTGGCAAACCACTATTGGAGCTTTAGGGATAAGCATAACTGAAGCCTGGCCATTAAATGGATTATTTTACGAAATGTAAAGGCCAACAAAGTCAGTGGCAGCACATGTAGGCTGACAGGAGAAAAAGCTAGCTATAGTAACATACAAAGCTGGCGCTGTATTGTTGAACAAGAGGTCTGAGATCATGGTCAAATTTAGATACATCAGAAAGTTAATTTTGGGGCTATACAAACCTGGATAAAGTTGGAATAATTTTTTTCACTACAACACCCTCCACCACTTCCAGTGTCAAATGAAGGAATTTAAGTTGTTGAGTTGCCTCTGATTGTTTTGCTGAACATACCAACTGACAAAACCTCGGTGGTCGAAATCGCTGTGTAAGTTTGGTTTTACTACTTGAAATTGAGTACTTTTTAACGTGTATGATTTTAAGAAATATTTCACTATTTGTTTATTCCGGAATACACACACACATATATATATATATATACGTAGACAAATATATATACATATTTAGATACACATATATATATATATATATATATACACACACATATATAGATACGTATAAGGATATATATATCTATACATAGAAACATATATATACACACACATATATATATATATATATATATATATATATATATATATACGTATATACATACATATATATATACACATATATAAACACATATATATATATATGCACACACACACACACATACATATATATATATACACACACACACACACACACACATATACATATCTATATACATACATATAGACAGAAAAGATAACATTAGAAAAATTCTAGAGGAACATGAAGACAAATGGATTTTGTGCCTCAAAACACTTCCTCCAGGTGGGCTTAACCACAAATTTAACTAGATAGATAAAATGCTTGTGGAGGTGTTCAGGTTTCAGACTTATACACATACCTATACTAATATATAGACATACACACATCATACCTGCTCCCAAAGAACTAAATCATAACATACACTTAACACACACACATCACATCCCCAGCAACCCATAAAACTGTCAAAATGACCAAAGGAATTCTGAGTTACATGAATCTGCCCAGCCACTAGGACTGTCCAAAATTAACAATAAAAAAAACAAATGAAAACTACAGATAAAGTTAATTTTCTTCAGAAGGTCATTCATTCCTGTAAGTTCATTGCTACTAATAAGCAGAAATTATTTTCTCCTGGTGATAGCCATGCTGTTCAAAACTATTTGAGGAACATAATTGAAATAATAAAACAAAAAAAATATTAATATACAACCCAGTGTGTCTGAAAATTTTTAATTTTTTTAATATTTTTTATTGTTCAAAACTTACACGCATATATATATATACATAAATATATACACACAACAAATATACACACACACACACATACATACATACATACATACACATATATATATCTTCTTTTATATGACATGTCATTTCAGGACATAAGCAATCATGGCTCCCCACCTTCTGTTGCTTTGAATTCTAGAATTTTTCCATTTTGCAGCAGTTAAGAAATATAAAAATTGTCCATAATTTTTATTGTCCTAAGTGCTTTCAGCCACTTCTATAGCCATTTTCAAGGGTGATTTGTCTTTGGATTTGTTATTTTTTCCTCATGCTTTGACTGTTACATTGTAAATGTTAGTGTTGTTGTCTGTAAAAGAGCATTTATTCCAAGCTCTCACATACAATGTGTGACTGGAATTTGCATGATTATCTTTCTATTTTTTTATTTTTTAAAAAACATTCAAAATTCCACTATTTCTATTATTAAATAATGTAAGGTTAATGGTAAGAGATAATTGTTTGATATATAAGACCTCTCAAATATCAAGGTTTTTCTGATAATGTGATGTATATAGAATTCTTGTATGTCTAACCAGAATTTTCCTTAAGGGTTCTTGTAGATTATGGTTTAATAGAGGTCTTTTTACTGCACTATGGTCAGATAAGTGACAGATAAGGTGTCTACTCAAGGAGGTGGTAGTGTGTCCGATATAGATATTTGATTTATGACAACAAACACAGTCTTGTATTGGGCACTGAAATTGAGACATTATATTGGTCATGGTTAGTTTAGATATAATGGGGTTAATTTGATTAGTGATCACAAGGTTTGCAGTTTTCCATTTCCTGTAATATATTATAAATTTTATATATTTTTTGCAAATTATAGTAGTAATATGGTGTTTAATAATGCTTTGTATAGTGAATTTGCCCTGTTTATAATTATTGGGCATCTGGTTACAGTAAAATATGTTGATGTTATTTTGCATGGTATTTTTATTACTGGTGTCATGTATTTTTGTAAGAATTATTTTATTTGTTTATCAATGATGTTATTGTTGAATAATGTTTGTTTTATGAATTTTAGTTCACTCAGAAATATTCTTTGAGAAAAAGAATTTTGGTGTACTCTATTTAAGAAGTTTGTTATCATTGCTATTTTATATCTTTCCGGGCATTGGCTATCATTTTTAAGAAGACAAGAGTTCATACTGGTAGTTTTTTTTTTATATGAGTAAGTGGTAAATTCTTTGGAATAAATATATATATATATATATATATATATATATATATATATATATATATCTGTAGAAAAATCACGTGGTAGAGATAAACACTTAGTTGTGGAGCAAGCTAAGTGAACAATAATCAACCTTTAGAAAGAGAGCTATTTATGTTGCCATAGAGCATCTCATTGTGCTAAAGTGGGATAGTCCATTGTTTGGGCTGTGATTGGCTGCTAGTACCTGAGTGGAGGTATTTCTATATAAATACCAGCTTGATTCAGCTGTTAGTTTGCAGGGTTTGTATTAAGTTACAACCTGCTTTATTTTTTGTCTGCCAGCTGGACGCTAGCTGGGACCTTTACACCGGTAAGTGCTGTTTATTATTGTTATTCTACATCTCCTTCCCCCCATCGCGTGTGGGTAGTGGCCTTTAGGGAGGGATGAGTTCTTTAAACCTGGCTAGTTGTAAGGAAGTAGTCTGGACAATGCCCGAGGGGTTTTGTCCGTGTTATTGTCGACGACTGAGCAGTGTTGACGTTATTCCAGCATCGAATGTTTGTGGCACTGGTGTAGGGGTCTCAGGTAAGGCACTAGGTCTTGGAATTGGAATTGTAGGTGTATCCAGTTTCCTGAGGAATCGGCGATTTCGTAAGGTAATTCTACCTGATCCATCAACTCTGATACGGTATTGGTGGTTGGGGAGGGTTTCAATGACCTGACCTGTTGTGTCCCATCGGCGGTTGTTGGTCATTGTAGTGCCACTATTTGTCCTTTTGAAGGGGGTTTAAGGTGTGTGCTGTTCTGTTGTATCACTCTATGAGACGAGCATTCCGCGGGACAGACTTATCTCGCGATTTGGGCTGCGGTTATCCAATTGCATGTGGCTTATAGAGTGTGGGGTGGGATGGTATATAGTCACGTAGTCGGCGGTGGAGTAGTAGTTGAGCAGGATAGCCCAATGTTTTGAATGGGCGTATTCCTGTATTGAGGATGGCTCTTGCTGCACGATTATTGTCCAACGATCCTTGGGCTCCTGTGTTGCCATTTACGATTCTCTTTGCCGTTTTGACAGCAAGCTCTGCCCGACCATTGGATTGTGGGTAACCTGCAGATGATAACCTGTGTTTGACAGCCCAGTCTTGTAAAATTGCTTGAATGTAAAGGATGTGAAGGGTGGCCCACCATCAGTGCTGAGTTCCTCGGGAGCACCGTGAGGTTTGAAATATGTCCGCAAATTGAAATAATCCTTGATGCATTAGCTTCTCTGTTAACCTGTCAGCGCATGCTAAGTAACCATGGTTCCCAACATGGAAGATGTCCATGACGATTTGCTGAAATGGCCAATCAGGAGATGGTGTCAAGTTGATTGGCTCTTTTGGTTGACTCGGGGCAATTTTTGAGCAGAACGTACAACCTGCTCTAATGTTATGTATTGAAGCATTCATCCTGGGCCAATAAACAGATTCATTGGCACGTGCCTTCATGCCAACTTCACCTTTTGGTGTGCAGAATGTAGGCTATGTAAGACTTTTTGCGCATTGAGAGGTGGGGATAACGATTCTTTTGATCTAATAGCACTAATCCATCGTCAACACTTTAGGCGGTGCCTCACTTCCCAGTATTCGCGCGGGATTTCGGTGCAGTGAGGCTGCGCGTCCTTTGGAATCCATTTTGTATTACCTCAATTAATTTTTTGTATTAGTGGTTGTTGCGCGTCCCGCTGCACGGATAACGTCTGGTGAGATGAGCTCCAGGTTGTCATTTGCACCAAATGTTGCTAATAGGGTTGTTGATTTGACCCAGTCATCCATATTGTCAGACTCTATGATGTCTGATTGAGAGAGTTCAGCAGTGAATACATTTAGGAGTGCCTGTGAGATGTTTGCTGGGTTACGAGAGACAGCATCGGAGGCTCTGTGCCATTTTCCAGGGCAGTGCTGAATGGTGAATCTGTACCTGAGGGTTTTCTCCTTTAACCTGAATAATCGGGGTTTTGGATTTTACTAAGGTCTCTATCTCCGAATAATCCTTTTAGTGGTTCATGATCTGTAACCACTATGAGATTTGGGCAACCCATTACAAAATGCGACATTTTTCCAATGCCCACGCAATTGCTGCTGCTTCGCTTTCAATAGGTGCATATCTGCGTTCAGCATCAATGCAGAATCTGCTACCAGCAAATATCAGGCGCCAACCTTCAGGGCAGCAAACTGGGGCTTTGTCAGTGGTGCATGAGCAATACTTCTGCAGAAGTAGGAAGCCCATTCTGTCTTTGCTTCAATCTGGGGCAAGGCAGGTTATTCGCTTTTTTTGAAATGTTGCGATGCCTTTTCGGACTAAGTCAACTATGACCTTCTTTGAATGCTGGAATGCATCCTCAAGGCTTTTATTCCATGTAAAGTGTGAGTCTCGTTTTACGAGATCACGAAATGGAAGCATGACTGGGCTCAGTGAGTATGCCCAAGCGACTTGGTTGACCAGCCCAAACCATGATCTGGCATCGGTGAGCGTTTTTGGTATTGGGAAGCTTAATGTTGCCTCCAGCATGGATTTAGAAGGGGTTACACCAGAAGATGTTATTTGGAGGCCCCAAACTGCACCGTGTCTTGGCAAAATTGGAATTTTCTCTATTTATTACGATGCCGTTTTTTGCACAATGGAGGAGAAAATCAACGTGTGAAAAAAGGCTCCTTCAATGTCAGAGTCATAGAGTAGGGTGTCATCCACGATTTTTACTTTTATGGGGGATGTCTTTTATTACTTCATCATACCTTCGGGTGTAGGCATCGCCAGATGCTAGGTAACCTTGTGGCATTCTCAGGTACATGAACCTTCCCCATTCTGTGATGAAGGTGGTGAGTGGCTGGGACTCTTTATCTAAGGGGATTGAAGACAACAGACATTTTGTTTGATTAATTTTATTGATCAACTTTTCCAAACAATCCTCCTCAGATAAGGGAAAATTCCTTCACAAATTGTCCAAAGTTCATTTTGGAAGAAATATGGTACAAGCTTTTAACTTTCTTAAGTTATCATGAGGGTCATTATAGAGACAAATGTTGAGTTTTGTAGAAATAGTAATTATTGTGCCATAGGCAAGTTGTGATGTATGTGTATTTTTTATATACATTTGTGGATGTGGGCTCTTAAAATATAATTGCTTTTATTTATAGATGGTTGTTTTTGTTGTATGAGTATTTCTTTGAGGATCATAAGTCTGTTTTTAGTATTTGATTTTGCTAGTATTTTCATATTGTTTGTGAGTAGTTGTCTACTTTTACTATGATCCTTATGTTGCTTATTAATGTATTGTCTGATGGCACTTTGTTCCTATATGTGACAGGTGAGAGTGTGATTGTATATCCTATGTGAGATATTTTGTCTTTTTTATTTATGAACAAACATTCTCCAAATTTATTCAGATACAATGTTGATCTTATGTAGGTTAGAAGTTTGGGATGCATTATTTTTAATAACTAGGTTGCTAGTTTTGAATTGTTATAGTAAATAATAAATCTAATGTATTTGTTTTTATTGACTGGTTTTATATATCTATGAATGATGTTTTTTACTGCTCTTTCATTTTTTTTTGTAATTGTGGTGCATTTGATTTTGGTAAGATATGTTAATAGCGTTATTGTCAATATTATGTTTCTGACTGGTTATTGTTAAGATTGCTGTTATTTAAATGAAATTTGATTTGCTTGTCAACTATATAATTAGGTTACTGATAAGGGTTTGTTTTATATTATTTAATTTTTTGAGGAAAATTATTTTGGTTATTTTAGTTTAGCTCTCTGGATTAGGTTATTAATGACAGCAGTTTTATATTTTTCAGGACATTCACTGTTGTTCTTTAGAAAGTAGTAGTTAGAACTAGGAGACTTTTTGTATGGAAATGTGGTAAAATTATTGCTGTTATAATCAATGAGAATATCTAGAAATGGGATATTTTATCACTGTTTAGTTCATAAGTAAACTCCATAATGTCATCAACAAATTTGGTTTGGATGAATATATGTAGCATAAAGGGTGAGTTTATTTATTTTAAATATTTTGTTTTCTAAGTTGGTCATATAAAAGTTTGAAACTAAAGAGCCAAGAGGCTGCCTATAGCGATGCTATTGTCTGGATATAAATACTACCAAGGTGATTATGGAAATGGACTTGTATTTTTTTTTAAATATTGTGGGGTTAATTTTCAGGAGTAGCAGAGAAGAATAGTGATAAATTTAATTTAAAATAATGTTAATTGTTTCATGGACTAGAACATTAGTGAAATGCTAACATTTTTCCTGAGTTTTTTTTGGAGTGAAGAATTTGTAAAACTGTGTTAGTAGAGATGATACCGTACTTGGTTGGTAAGTATGGCATGATCAATAAATTAATAGACACAAAATGTCTGTTGCCCTTAATAACATTTGCCTTAAAGAACAGTTAAATACACAGATATATATATATATATATATATATATATATATATATATATATATATAATACTGTAATCAATGTAAAACAGAGAACTAACTTTGCATCAACAGCAGAACTCTACAAAACAGAATGTAAACAATACTTAAAAAAATACACTAGTAAAACATATGAAAGAGATTTAAAAAAAAATAATATACAAACATAAAAGGGACCTAAAATTAAACAACCACTCAATACATTTCATGATTGCAACTTTAATCTGGAATATGCTGTTTTAATAAAAATTGAACATATTTACTTAGAAAAAGATGCACTGAAAGTGCCAGGATCTACGAATCCAAAATAATTATGCAACCAGACTATTTCAGTTCATCCTCTGTTCTTACTAAACAAGAACAGAAAATCTATGGCATACTTAAACCTTTGAAAAAATGTTAAATAAATAATTAAAAATAAAAACTTAGTTGAAATTAGCTAGAATATAATTTCTACAATGATACACTTTGAGTAAAAATCAAGAGTTCAGTTTTCTGTTCACATTTTGTCTTGTTAATAAATAAATTTTGTACTTGTGAAATAGTTTGCTTTTTTTTTCTGATTACACTAGTTCATTGGTGAAACATGTCAAAGTAAAAGTTTTACAAATTATCTAATATATCTACTGAATCTATGATACGAGGCCTCCACATTCTACTATATCTCAATTTTCATATTTTTCTGAAATTTTGCCATAACATTGTAAGTGCTATTTTTGCCAAGTGGGTAGATGGAGCTTGTGTTGTCAAGGTTCCTAGTTGTATCTTTTTTGAGACAAAGTTCTTTTCATCTCTTCCTGTTTGAGTCAAATTAGTTTCAGATCAATGAACAAGACAGATGGCTGGTGAGTGACCGAAGGCTAATGTTGTGTTTAATCTGTAGTAAAAAATAAATAAATTCACAGATTTAGATGAAAAAAAAAACCCCAGAATGACACCACAACCTGTGAAAATTTTTCATCCTTTAATAGTCAATTGCGCTTAGTTTAATTTGCAATGTATATTATAATGTATATGTAGATAGAAAAAAAGCAAATGTTGATAAGACACTGCTCGGGACCCTCAGTCAGATATATTTGGAAAAAGAAAATATATTAGCAAAATTTGGCCATAAATTTTTTATTGCAACCCACTGATATTACAGTTACTTTACATTTCTATGATATGCTTCAGTTATTTTTTAAATTAAAAATTGATATATACTGAAAAAATGGTCAACTCATTCTATCACTCAAGGATGTACCTGGCTTTTCCTGGCATTCTTTTTTTTTATAACCAGATCAGACTAAAAATAGTGTATTGCTGTCATATCTGAGCTGGAGTTGCTTAATCATTACTTTCCAACATTGACAGAAATCAAAAAAAAAAAAAAAATTCATTTTTGGTCATTTGGCCATGTTATAGGAAATTAGTTGGGCTGAGAACTTTTCAGCAGACTCTTGTATATTGGAAATATTTTAAACAGAAATAGATATTTCTATATTTTTGGCTATAGAAATGAATATGAGGCAAATTTAACTGTAAAAAATTTAAAATAGAATAAAACAGGATCATTATTAGTTGAAAATTATAGCAAAGATTGATATTATATCATTTTTATCATGTAAAATTTATCAGTGATATGCAAGTGCTAAAAAGAGTTTTAAAGGGAGTAAAATAATTGCCTAAAAATAATGACAAGACACTGAATTTTGAGTCTACTAAAAAAAATCATATTTCTTATACATTATGATAGAAAACATCAAAAACTCAAATGCCAAAGCTGAATTTTATCTTTTATATCCTAATAGTTTCAGTCTTTTCTAGTTGTATCAAGTTTATTTTTAGTACAAATGGATAACATTCTGCTTTTGAATTCTCTGCTTTTCTCTAATTCATCCAGAATGCCTCATCAGTCATTTTTGTTGTTCATGTCTGGTGATATTTGCCAAATTTAGAAGAAATCTGAGTATAAAATGAAAAATTCCTTTTTGTTGATTCTATATACTTTTGCTTTTTACACAAGAGAACAGTTAAAATAATAAAAATAATGGTATTTTTTACAGTTCCTTCATGATATATATTCAACAACATAGCTTGACCGTAGAAATCATGGATTATATGATCAAAGAATGTATCTCTTCTATTCAATTACATGACCTCTAATCATCAACTAATAATAAAATAATCTGAATAGTAACAATAAAAAACCAACTGAAATTAAGATGAAAGAAATAGTCAAAAATTAATAATGACCAACAATGTTTCATCTACTAATAAAATACAGAATGACAGTCTAAATAATTGTACTAAAAAGCAATTGAAATTAAGATAAAAGGAATGCTAGTTTAACATTAATAATTCCTGATGATGATTAACTAAATAATAAAATAATAGCATGACACATTGCATAGTTGCAATGAAAAGCAACTGAAGTTAACATGGAAGAAAACTTAGTCAAAAGTTAATAACAATGCTTCATTAAAGGGATTCAAGAACATTAAGACTATTATAAACAAGCAACCAAAATAAGATGAAAGAAAAATAATTAAAAATAACTAGAAAGAGTATAATCTATAATATTTGACTTTCTGTCTGATCTTTTGGGATGATGAGTTAATATTTCCATCATATAAAATCAAACTAATGTCTTCATATTTGTTGTTACTATCACAACATTTCAGCTCTCTGGCATTCAAATGATTGTCCATTTAAGTAAAGTTTGGGGAATTTCAAATTGGACTGTTTATTTAATCTCCATGGCTAGATTGTTCTCATTTCACTAATATCCTCAGCTGTTGTGCCCTCCAGCCTCCTTTAACTGTCTGTTGATCCAAGTAGTCTTAGGGAATTTTGAGGAACAATTTCAGCTTTATTATCACTACCCACTGACATTACTGCTACTCAATCTTGTCCTCATTGGCATAAACTACTTTCTATATAAACTAAAATGTTTGGTTGTATTAGGAAAAATAGATTTTTAAATGTCACATTGTTTAATTTGTGAATTTTGGCACTTAATATACACATTAACTTGAAAATAAGGTACACAGAGATTGTTTGTGGTCAAGAATTAATTTAATACAAGAATTACTGACAGAATAAGCATATTATATGCTTTTTTAAAAAGCATTATTAGTGATTTTACAAATATCTTTATACAGAAAAACTATGCAATATTTTACTATACAAATGTAATGAAAATAATTTTACTATAGAAATTGCAGTGGGGAAATCACCCAGAAGGATAAACATGTGTGCTGCTTTGTCATCATTGTGCAAAGTGACCAGGCAAATTTTTGATACCTGTAAACAAGGACATTACGACATATGAAAATTCTCTGAACTTATCAAAGACTGATATCCTAAGGGAATAAAAGCATGTATTCAGTGAACTGCACCAGGCAGTTCACTGAGTGGGAGTTATAATATCTGGGATTTCTATTGAGATGAATGAGTTATAGCAAGAATTTTGACAACTAGCAAAGATGTGTACTATCACAGAGGACATTCACTATAGAATAAAATGCAAATAGTTTTACTATAAAAATACACTGAAAACCAAAAAGAAGTTGAGTTATAAAAGCAAGAAATATTGACAGATTAAGGCTAATACTGGATTATAGGAACCACATTCACTTTTTCTAGTTGAAGTAGAACAGACTGATAAATATTCATTACCCCTTTCATCTATGTGAAGGGTGATGAACACTACACTGCACTGCATTGGGATCATTTGCACCTATTCAGGGACTCCATGTACACCAACAATGATGGGTTATTCCAGTAGAATAAGTCAGCATGTCATTGGGCCCAAGATGCCAGAACTGGTTTCAGAATGATTCTGGAGATTTTTGGAGAATGGTGTGGCCACAAAAGCCAACTGAGTACAGATGGAACATGGCATGGAGGTCTATTCATACACAAGATTCTGCACCTTCAAATATCAGGGAGTTGTGAACAGCTATTGGGATAGTATAGCTTAACATCTCTCTAGAAGTCTTGCAATAATTTCTGGAATTGATACCATGTCAACTTGCTGTACTTAACAAGGCTAAAAGGGGTCCTATATGATAATAGGTTCCTATTCCATCAACTTTGGCATAATAGTGCATGTGTATAGACACACACACACACACACACACACACACACACACACACACACACACACACACACACACACATATACACACACACTGTCATGCAAAACTTTTTGGTGACCATGGTAAATTACTTTTGTTAATTTTACTCCAAAATATAGAGTAATTAGCAGTATGCTTTCCTTGGTACATTTCTGATATTTTTGGGCCAGAAAACAAGTTACTGCATTTTTGTTTTCCTGTACAGTGGATGACAGAGTATATTAAGCATAGTATTGCTGAAAAAAGGGCCAGGCAAAATTAATGGGCCACCAGTAAAAATTTCACCTTTCAGCTCTTTTCATAGGTTAAAAAGGAATTTTTTACAAAATGTGACCTTTATTACAAAGTACAAAGAGCTTGGCTTGAATAAATGCCTCAATTTGATGTAGCATTGAATGGAACAAGTTCCACATTTTCTCATTCAGAATTTTTCCCGTTCTTCTTGACAGTAATCTCCAAGCTCTTGTTTTTTTCAGTTCCTACTACAATGTTTCAATTATATTGAGATCAGGATGGTCAGTTTTCAAAAGTTGAATATCTTCATCCACAAGAAGAAACCTTTTTGTTGCACATGGTGTGTAGTAAGGAGCACTGTCATGCTGGAAAATTTCTCCATTTTCATAGTCTGGCAGAAGATCAGACCATAATAAACTAATACAATTTTCACTGTTGCAGTTTCCATCAGCTTTTCCCAGTTTTCTTCTACCATCACTTTTGAAGCAAACCTACAGTTTTGTGTCCTCAACTAAATCTTACTGTCTTTGTAGAGTACAATATTGTTTCTTTCTTCCACTGGTCTTCTTACATCTTCTTTTGCATTAGAATACAACTATTTTGCATTAATCACTAAAAATTACATTTTGGCACTTCCCAGCATCCCATGTTTGATGTTCTTTTGATCATTTCAATCTTCCATCCTGGTGTCTTTTGTTTAATGATGTTTTTATTTATTTATTTTTTTGCTATACACCTATTCAAGTTGTTTTTTCATAATACTCTGGATACTCTATCAACTGAAACCTCACTGTTAAGACTGTATTCATTCTTCACTTGTCTGGCCATTAATTTTGGACTGCCTACTGAAACACTTACAATCTTTTCATCTCTCTTGTCTAAATTCTGTGGTCTTCTGGTTTTCTTTGGATTTAAAACACTTCCAGTAGTAACAGACATCTTTTGTATTATTTGAAATCTGTTTTTGGTAATTCCCAGCTGCCTGAAGATCTCTCGTTGCATTATCTTTCATCAAAGTCACAACATTTGTTTGTGTTTTAGCAGAAATTTTAGCCATGATTTCAGTATAAAAAAGCAAGCTACTGTTCAACTACAATGACTTGCCAAGGTATCCTACACTCCTATGAATAAGATAGTTATTATCATTTCAGATCTTTCATTGGCCCAATAGGTTTGCATGAACTTTTTTCAGCTTCAAGCTGCTTAAAATAAGGTATCTTCTGTTACATGGTACCTACAAAAATGTAACAACTTATTTTTCAATCATAAAGGTCTACAGACACTACTGACAAGAGCATACTGCAAAACAATTGATAAAATGAAGATATATAATCATTTCATGTTGCTGGCCAAAACCTCCCGCATGCCAGTGTGTGCATATATATATATATATATATATATATATATATATATATAAATGTATGACAAAGTGAAAACGTTTTCTCATGATGTGTTTCATCCTTTACGACTTCATCAGACTAAATTTGTTACATTGGTGTAACTAGACATGCATGCTAACGAGTGGTGGTGGAAATTATTTTTTTTATCTAGCTGATTACATATTCTGATGGAGACATTTTAACACTTCTTTCAATGATTTAAATATTAATTGCAAATTTTAACTATTTTATATTAAAAGTGGAAATAGAGGAAAATTAGATGCATTTTCATTATGCTCTTTTATTTCCAGAAAAGAAAAATGCTGCACAAACAGTAAAAACAATATGTGCCATTTATAGAGATGGTGTCATAGCTGAGAGTGCTGTTCCTAAGTTGTTTACTAGTTTCAAAAGTGAAAATTTTGATCTGGAAGCTCGAAAATGTTCTTGTAGGCCTGCAGCCACTGATGATGATCAAATCAAAATACTGATTAAAAATAATCATGGTCACATGACACAAATCATCACAGAGAAAGTTCACATATCTAATATGAGCATTGTAAAGCATTTCAGAACACTTGGCTATATGAATTGCTATGATGTTTGGATGCAGTAAAATGGACTTCATTTCCATTTGCAATTCTCTGTTCAAATGCAACAAAAATATTGTTTACACTATGTGGAGCAAAAAAGGTCATGGAGAAAACAAAATGAGCCACTATTAACCACAAAATGTCATACTGTCCATTGAATGGGATTAGAAGAGCACTGTGCATGATGAGCTTCTGTAAAATCAGATATTAAATCTAGACACGTTCTGTTCCCAAATAGGCTGATTTAAGGCCGCAATCAATGAGAAGCATCTAGAACTGGGTGTTATCCTCTATCAGGACAATGCCGGACCTCATAACCATTTGTAGAACTGGTAGAAATTGGTACAGCATGGCTGGGATGCTCTACTACATATGCCCCACTCACCTGATTTTGTACCTTCAGATTACCACTTATTTGGACCCCTACAGCATTCACTTAATGGGAAGAAATTTTCTGGAAGCCTGTAAAAACTACTTAGCCTTAGATGATTAAGTGTTCTAAGTTCTGGGAGAATGGAATGTGAAGCTGCCTCCAAGATGGTAAAAGGTAGAGGAATAAATTTGTGCATATGTGGTTGAATAAATCTATGTACACATATCTAAATGTCTTTAAAATTCACTAAAGAAAATGCTACAAACTTCTGTTCCAATTCAGTATATATATGTATGTTAATGTTCTCAGAATATATTTGTAGAGAAGACAAACTTAATAAAATAGACAATCAGAAAATAGTACTTAGTCCTTGCCAACATGTTTTGTCATTTGACTTTATCAAGGGAAGTGATAACAAAAGCAAAATATTGTGTAGTTACATGAAATTCAAAAACTTTTAAAGATGCTCGTGTGTAAGCCTCTTTTTGGTTACTAGTAACTTTTTTTTAAAATTTTTTTTTTTAAATAAGTGTGTGTTTTTGTTTTCCACATCAACAATGTGTGAAAGTTCTCAGAATATATCTGTTACTAATATCCAAAAAGAGGCTTAAACAGGAGCCTATTTTATATATATATAAATATATATATAGAGAGAGAGAGAGAAAGAGTAATCCCACTGGTCAATATAAATGTTTTGAGTTCAAACAAAAATGAGAGAGCAACACTTTGCTTTGTGCCAGACTTATCAATAATAACTAAATATGCAGATGTACAAAATTATTTCCAATTAAAAGCTGCCATCATGCTTGCATATATTTATTTATTTAAAAAGAAAAAATTAAGCAGAACTTGGCAGTTGAATTTCAAAAAACTTGTTCAAATGTATTCTTGCTGCATAAATATCCTTTATATATGTAATTATATATGTGCATGTATATAAAGATTGACGTGAGGGCACACACATTTCTATACTCTCTCTGAAACCAGCTTTCTATGATTCCTAATGTGGATTTTCATGAAATCTAGATTTATTTTTTATGTTAGTTTTCATTGAAGAAGATAGATATGCATGATTTAGGGTTGATTTAAATAGACAGAGGTAAACTGAAGAGAGAAGTACCACTTTCAATGTTGATAGCAGCAGTGGCAGTCGAACTCTAGTGCAGCGGTGTTGATTGCAGTGGTAGCAAAGCTGATGCCAATAACATCTGACAAAGATCCGGAATTTTCTGCACAAAAATTCCTGGAAATAGAGCTTTCAGTTTCTCTGTGTTTCTTTAGAATTAGATCCCAGGAAAAAGATTTTTTTTCTTTCTTAATTTTTTCCCTCCAAACAATGTAACAGGAGTATTCTTTATTTGTAATTTGTTAGCTTTTGGAAATTTAATTAAATAATGAAATTATCATTTGAATTTTCTTATAATGTAGAACAAAGAGATCTAGTAGTCAGTTGAAAATGCCATCACATTCAATAATTCCTGTATTTCATATTTCTGATTTTACAAGCATATTAATGTATTGAAAGCATTTGAGAATAAGTGCAAATACTTTCTTTAACCAATTTTAATTTTAAAATGAATAATTATGCCATCATGGTATAAGAAATTTTACAAGAACATGAATATGCTAACAGTAAAAGGTACAGTTCTGGAAAGACCTGCTCAAGGCTTAAACGTTCACTTAAAATATTATTAGAGGAAACAGTAACAAAAATCTAATTATTGATAATTCTGACAATAACTGTTATTGTGTGTGTGTGTATATATATATATATATATATATATATATACACACACACACACAGACACACACAAGCAGGAAGGTGCTATAATCAATGATAGTATTATGAAATGGTGTAAAGGTTATCGTTATCAAAATAATAAATTTCAAATCAATAATTTTGTCTCAATTTTTTATATCATAAGGTTATGACAATGAATCTAAACTGTAACAATTTTATAAACTTTACTTAATGTTTTCAACCTGTTATTATTATCCAAAAGAACCCCTGCCATTGCTCACAATAAGCAGACTGGTCTCTACATATATTAGTTAAAATTTGCAATATTTATAGGGGAACAGTGTTCAATATTGAAGGTAGAGCCTTTATAGATATAGTGTGAACATGGAGATCCACACTGCATGGTAACTGTCAGTTTTATGTTTTAATGTGATCTTCAGATCAGACAAAGTATATAGTGCACAGTGAGTGATGGTGGTAATAAAACAGTGCTCAAGGTAGAATAACAGAGCTAAAATTATTAGTGCATAGAGAGAGAGAATGAGACAGACAGATAGAATAGAGAGGTGTGTGTAGATATAAGGTGGTGCTCATATTTTGTGTGTGTATCATTATAACATGGCAAATTTTAGAAATAGATAAATGCACTGGGCTTGTAAATTTCAGATAGGCACCTGGAATTTGCATCTGATCAATTAAAACATACAAGTCAAAAAATAAACCACTTTCAAAATGTCAAAATCACTTTGTACTTTTATTCTTTTTTGGTCTTATCTATGGACAAATGAAGAGATTTTTTACTATTTATCCAACAATCTTCCTTCATTGGCTTATTCAATTGATTTGCCAGCATCTGTAAAATAATGTTTCATTCTTTGCTTTGTAGAGAATGGAAAAACAGGAAGAGTTGGTGGAGGTGGAGGAACAAAGGCCATGCAAAAGCACATGATTGCATAGTGGTTGTGGTACTAGTAGTAGTGATAGCAGTACAGTTGGCAGAGCAGGTGAATGGGAAGGTGGAGGCTTGAAAAAGGAAAAGGAAAAATGTAGGTTAGCAAGAGATGACAAAAGTAGGTCATTAAGGAAAGAAATGACAACTTACAAGTTAAAAATTTATTCAATTTTATTTCTTAAATTAGAAAACTGACTAAATAATGAAACTTTTAAAAAAATCCTGCACCAATAAATGAAAAGAACCAGCCCCACATAAACATATAAAAATGCCTTTTCTGACTTGTTCATTTGATTTGCCAGCATTTAAAAATATTTAATAATGTTTTCATTCTTGCTGTTTAAAGAATAAAAAAACAGGTAGTTCTATTTTGACTCAATTTATTTAATAAAAAGCTAATGGTAGCTACCTGTTGAAAAGAAATAGCATTTTATAAAGGTTTTACTGATCTGAAACTAAATAAGTAAATAAATAAATGAATAAAATAAAAAATGTAAAAAAATTTTACCACCAAATTCAAAATCATTGAATTTGATGTTAAAACTAAAAATATATTTTTAATTATTTAAGGATAAGTTTAGAAATATTATTTATAATACATCTTAAATTATATTTTAAAATTACTTAAATATTCATTTAAACAATATCAATTAGAAATATTATTAAATTATTTTAATTTTTAAAATGCAGAATTATTTACAATTAGATATTCCAAATAGGATTTTTGGCTAAATAAAAATTTAAGTATTGGAGGTGGCAGAAAATAAACCTTGATTTTAAATGCCAAACTGATCATAGTAGTAAATATTACCAATAGATACCATTGATTATTAAGAACACAGATGGTGAAGATTTTCTCCTACAAAATAACTTATGATAAACAGAATCATACCTGTTACTAGAATTTGAGTGAAAAAAATTCTGTTAACAAGTATGTTCATTTTTTTAACTAAAATCACCATTCTAGGTAAATCTACAACAGAGATTGGTATTTGGTAAGTGTAGCAGTAAATATATGTTGAGGAAATAGTCATTTTTATGCTTTACATTCATATGCATACATGTATGCCTGATCAGAGACAACTGATCTTGTGATTGATTCCAAAATAGAGCAGGCAGAATAAGTTCTCATCTCTCTTACTTTTCTTTTCTGGAAACATTAGCATTAAAAAATGCAATTAGCTGATTTATGTATTCTCTACAATTTCTTGCTAGCTGATGACTGTCATTTAATAAACAATTATCTTGGATCTTATGTCAGATTTTATTATGCAAGTCAATATTTTCACAGTAAAATTATTATCAACCAAGTGATTCTGGTAAAATGTTAAAGATATACATAGATGTATATACACAATATATCATGAGAATTTCAGTTTATAATATGTCTCTTCAAAAAAATATATTGAAAATAACTTATTTTGGAGGTCTCAGATTATGTTACAAAAAGCATAATGGAAATTTTTATTTATAGACTAATCCAAAAAATGTAGGCTATCGAAACATATTTGTTTAACACAGTATCCCATACACTTTTTGGCTTATGGCCATATTACATTGAAACACCAGTTCTTGTACAATCACCAAAGTTAAGCAACAATGAGCTGGTCAGTACCTAGATGAGTAACTGCTTGGGAATAACATGTGCTTTAAGCTTGAATGTGAAGGTGGTGCAATGGATAATGGCTCAGAATTGTATCTCAGTTCTCTGAATTCCAATTCCATCCAGGTTCTTTAAATTTACTTACACACAAATAGCCTTAGGAAAAGTATAAATCCACTTCTTCTCCCCTAGCTAAGATTTAATTAGAACTACTTGTATCAGAAAATCATTATTATCAAGAATATTTCTGGTTTTAGATAAGGTACAAAAGTTTGATAAGCTATAAAAAAAAAAAAATCAATCAAAACCAACATACATTTTCGTCAAATTGTTAAATTAAACTTGTTTTATATATATATATATATATATATATATATATATATATATATATATATAATATAAATATATATATATAGATAGATAGATAGATAGATAATTAAATACTAATATATATATATATATATATATATATATATATATATATATATATATATATATATAGATATATATTAATAAATATAATTATACCTACATTCGAAGTGCAACTTCAAGTTTACCAAAACTATAAGATGCACTTCGAATGTAGGTAGAATGAATATTTATTTATATATACTTCTTAGCTCTGCCTAACCATATTGAGCAGTTTTCTTTACACCTTATATTAAGTTGAGTATATATTTATTTGCTTACCTGTGTATGCACACTAATGCACATATATACGGTTGCTAATATCTAGTTATTTGATTTATCCACATTAATACCTATATATAATTATACACAAACACACATATATATATATATATATATATATATATATATATATATATATATATATGTATATACACACTGACAATGAAGAAATCACAAAAAATATATTGTGAACCTCTATTTTCTTTTTTCTTTAAATTGGTATCACCCCAAGCAAGGCACTACAGCCACTAGTACACAAGAGTTGCAGGGTGTGAGAGAATTAGGAACAGAAACATTAGTAATGAGGAGAAAGAGAAAAGAGTATTCAGGAGAATAATAGATAGAAATTGATATTGCATTTAAATTTTTGCAGAAAATTTAGTTGGAAAACAAGGAAATTCCACAAGCAAGAATTGTGAGATAAAAACTGTTAGCATAGAACTATATCTAGCTAGCTCAACTGTAAATTGATGAGATCTTGCCACCAGTCTAGTATTGCGTTTAAATTCATACAGTCAAGGTATCATAGCAAAGAGCTCATCCAAACAATTACCATGAAAGTATTTATAAAAAAGGCATAGCAAGGCAACCTTACAGTGGTTGGCAAGTGACTAAAGCCAGACCTCCAGATCAGAACCAATAATATTGCTGATTCTTCTTTGGATCTTATCAAGGAGATCCAGCAAAATAGCAGGGGTACCAGACTATATATAGCAGCAATAACTTTTATTATTTCTGATTCAAAAAAAAAAAAAATATATATATATATATTATTATTATTATAATTAAAATAATGATTATTTTAGTAGGTACATATGTTTTATTGAACATCTACTAGCCTAAATTATTGAAACACTTATTAATGAAAATGAACCGCTTGGCAGGGACAAACCTCAATTCCCTTTATCCACCTTTTAGTTATACATACTTTACTGTTCCACCCATTAATTGCTAAACTATATACCAGGTGATTAAAAAGTAACTCCCTATTTTATGTATGATGGACTCTCCCATCTAACTATAATTTTTCATTTTTTAGCTGCACTGATGAGCTGTGATACTGTGAAACAGGCCTGTATGTGGATAACATATATATATATATATATATATATATATATATATATATACAATGATTTGCTAAAAAATGAGCATACATGATAATAAAATGCCCCAAACTTAAGAATAAAGTCTTATCATCAAAATCTATGTTATTATTAAGAGGAAAGACCAAAGAATTTTTTGATTATTAAATTATATTTTTTATCCTTTCTATAACCTTAAAAATTTTGTTTTTCTTGCATCAGCAGGTGACCATAAATTAGCATCAGAAATTTGAGTGTCTTTTGTGGTAAAAACACATCAATTTGAAAATTCTTGCAAAAATCAGATGATTGTTGGATTTTAATGAAACTAAGAACTTAAATTATTTTAGAAGTATTTCTTTATTAGGAAATCTTGGTAAAAATTTTTTTACATTTGTTACTCACCACTTATTTCTTAGTTCTTTTTTGTGTGTGTATAAATGTGCTGATTTTTGTAAATACAGTTGTCCATGTATGACATTATCAGAAAAAAAAGAGTATTTTTTATTGGCAATTTTGTAACATTTCCTCAGTAAGCATCTTCATAAGTAAAATGATAAAGTCAATGTACCTAAAAATCAATAAAACATTAGACTATTTAGAATATTTTTCCTAAATTTTTATGATTACATACTAGTTAAAAAAATTATATAAAAGAAATGTCCATGATGATGAAGTATGAAGTTATCTATAAAAAACACCCACTTCTGTTTTAAACTAAAAGTAATATTTGTTATTAATTAAACTTTGAATCAGTTAATTTCCTCAAATAAAGTTTCAGAAAATCATATTTTATTTTTGAAAGATTTTTTTTTAATAAAGAGAATTATGTTGTGCTGGCAGATGTATCAATATGGTTGATTTTAGTGATTTCAAAAATAAAATCATTCCAATCAATTTAAAATTGTTTTGAAATACAGCAAAGTAGTTTGCTTATTAGAAATATTAAATTGTATTTACTAGCTTGTAATTAAAATTAAAAAGCTTCAGGAAAGATTTATTATTTTTAAAATGCATTTTAAACCTTACAGATCACTTTTTTTTGGAAGTACCTATATTAATGTATATTTGGACAGCAACCTTTCTCTCAAGCATCTTTCATTGAAAACAGTTCACAAGGAAGATTTAATTAATCATTTATTGAGTTTTACCATCATTCAAGTGAGAGATAGTTGTGAAAGAGAAATAGGGCATAGTTATCAACATATTAAATGAAATCAGCAAATTGAGTTCAAATTCTACCTAGGACTGCTTATTTTCCTTTGGTACTAACATCCTTGAGAACATTATCAAACCTAATCCTTATGCTCTGTTTCACTGGCAGTAATCTGGAAAGACAAAAAAATAATGTCTAACCTCTGGTATGTTACGATGCTTTATAGAGTACAAGAAAGCATGCTAAGCATAGCCACTCTTCATTTAAAATCTTTTTCCCATCTCAACAAGAGCTGTCTCTACATGTGATGTCATTTCAGAATGTAGGCAATTGTAACTCTCCATAGCTTTTTTGTCTTTCATTGCTCTCAGTGAAACTTGTGCTTTTACTATCCCTCTCTGTGCTTGAGGTATGCATTTATTAAATTTTTTTCATCTATTTACTCAACTTGTCAAGTAGGTTACACTCTGCTTTCCTCTGCTCATCCTTCCTTTGATTAATCTTGTGAGTGTTAAATTCTCCAAGCCTTCTTTCCTTATTATGCCCTCAAAAATGTCAGCTGTCCCCTTCTGTCAGGAACAGTTTTGTTGCAGTTCTTATTCTCCTTAGAATTTCTATATTTGTTGCATGCTTCTCCCATGTATTTTCAGTATTCACTGAGAAACATTTAACAGTTTTGTCAAATCATTTTTTTAATTTAATTTTTAATGAAGTTGTCCAGCTTTCCCTGCTATATAAAAATGTACACAAGCAGAAAATTAATGATTAAACATTATTCCTTGTGGTCTTCTTTTTTGACACTTATTATTTGCATAGATATTATGCATCAAAACATTTCTCCAGCATAAGGTGGGTTTACTTGTATTACTTGAATGCTATATTGGAAATCTTCCTTCTACACACTGCCTTCCCTATGGCTAAGAAGCTTCAACTGCCCCATATATTTGCAGCAAAGCAGAAAAAGCTTGAAATCAGTTTTCTCTCTTTTAGATGGCCTGCCATCATACACTAATAAGTTCCACTGACCCAATTTATTGTCATAGATATCTCTATTTAGATATGACACATCAAATAATTTTGTGTGAAAAAAACATTCTACATTGCATCAAAAAATATTTTCATATTACAGCATTTTAATGTTGGAAATATACTCATACTGCTGACATATCAAGGCTAGAAGTGCCTAATCCTCATGTTCCAGTATTGAAAGAGATAAAAATCATTTACACAGTCTTGTGTATGAAGGCTTATTCTTCACTCTGCAAACTCTTTAACACAGATATCACATTACAAGTCTACCACTATTCATTACTTCTATGGCAAATTTTCAGGTGTGTTCCATTCTTTAGTTTCACCAGTTTACACTTTTACAGCTGCCATGCTACTTTCATGGAGTTGAATCCTTCTCATTTCCTCCATGTTTCAAATGTAGAAAGTTTCACTCAGCCTTTTCTCAAGAACTGCCACTTAATGGAACACACACTTGTGAGGGGACTTTCTTGAACACTACAATCTTAACCTCTTCAAGCCAAGGGTCAGTTGCTACCTATTCTGTTTATCCACATAATTTTCCATTCCAACCACCTCCTTTTTCATCCATATCAAACAGTTCTTTCATTATGAACATTTTAACAGTAGTTCTCTAACTTGAATGGTTCTCAAACCTTGTACCAAGTGAGTTTTAGTATTAAAAACATCAGGTTTTGTTTATCCATGCTTCAGTTGTACCATGATACACTTATAAAGTTAAGCAGGCTTAAGCAAAACTAAATACATACTATAGTTTGTTTTGATCATTTTTTGGTTCACCCTAATTTAACAGTCCCACAGTAATGGCAATGTTAATATTAGCCATTTCCTTATAAGGGAACATTTGGCATTCATTCACTGAGCAGCTAGTATTATTTTCAGTTGAAATATATAAAATATTTTTCTTAAAACAATTTTTCAGGTTTCTCAAGTTCAATAGCTGTTATCACTCTTTCCAGTATTGACAGAGGGTTCCTTCATAACCTTTTATTTTGAAATATGTCATCATCTTCATTATAACATTATTTTCTCTTTGAGTTACATGTGATATCCATTTTAGCTGCTACTGTTGAGGCTATTTAAGTACATGACTTGAGTTTTCAGGTTAATGTTTTAGGTTTGTAGCAATTTGTGGCATTGGGTAAAATGTCCTCTAGCACAGCCTATTTTATGTTCAATTTCCTTATCTCCTGTATCAAATTTGTTTTAACAGATCCATACACCAAGGTAGTTGAAATGTTTAGTATTTACTAATTCCATAACCTGAATTTTTATCACTGCTTCCATTTCAATTGCAGATCTTAGTTTCTGTTTTGAAAAGGTTTATCTTGAGTTCTATTTCTTGGAAAACATGATAGAGGATGTTGATTTTCTGTTCAAGATTTATCTTATCCCAACTATGAATATCTGTCATCAGCATAGCACCCCCTCCCCTTCATCATAAATACATTGGCCTTGTGAAGGAAAGCAAGGATCATTGTCTTCATGGAATGCTTAAAGTGGACTTTCATTATAAATGGATAAGCAAAGTTAAAAATATAGCATGTATTTTGTACTTTAGAAATCAACAATATAGTTAAACTAGTTTATAAATATTTTATTAATAGCCAAGTTAAGAAATGATAGCAATATTTAATCTAATTGTGAAATTTTAAACTGCTAATAATTTATCTGCATGTTCAAAATAATTTAAAATATAAAAAAAAATGATGCTTTACTTGTCAAGTTTAAAATCAAAGAATATTCTATTATACTTCGATTAAGTCATCCCAGAGATGGGCAAATTTTTTATCATCGATTATTGTACAAAAATCGTCAAGTCTAACTTACAAATATATATGTATATATATATTGTCATCCACAGACAGACTGTTTTGCTGTATCCCAGCTCTTCAGTATGGCTAGACATTCAATTACTTCAAGTCGGGATCGAAACCTGACTGATTTGACATCAGTCAGAGATTTTACCCCTAGGCTACCATCGTATGGTAGAGAAGAAGGGAAATTTTAATGTTTTTCTATATGAAATACGCCATTGGCCTGGAAAATTCAATTCATACTTGAAGAGTAATGCATTAATAGCAGTATATATATATATATATATATATATATATATATATATATATATATATATATATATATATATACACAAAAAACAACATAACTTCTTGGGTAAAAATCCTCATGGCTTAACAGGGAGCCCAGACACCAAGACATGCTCTATGAGGACTATAAGACTCACTGGGAGAGGTCGGGGGGAGGGGGGTTACAATGGGTGCTTGGAATGCACAAACAGTTTTAGTAAGTATCTGATCCCAACCACTACACTCTACCTTTGTAAAAGCCAGATCAGACCAAAAATGGAGTATTGCTGCCATGTCTTTACTGGAGCTACCCAGTTGTAACTTGCCTGTCTTGAAAGAGTTCAAAAGTGTCTACATAACCTTATAAACTCCACTTCTTGTCTTCTTTTATGCTCATATAGTACTAAACAGTAACCCTTTACTTGAGTGGCTCTTTGGTCTTGTATTGGGTTAACATCTGTATTATATATATATATGCTTATACTGGTTTCTCTGTTCTGACTACCAAAAATGACAACATTCTTTTTACCACAGAATAAATCACCAGAGGAGGTTTCTCTATAGACATGAACATTGTGCATCTGTGCAAAATCTCTTTGCAGTAGGAAAGTATCACAGATATACATTTATTCTTTCAAACCTGTTTATCTTTATGTTCTGTCTTTTTTACTGTAATCTCTTGCCTACATATAGCTATCATATTCAGTTTCCTTCACAGGAAATTTCTGAACTCATAAAATCCTGAAAAGGATATGACAGGTAGAGGAATCAAAATAACATCCCAGTGGATTAAATACAAGATTCCGTTCAACATTACCAAAAGACTGCTGAATGTAACAGTAACTTCAGGATAAAGAGTGAAAAAGGACTTTCTGATGACCCTTCTGCTTATGATAAAAATATTCTAAAATAAAATACAGACCTCAACTACTGATTACTTCTATTTTCATTCATATTTTAATGTAAGCTCTACCAAACATAAATATAAGATCAATCTCCAGCTTGGACAGTTTACATTCATTTCAGACTCATGGTTTGGAAAAATATTAATCCACTTCTCTCTTTAGCTGTGAGTAAATAGCTGAGTAATGGGAGCCTTTTAACTTTGTAAAAAAATAGTTTATCTTGGGCATGCAATAACAAGTCAGGTTAATAATTGTTCTTTGTACAATTTGTTGCATATTATTTCAAGAAGAGATGACATATAGGTGAATTAATAAAATGATCTAATAGGTCATAGAAAATATCCACATATATTTTTTTCTTTGCTATATTTATTGAGGAAGAGTGCCTATTAACAAATATAGAGCATTTGAAGATATAGATAGTACAGACATTGAAATGAAAACTGCATTTTTATGCTGTAAATAATCCTCAAACCCTGTATCACTACCAAATTCTTTTGTTCTATTTATTTTTATTTTATTTATAATTTTATTTATTTAATTTGTTTATTAATGTATACATTTTGATCTAAATTTTAGTATTAGAAATAAAGTTTATTATATTTAAGTTATGGGATAAGTTGCTTGAGTCATGGTGTGGTTGTTGGGAGCATTGTAAGGATTTTTTTTATATCTGCATTTGGAAATAATACATTGTTTATGAACTTATATTGTTCTGGAAATGTGATTATTGGTATTTTCTAATCTAGGAAAAGATTACTATTTTTTGAGGTAATTATAAGCTTGTACTGTTTTTCTTATTTTCCATGTTATTTTTGGTATATTTTGGTTTGTGTTTTTAAGTTTCTCTAATTTTTTTTTAGAATGTTATACTAATTACATAATTTTTCTTGTTAAATAATATTTGTGTGTTACTTTTCTGTTACCTTATGTTATTTCTATATATATTTTTCTAGAGATCATTTAGATCTTACAGTAGCTTGGCATATTATGTTGATTTATAGGCATTTTCTGTTTAGTGAGCATATTTTATATATATATATATATATATATATATATATATATATATAGAGAGAGAGAGAGAGAGAGAGAGAGCCTGTACATATACACAGATATTTTTAAAAATATTCTTAAACAGGCACAGAAGTATAATACTTGGTTTTGGGAAAATATTCATAAAAAATCAGGGTCAAGTTGTGCAGAAATGAACACTGGCAAAGTGAACAAAAAAATCAACAATAAAAAGAAGTGATAGTTACAAGTTTTGAAGTTACCAAGGAAGGACACCAAATATGACAGGTAAAGAAATGAGAACATGTTCTGGTTGATCAAATGAAGTGGTCCATTCAACACACTTTGAAGTTCACTGAAAATGGCAAAAACCTGAGGAAAACTGGTGTCTACAGTGGTTGAAGTATTGGAACAACAAATATAATGAATCTGCTTTGAAAGAATCAATAGAACTGGGAAGTGTTTTCTATTGATATGTGAAGGTTTGTTTAACTTATTTATGCCCACAGTAAGATCTAGTGAGAATTATACAAATAGAAATAAAAATACAGTATTAATTACAAGTTTCTAGAAAAAAATTTGGTATTAATTATAGGTTAATGAAAATTCAGTATTAATTATAGGTTTCTAAAAAATCTGGCAATTATTAAAGATTTCTAGAAAAATCTGGTATTAATTATATTTATAGAAAAATCTAGCATTAATTATAGATTTACAAAAAAAACAGTATTAATTACAGCTTTATAAAAAACATAATTAATTACAGGTTTACAAAAAAATCTAGTATGAATCATAATTTTCTATCAATAACCTATTAATGCTCACCATTTTATCTTTTCGGTAGTCGGCATTAATGGCTTAATACCTCTAAATATATTATTATTCATTTTTGACAAGTCTTTATTTGATTTTCTAACTTTTAATTGCAAATCTTAGGTCATTTTCATATCTACCCTATAATCATAAGCTCAGCAGCAATGGATAAGAAGTCAAGAATAAACTTTGAACTTGTATACTTTATCCTTGGGAAAATAATCAAAAAGCATTTCTTATCTGAGTTACTGAAATATATTCAAGTAAAACACCGAACACTTTAAAAAAAATTCTTAATGTTGAATATTATTTAAATATAATGTCTCAATGCATATTCAGAAAGTTTAAATTTCACTCTCTCAAATTACATATCAAGTTATCCCTACCTATGATTTAATCTTTCTCCACTCCTTCAAAATCAAACCCTTCATCTGCCACAAAGCTACTTCACTATATGCACAAATTTCATCATAATTCTGTCTGGACTGAAAAAAAACTCTACACTAGTCTATGCTAATAAATAAAGCATAACCTCAAAATTTTAACAACAATTGTATCCACTTATTGCAGTCAAATTTTAATCACCAGTAAATTTATCTTTTTGGGGAGATGTAATATGGCATTGTGGTCATAAATGCAGAAAATAAAATTGTGGAACAGTGCATGTAAAGGCAGTATAATGCAGACAAGGTCACCCTGATTGAAAAAAAATTAGAAATTCCAAGATTGAATAATGGAAGCACTTGGGCATGGGCTGGCAACTGTACCCACTATTAAACCGACCTTCTTTTTAAATCAGAGATGCGGATCTATAGTTTAGAGGACATTTGTGTTTCTTTTTATTTTCTGCAGTGCTGTGTTTTGGTCTTGTACCTGGTTAAGTTTTAGATGCAACTTCTTGAGTAATCACTGTGGCTTGAACTAGAAAAAATGGTGCAATCAAAAAATGACTCCTTTGTCAAAAAATCAAGTATGACACAAACAGTTAAAGGAATTATATCGATTTATTCATGTACTCTATTCAAAGCAGGATGGTTAATACTAGATTCTGGTAATGGGGAAAACAAAGGTGGAACTTGAATTCTTTTTTCTTGTCAGCTTTATAAAGAAAAGTGATTATTCACAGACCCCAGTCCACACTTAAATATTTTGATTAAAACTGATCAGAGAAAAGATAAAGATAAGAATATTGTCATCTAAGTATGCTTTGAGTTGTCATGCCCAGTTAAAGGCTCATTCTTCAAACATCCAGCTTGTTATCATTTTATCTTACTACATTTCCTTCAAAATGTACTAATTATACAAATTATTCATTATTCAATTCCTAAATTTAGAAGGGTATAAAGGAATGTAACAGTTATCAAGATGAAAAATGAAAGTGGTAAAGCAAGTCTAAATTTTAGAGGATGTTGCAAATATCCACTTTGCACTAATACCATTAGAAAAAAAATATGAATCCCCATTTGTGCTCTGCCTATTCACCAGATTACATGACAAATAGTTCTCAACTTTGGCATGCCACAATAATAAATTGAGAATAAAATGACTGAGCACTAGGTGAAATCATTCTTCTCTAATTATCTTTGTGCCCAGTTTGTAGCAGCAAAAGTCTGTAATATCCATTGTCAATTTTGATAGGAGTCAGTTTAGAAAATTGCAAAGATTCTTTAACAGTAGAGATAATTATAGGATGATAAAAATTATCATTAGACTTAAAAACATGCATTAATTCCTGACCACTGACAATACCTTCCTGACTTTTGAAACATTTCTGAAGAAAAATTATCTGCACTAGTTACTACAGCAAAATCATAAGTAATGCATTTACATTATAGACATATAGATATAATAAGCCTATTTTGTCAGTACTGCTTGTATGAATTTCTGACCACTGATAATTTCTTTCTTCTTGACTTTCAATAAACACATGCTTGGTTAAAAGCTGATAACATAATTGGTGAGTAATTTTACACTGGCAAAAACTTCAATGCTGCATGTGGTGAACAGAAACAAAACCTTTCACATGACTTCAGATACTCTTCTCACTTTAATTTAATTTTTCTCTTCATTTTATATAAAAAAGAATTTCACATAGGTTTGCTACTTTCTTTTCTTTCTTCTTCTTGGCTCAATATCTAATTTCTGTGGAGGCAAGGTTTCCATTGGTTCAAAACAATTTCAGATAGTCTTGCAAATTTATTTCCTTCTTCTTAGCTTGCTGGTAAATCTTTGTGAAGGCAAGGTCCAAAGAAAATTTCATATAGTCTTGCAAATTACTTTCTGTCTTTTTCCTCAGCTTGCATTACTGACTGAATATATTTGAAGTGGGTGGGTAAAAGGAGTTATTATTAATTCACACTCACTACACATTTACATGAGATACATAAAACATATATTCAGTCAGTAATGCTTGCCTTAAAGCCTGACCACTGACAATTTCTTTTTTTTTATTTGCAATGCATTTCTATTGCAGAATATTTTGCAGTTATATTTTTTGTGAAATCTTTAGCAGTGCATTTACATTACATATATAATAACCCTATCCTGTTTGTAACACTTATATTAATTCATGACCACCAATGGTCCCTCCTACCAATGATATCAATGGTTAAATAAATAGCAAGTATTAAAATAATTAATACTGCCATTCTATACTAAAATAACTTGCAATGAGTGTTTATAATTGTTTTTAGCTTTTGCTGGGCCAGAATGCGTGTAATCACTCAAATCTTACTCAAAAAATTGACAGGGATACTTATGTAGAGATCAGCATTTCTGCCTTGGAACAGTGTAGTATATGTTTGCTCTGCCTAAGTTAATTTTATAATGCAATTCAAGCAGCAGAATGCTGGTATATTGAGTATGCTGCTTGTCTGATTGTCTTCAGGTTGGAGATTCAAATTAGGGCAGGGCTCACTTGATAATTATAAATGAATAGATCATATCAAACTTTTGGTGAATTTTTCATTGTTAAATCCTACCTGTGATATCATGTTTAAAGGAATAGTTCATAATATAAATAATTACACTGTTGCAATTTAGGTGTCCTCTAAGATAATGAATTGTTAAATGATTAAGTAACTATTTTAAAGCATGTTTTTCTTTTTATATAAATTATAAATAACTTGATGTTCCTAAATGGTAAAGATCTCTTTCCATTAATCCTGCTCATAGGTAGCATGAGTAAATGCTATACTTCATGACTGTGCTCAGCAGTTACTGTAACATGTTTTACATCTTATAAAATACCAGTGAAAAATCCTTTTGGTAGGTTAGATAGCTGTGCATTTCCAGTTGGCACTGTGGTCAGTGTTCAAACATGTGTTAAGTTGTCCATTTCTGATTCTGATTTCTGATAGATTTTTAGGTCCAAAGTTCACTCCAGACCTCAAATGGAACTCATTGTAATCAAGTGTTGGATAGGCTGGTAAAATAATCAGCTTTTTCTATCACTTCAGGAAGTACCTGATACCTTCTATCATGTTTGATATTTACATGAGATTCAGTAAACCAAAAATAGAGTATTGGTGCCATATCTGGGCTGCAGCTGCACAATCTTCACTTTTCTGCTTTGATAGAGTTTAAAATTGTTTACACAGACTAATTCTTTATTTTACAGACTTTTCCCACAAACACAATACTGTGAGCCTATCACTATTGTCACTTTTTCAATAGAAAATGTTCAAATGCACTCTATTTTTTTAGTGTCACCAGTTCAGATCTTTATGGATAGTACACACTATAACACTTCCACAGAGTCAAATCATTGTCATTTCCTCTGTGTTCCAAATATAAGAATGTTACATCAAGATAACTTTTTCCCCCAGAACTGACATGTTGTGGAACAGACTCCTAATTGAGTGCTTTCCTAAATACTACAATCTTAATCTCTTCAAATCAAAGGTCAATTGTTACCTATCCATCTAATTTATAATGTTCACTTACCACTTTCTCTTACATTCTTATCACACAACTCATACATCATGAACATTTTGACTGTGCTTCTCTACTTTAAGTAGCACTTGATCCCTTTAATGGATTAATTTTAGTATCAACATTTTTTTTTAATTTTCCCACTGATCTTCCTCTTCCATTTTCTTTTGGGCTGTGTTAACCTAAGTAATTTTTTCTGATTGTTGGAACTCTAGAAAAAAAGTTAATCAGATAGTGCAGCATTTGATAACTGAATGACTGTTATTTATGGTGGTCTATTCAAACTAGTGTCTTCATCTTGTTTGCTATAGTCACAAGCTGGAAATTACATCAATCAAAATTACACTTCTAACCTCCAGCCTTTTTTTAATGTCTGCCATAGTAAGCTTCTGTGAACTTCAAACTGAACTGTTGAGTCAATCAAAGTGAATGGAATTCTCATTACACAGTCCATGTGAAGGAATAATCTTGTTTAAGCTAATTCTTCCTGCTTATTTTGTCTTTGTGATACCACTTTGGATATTTGCACTTAATTCAAGCACATGATTTTCACAGCCTGACCTAGGGACTGTACTAATGACCATCACATAACAAAATGCACTTCACCAACATTTTAATTTTGGGCACCGTCTCATGGCACAATCAGGTGATGGAACTTGAGAGCCTTAAATCTCAGGTCTATTTTTTTTTAAACTGATAGCCACTGGAAGAAGGCCATAAATTACAAATGTCTGAAACATTGTAATTATAACAACCAAGATAAAGACACTCATTCAAATACATCAGTATATAATAACGAAAATTCCTTATTTGTAAAATAGTCCAAACATTGTGACAATAAAAACTAAGATGAGGGCATTAGTTTAAATAGATCAATATATAATAATAATTCTATATTTCTGAAACAGCTAAAAAATCATGACTATAAAAATCAAGGTGAAGACACTTATTCAAATAGGTGAATAGCTGAAATATTTTCACTTTAAGAATGAAAATGAGGACACTAGTCCAAATAGATCAGTGTACATATGATAATTCTTTATCTCTGAAACAGCTAAAACTTTCTAACTATAACAACCATGAGGACACTCATTCAAAAATATCAGTAGATGATAATGATAATAACTAATCTTGAAAATTTAAATAGAATTTATGAACTACTGTATTTTATATTCATAAATTTGCAGATATGAAATGATATCAGCATGGCTAATGAAATGATCAAATTAATTTTGAAGAATTATGAACAGAACATAAGTTTCATAGTGTAAATTGTCCTAATTTGTAAACATTGTCCTTATTAAGTTTGGCTTAGTAATTCTTTCATCTTATTTCTGTTCAATTTTTTCACAACTTTCAAGCATTTATTCACACTCATTAAATAAACAGTGTCTTTGGTGAGATTTCATTCAGCTTGCATCCTTGGAAGCCTGACTTTCAGTGACAGCACAATTATCAGTTTGGTTACAAAGACTTTACTGGCAGATGTCAAGAAAATTATTTTTTCAATGAACACTGTACCACTGGATTGTTTGTTTTTATTTAGCCTCATAGTATTAGATATAATGGTCAACAAATCTTTAGACAAAGCTGTGTCATTACTATTGCTTTTATTCTTTTGTTTTTAGCAAAAATTTTATACCCTTATTCTATAAACACAAAGCAAGAAAACTGTTCTTTATTTCTGATACATGCTGTTTATTTAATGGTCAGAGAACATGAATGTTACAATAAAATGTAAGAGAAATAAGATGAAAGAAAGATCAATAAAAGAATTAAAGAATTAAAAAGTGTGAGATTTCTCTGCATTATCAAGAAAAACAACTCAGATAAAATTTTGAACGATAATTTACCTATCATTTATGGTCTTTCTGATGTAGATTATAATTTTGAAGGTCTCACTTGGTCTATAAATTGTATAATTTCAACTTTAATAGATGGCACATGAAATACTGAAAAAGAGTTTACAGATGTTGTGCAGCAACAGTTCTTTATCCCTTCTATATAGTGTGAGACAATAGTAGATGATGTTGGTTGGTTCCTTGTTTGGGAGAATGTTAACCATTAAAAGAACAAACCTGTTGTGAAATGTACTAATTTCATATGCCCTTTTAGGTTAGATTAGGTTGGTTGATTTGGTTATTTAATATTGAAATCTGTATTTTATTATAATGTTTATACATGAAGCTATATCTAAACATTTTCCAGGTTTATAGTTGAATCTATAGGAATACATTTGCTGTGTTTATACTAGAGTCTATAGGTAAACACTGGTCAGCCCACAAGGAAACATTGGTTGGGTTTGATATTATGTGTCTGCAATCATCCACCTGGTAGGAGTCCACATTTGGAGAGGTCTGGGGGACACTGTGTTAGAGTTAATTATGCTTCAACTCCCAAATCATTCATGACCCTGGGATCATTATCTGATGAAAGTTTTGTTGAAAACATAGCACTGATGTAAATGTTTTCACAAAATAGCTGCATAATATTACTGCATTGTGCATGAAAGTCATGCTAGCAGTGAGAGATATGCATATTTTTTAATATATATATATACATACACACCAGAGAGAGATATTAGGCACTGATCATAACCAATTATTTTCATCTTGTATCTAAAAAGCATGTGATTTTAAAAAGTATCAACCATGATGGGTTATTTCATGTCACAATCTGTACATTGCATTTACACTTATCTGGTCACTACTTGAATCAAAAGTTAAACACTAGTTAGGTTTACAGTTGAATTTTTAAATCTGACCTGTAAAGTTTTTCTCCTCTGCAGGGGATGCAGTCACTGACAAGGAAACATTTAAAACAGATTCAGGAGTGGCTAACTGAGAATTATCATGTCAACTTCATCATATAGCCTCAAAGCTTTCCTTATTTGAATCCCCTGAACTGAGGTGTTGCTGAGAGGAAACCAAACCAGTGGCTTCCAAATACTAAAGTTTTGATGGCCAACATGAACAAGAACCACCTGATCCATGCATGAAGTTACTTTCAAAGCCTCATCAAGGCTGACCTCAAAGCTGAAATCAGTTTAGTTCAATAACCTCCTCCTGCTTAGCTAAGTTAAATATGTACAAATTTATTTTTAAATATACTGATCATTTTCTTTTGAATATATACAGGATGCAATGGGTAAATTGTCACCATTTTATATTTTAATTTTGAGCATGCATGTTGTTTGTTTTTGATTTGTCAACTGCACAGTGTAGTAGGGTCAGTTGGGAACTGTCTGTGAGAAAATAACGATTCAGTCTGCCAGAAATTTGGGAACAGCATGCTGTAGTGCTTGGCATTCATACCAGAAGATCCAATACAAACATTTCAGAGTGTTTGGGTGTCAATTTCAAAACAGTGCAGAATATTTGAAAATTGTTAGATGAGTATAATGGTGATTATGAAGGTACAGCAACTCGGAAAATTCACTCTGCTCATTCTGATAAGAAAAGAACTCCTGAATTTATTGGTGAGAGCCTCAGACTGAACATGGACACCAACATCAAGTGCTTTCAGGAGGTAGTGCTACCCTTGGTAAAGAGGGTGGGTGCTGGAAGAACCTATGTCTGGCAACAGGGCCCTGCACCATGCCACACAAGCAGGAGAACCAAGTCATGGCTGTTAGACAATTTCTGCAACCACATCACCCCTTACATCTGACCATCTAACTCTGAATGAGACACTACCTAAACTCCTTGTAATACCAAAGATGAACTGAAAGCAAGGATTATGGCAGCATGCACCAACTTAAACAAGGAGACCATCCAAAAGAATTGCAGGAGATTCTGAAATTGTCAGGGGACCATAGATAAAGCCAATGGAAGTATTAATAAATAAATATACTCTTTAGTATTTCAAGATATTTTTGTGTAATTTTGGTAAATGTATCTGTTAAAATGAGATGTCTGTTATTTTCATTTTTGCATAATTTAGATGACAATTTATCCATTGTACCGTGTATCTGTTTTTCTTTAAGGGATCCAAACAAGTTTTGTTAAATTCAAATGAGAAGTCTGTTTGTTTACATTTATTGTAATTTTCTAATTTTAAAATAAAATACACATCAAGATCAAAACTGTAGATAAACTACCCAAAGTTCATGTTTTGTTCAAGTACTTTCAACTGTCTCAGTGGTTATCAGGATGTTGTCAATATGACAAGATTTTGTTGGCAACCAACTGGCATTTTTTTTAATGCTGGGATTCAAATTAATCCAAAGTGACATCATATGTAAAACAGTTACACCAAGCAATACCACTAGAAAAAAAGGAATCTTTCATCATTATTATTATTATTATTTAGTACGCATATTAAATATTTTATGCACACTTTAAAATATTGTTTCTTGTGAAAGATATTTTATTTAATGCAGATTGCTTCATTTGCATAATAATAGCTCCTAGAATTTTGAGTTTTTACTTGAGGTGAGTGTTATATAGTATTTTGGTATTATCTGCTAAAAATTGTTATGATGTTAGATGTATTTTGGTTGTTTGTGATGCGATGATCAATATGTGCACAAATTGCACTATGGTTTGACAAGTTAGTGTATATATATATATATATATATATATATATATAGTTGAAGATTGATTACATATTAACATACACACACAAAAATAATGCAATGGAAAAGTTTACATTATGTGACAGTGAAGATATCATCATTTTTCTGGTCATGTCACTTAACAGAAACTGGGAGAATGCATGTCATCATAGAAAATGCAAAACAGCAAAACTAAAGTATCAGACAAAAGATCAATCAGGGACATGAATAAAAAGTTGGTGCACTGAAAATCACAACTAAAAACATTGAGATAGAACTGCATTTGATAAATACAATCTGTGATTCATAGTAAATAATTAGAGATATGCTGATGTGGATCGAATGGCATGCTGCTAGCTGGTGTGGATCCTGCAGTAAGCACAACTTGCTTTTCATAGGATACTGACTATATATATATATATATATATATATAATGGGAAAATTTCATATATGTTTACCTTAATATACTTGTCTATCATATTGTTAAAATTTTGTCTTGTTCTAAATCATTATGCATGTTGCACAAAATATTTAACAATTTATCAAAAAGTGACATGTTCTTTCATGATATAAGCAATCATGGCTTTCCACAACTTAATTTTCTGTGTTATCTGTAAATTATCTTGACTTCTTAGGTAAAAATAAGACTAGTTTCTGGTTGATTTCTTTATTGTTCTGAATTCAGAGTAATTTTTCTCCTGAACTGGCTGCCAATCAATTCTAGAAAGTTTAGTTTACCCTGATATTTAACAGTTAGAGTTCATGGCAAAGAAAAAACAGATTCATACCTATCCCAAGGATATACAGCAAAAGTGAATGTAGCAGACTAAGCCAGAATTTGCACCTGACTCACTGATCACAATTTCCATACCAATAACCATACACCACCTGCATATACTATGCTGCAAAATCCTCATAGGTTTGTCATAATGCAAATTATTATTGCTGAAATATTATTAAATTATACATGCTAGTAACAGTATATCAAATTCCAATAACCAATGTGGGTCACAGGGGCATCATATCTGCAGCCATAGCAATCATAGATGTATCTTGGACAGGATAATCTGATGGACTCAATCCTTTTTCAGGCTGATTTAAGATTACTCTTTCCTATACAGTGGTTACCTTACCAAGACTAAAGAGCTCAATCTGCTCTGTTTTTAACCCATAGTTGGAGGAAAAGGCATGAATCTAGTTTTTACAAAGTAAATGAAATAGATTAGTTCTTTATCTGAACTCAGAAAGACGATTCTACTTTCCATACTGATATCTGAATAGTATATATTTATTTTAACAATAATACATTTATATATTAATAGTATTTGATTTAATAATATATAATATTGTTTATCATCATAATGACCTATCATAATAGTATTTATAACAATAATATTTCACAATAATATTATATTCTAATATTATGTTCCATGTATTTTTATAACAATTTATTATGGTAGCAATTGTTTATATATATTATCATAATGTATTACACAAAAATATTTAAAATATCATCATTATAATCATTACAATATTTATTGCAATCAATTTGATAATATATCTATTAGTCATTTATCACATACTTAACAAATCTGCTTGGTTAAATTTAATTTCTCTTGTCATACAACCTAATCCTTTCCCCATCAGCCCAACAAACTTTTGCACCACATATATATATACACTGGTGCCTGAAATCCCTACCCTTTTTTCAAAACTGGTTAATGAATTCTAAACTGGGTTACCTTTCCTTTGTGAACTCTCCATTCCTAAGATCAGGAAATTCAACCACTGACAAAATCAGAAAGATGGAGACATAAGACATGATGACAGGGTGGGGCTGATAAGGAAGCTGAGGGTGAGGAGTTGGCATGGAAGCAAAAATGAATGGAATGTACATGAGTTAGGGAAAAAGGTTGGGAAGAGGGAAAAGGTTGCTGTTTTCAGGAATTCCCTTGCATGCTATGGATGAGGGTTGGAGGTTTGAATGCCCCCTTCCTTAGCTCTTCCATGCTCTCTCTATGTTGCTGTTGCATGTTTTCCATTACTTTCTATCTCATTGTTTCTCTACTGAAACTCTCCTGCTTCTTTATATGATTTTACTTCTTTCTCTCTTTCCATTATATATTATATATATATACATGAAATAACAATAACAAAAATTTTGTTTCACACATAAAAAAAGTCATCCAGGGTATTTCTGGACACTGAACTTTAAGGGTTTTAAAGCAAGCAGTCTTCATAATTAAAATGCTCAATATCAAGTGATAGAACAAGCATTAACTGTAACACATAAAATAAGCTGAACAATTAATTTCAGTTATTAATATATATATATATATATATATATATATATATATATATATATATCCCTGTTACTCTCATTTCTTTCAGCATTGTTTGCCACAATCTCTTTTATTGTACCTCTTCAGTCTTCATTCATTTCCCAATCTTTCTTCCTTGAATTCCCCATCCCATTTTTATTCACTCCATTCATAGACTGCCATCTTTATTTCTCTATCTACTTAGCCTAATCACTTACCACTCCCTCTTCATTCTGTCTCTCTATTCATTTCCATTCCCCAAAACTTTTATCACTCTTCTTTCTCCTCTTTGCCCTTCCCACACACACTTTGTCTTTGAACTCACTCACCCTGTTGATTTCTCACTCTTTCTTTGTCCAAATCGTTTCATTACTCTGAACTCATCTTTGCCATTTCCACAAGCCACACCAATGAGACACTTTCAGATATTTGAGTTATTTTGAAATATCAAAAGGAAAGCATAGACCTAACCAAGCAAATTCATATATCCACACAAAACGCCAAGTAGTAAGTGCTTCTAAAATCAATGAGAATCAAGTAGCATTATATTTTATACCTTTCCTTACTTATTTCATCTTCAATCATCTCTATTGTTGCAGTATACTAAATAAAGAGCTATTTACAATGTCATAGAGCATTGGTTAGCAAGCTTAGGTTATTGCTTCAATGACTAATCTTTACTGTGCATGTCACAATTAGAAGCTTGTACCAGAATAAGCTTAGTAAATAACATACTTCTCTCTCTCTCTCACACACACACACACACACATTCCATAAATATAGCAAATTTTAAACATTATATATATGTGTTTAAAATTTGCTATATTTATGGAGGAAGAGAGCCCAATATTAGAGAGAGGGTGTAAATATACACATGGAGTTGGAACCTGAAGATCACTTAAGATGTGAAACTAACAGTTATCATGCATTGTAAGTTATTGTCTGTCTGTGTGTCTCTCTCTGTCTATATATATAGAAAGAGAGAGAGAAAGTAGATATATGTATAATGTAGGCAGATCAATAAGTTAATGAAAATAATATCTATTTAATACAACAAATATTTATTTTTTTCAGTATAAACTTCCTTGCCAATGCACTCAATTCACTCGTAAATATTTAAGTACATCAGCATTTATTTTACACAACAAATATTTATTTTTCAATATAATCATTTTCCTTCTCATACATTTAATTAACCGGTAAATGTTAATCAGGTAGATCAAACATCATACAAAGATGTCTGCAGGTTACATAATGCTTAAATGCATGGCACATGGAATTGGTTTGACAAGTTTAAATTGCCTTCAAAGATGCTGTACTGTGTTCTCTTTAGAGAAAGCCATAAATGTATTTCTTATCCTCCCAGCTATAGGTAAAATAGTAGGGCTTTATCCTCACTAACCATGGTAGGAAATTCAGTTTAAGAGAAGGCAAACTAAATTTAACCCCCCTCCTCCTCTCATGGCAAGGTAAAGTACACTAATCCTCATGTTTTTCAGACAGTAGAAAAGATTTGTCTTACAGGGATTTGGAAAAAGGCTGCTGCTTATATATATATATATATATATATATATATATATATATATATATATATATATATATATATATATATATATATACACACACACACACACACATGGGTGCAATTCCTAGGAGTAAAACAAAGGATCCAATATTTATCATTATAGATCAGTAGTTCACAATCTTTTCTTTCTCAAGCAACAAAAATAGTTTAGTACCTGTTGTATCTAAATTGAAAAATTTTTTAAAAGTTATTTATATATTTTAAATTGAAAAAAATTCAAATGCAGAAAACCATTAATAATTACTTTTTTATTATTGTAAATTAAGAATAATTATCAAAGAGAAACAGATTTGATATGTCTTCAATTATATTTTCTATGTTAGGATGTAAATGATAAAAACAGTCTTGTATCCTCTTCATTATATAGGAATCTATCAGTTATAATTTCAGTGAATATCAGATGAATTTCTTTACACTTTGTATAGTTTTTTACAGTATACACCTTGTCATATGTTAGTGTACTGTGGTGCATACTTTGGATATAACTCTTCTTGATTTTGAAATTTTATTGTAACTTTATTACTTTTCAAGTTAAAGAAACTAGTTGAAAATGGATGGTGATTTTAAAGTCAGTCTAGCAGAAGGCTGAAATTTAGGTCTTTAACTCCAATAAGAAATCATGAATTTTATCTTAGTAATGATTCAATCTTTATATCAAAATCACCACCACTGAATACACAATCCATCCTCCCTATACTCAATTTAATATATTATCATCTTCTGCTAGTACAGCAGAATGTTTTACTCATTAGTTCTCTTCCATTTCAACTCTCGATTCATCTGGAGTACCTTTGCCTGACTTTCCAATTAGAACTGAGACTCTACTGTGCAATATGCATGTAACTCTATCCATGGCTTTTGCTATCATCTCTAAACTGGATTCCCACAAAGCATGTGAACTTGATGGTATCCTTGCAATAGGCCATAAGAAATGTACTCCTGAACTGGATCTAGTTCTCTCTAAACTCCATCATAAATGCCTTGTGGCTTCTTGCTTTCCTGCCTGTTGGAAATCCTTTTTTATACTTCTGTCTGATTCTTCTGTCAGACTATTAGCTTTCTACTTCTTTTTGGCAAAGTACAAGACGTTCTAATCAACTCTGAATTGGCTAAGCATCCCACCTTGCAGAGTCTTCTTTCAGACAAGCAATATGGCTTTCAATTGTTTACTGATATGTTAATGATTATTGCTGAAAGAATCTATCAAACATTAGAATGGTGAAGTTTGGGCTGTTACTTTGGATATCATGAAGCCATTTGATAGGGTTTTCTAGGTTGGTCGTCTTCACAGTTTGAAAGGTTATGGTATTTCTGGACAGATTGTTAATTTGATTCATTCTTTCACATTAAATCACAGAATGAATGTTGTCTTGAATGGCCACTATTCTCGTCTTTTTGCATTAATGCAGGTGTACCCCAATCAGGGCTATGAATATTCTTGGATGTATGTTATTCCTTATTAATTTTCATCAAGAATTTTCTCGATGTCATCAGTTCTCATCTGTGTATTTGTACTGATGTTAGAACTATTACTCCTGTCTTAATGGTAAGTCTGATCTGTTCAATAAGGTCAAATTGATAGCTGATCTGAAAAATGATCTCCAATTTGAAATGAAGTAGAAAGATTATATTGAATCAACTGCTTGGTCTGCTGGTAGGAAAGTTGGTTTAGTGTATTGTACAAGATAATTTTTCTTGCCAGAATCTATCTTATACATTTTTAAGTCTACCATTCATTTGGTCTGGTCTTGATATAACCCAAAGAAAAATTTGTTGTTGGTCTTGACCTGGCATCTTGTCTTTAGTCACTTTTCCACTACTGTAATATAGCTTCCCTGTGCCTTTTCTATAAATATTTTCATAGTAGCTATTGAGCTTTCTTCTTTGGTGCCTAAACTTTATGAATTTTTGCACAGTACTAGATTGATGGCAAGGTCTCGTCATTTTACAGTTGAAATTGCTAGATGTAACTGTAAGTTTTATGCTAACACTTTCTTCTCTTACACTTCTCACTTGTGAAACCCTCTTCTGGATTGTTGCTTTTCAAGCAAGTCTTGTCAATTTCAATCTTCAAAAGTGTAAATACAACGTCAATTGTTATCTTATCTCTTCTTAATTCCTGTTCTTTTATTGTTCTCTCTACTTAATAATGTTTTCTTTTTCTCCTATTCTCTCACATTCAGTAACCCCTCGTGTCTTAATGGCTTTATTGCCTTACTTGGGATATAATGATTAAAAAAATATCTTCATATATATCTTTCATAAAGACTTCCAATAGCTTCATTTATTTTTTTTTCCACTATCACATTGTTAAATATCTGAGCTTAACAACTTTAACAAATAAAACATTTCTTATGAGGTACTGACAGGTATTGATCCCAGTCAAAAGAATGAGAAAGATGGGGATTTGGAGAGAAAGAAAAAAGGGAAGATGGAAGTGGAAAGAGAGAATCACATTAGGCCGATAAAAACAGATGCTATACTTTGATCTTAGCCAACAGGCTGAGAAGTGATTGTATTTTCTTGCTAACCCACACTCACTGGCAAGATGTGACACAAGGTCAGTTTAATGTGAGGAGCCTGAGTGTGTGCACTCAAGCCAGGTCCAAAAATAGCCCAGCCCCCGCAACCATCAGTTGGCATTGGTATTACTATTGATCCCCATCTTTAGTGCAATGACAGATATAATGCCATGGGCACCTGTTTCCCTGAGATCAGGCACCTCTTATTAACATTTTCAGTTGTGGAGACACAAGTGAGTTTCGCTCTGCCTGAAGACAAAGACACAACTGAGTTTCACTCTGAAGACAAAGAAACAACAGAGCTGTGCTTTGTCAGAAGACACAACTGAGGGATGAAATGTAGTTTATCTGCCCAAGATACTACACTTTGATCCCAGTCAAAAGAATGAGAAAGATGGGGATTTGGCTAGAAAGAAAAAAGGGAAGATAAAAGTGTTTAACGTCTGCTATCAATACCTCATAAGATATGTTTCATAGTTAATTATTTATTAGGTATTGGCAATATGTACAGTTGTGAAAACTAATAAAGGGAGGGACAAGCACAATTACAATAGGATTATTTATTACAATATTTTAACACTTAACAAAATGTTAAATTTATTCTATTTTATTATTAAAGTGTATTATTTATTACAATATTTTAGCTCCTAATAAAATGTATTTACTCTAATATTTACTCTAATAATATAACACTTCATAAAATGCGATATTTTTCCTGTTGTTTTTTTTTTCATAATTATCATTATAAATTAATTTATTTATCACCATTATGAAAAAAATAAGGATTTTTTGCAACTGAAACTGCTCTCACAGATCATCATGGTTGTTGCAATTTCAGTCTCAATGAGTGCTCTATATTTGGGGTCTTGTACCAGATGAAGTTAGGCTGAGTAAATACTGATGGAAAAATAAAATAAATAAATAAAGGGAAGTAAATATGTGGAATGTCTTGCTGAGATTAATGGTCAACAAGCTGGTATCACAGATCTTTTTTATTGGAATAAGTTCAGTCCACACCGATTTCCCCAATACTTGTGACCTTGAGCTAAACCACCACGCATTGATTCTAGCCTAGTGAATTAAATTAGTTAAATGAAACTGTTCAGATGTTGTCAATGGTTGTGCTAACATGACATTACTTACTGGCCTTGTTCAAATATGGATCACACAAGATTGTGCACACTCTCTCAAAAACAATAACTAATGTCCACTCAGCATAGGTGCAGTATAAATCACAGAAAGGCTTTGTGAGTGTTGAAGAAACACAAACATGCCTGAGCATGCATCTGTAACAAGGATTAGCTAGCCATCCAAGCAGATTTCATAGTTTTCCAAGAGTGACAGATGCCTATTTATGGACCAAAGTGAACTAAATACTGATAAATAAGAAAACAACACAATCATACACAAACACAAAGTTTTTGTTTTCACTGAGCTGACTTTTTCCCTTGGCTTTAAATTCATATTATTTCCCTCATTTTCTTTTTTCTCCTTCAACTTCTCCCAACTCCTCATCATCCCCTCTTTCTCATTCTATTTCATTCGATGCTATTAACTGATCCTCAAACTGATTTCTCTTTCTCTCTCTCTCTAATTTCAATGTATCTACAATTTTTTTTATTATTTATTTTCTCCACTTCCTATCTCTCCATATACCTCTTTCATTTCAATGTCCTTTTACCTCAGTATTTACCTCTCTTAGTATCTTCAATCTTTCACTTTTTTTTATCTTCTTTTTTGCCCATTTTGGCACCATTCTCCTCTCACATTCCTCCCCACCATCACTCTTTACATTCAACTTCTTTAATTTCCCAACCTTCTTCTCAACCACCATTAAAACCAAATACACATACCGACCCATCATGTTCTTCCCAAGAATCTCAATCCTGTGTAATTATAACAGATGCCTGATTGTCATGCATGTGAATGGAAATTGAGCCTACAATGACAAGAACTAGCTGCAGGAAGTTCAGCTACCACTTCACTCCTCTTTCCTTGTTCACAATAAGACTCCACTTGAAGCCTCTTCATCAGATGCAAGCCAACCAAACAGCCAGTCAATCAGTCTTGCTGTTCATGCACTCATTTTTTATTGAACTGTGCTAGGTTGACTGGCTTGACCAGTTGGTTGGCCTGTATTTCATTTCCTTATGCCAATCATAAAAAGGCAAGAAATATTTTGAGACATGAGGGATAGACTTCTCTCTCATCAGTTACTCCCATGATTGATTTAATCAGGAATGTGTAGCTTACTACAATTCAAATCAGCTGGTTATTTAGAGCAAGGACTTTGAAGTTTTCGCCAATCAGATTGCAAAGAAATAAAAAAAAATACTAAATCTCTGGTTCTATTGCCAAATTATCAGATATCAATATATTTTTGTAGTATATAACACCTGACTTTTTCCCTGAAAATTGTCTAAAAAATATTTCCCACTTCTTGTATGCAAAGTTGAAGTATCTAGCTGCACCAAGCATAATTTATTCTAATATTTTATATATATATATATATATATATACTGTGTTTATAAGCCTATAGATTGCATTTAATCACATAAAACTCCACAAACTACTTGATATTACAGTATTATAGATTGAGACTAAGTACAACCTTTCATTTCCTCAAATGATTACATATATAACAGGTAGAAATTATTTAACAAATCCTTCAAAACAATTATTCACTCTAATAATTATATATTTAACAGGTAAGATTTATTAAACAAATCCATCAGGACTTTCACTCTCTCTAATGTTTATATATATTTAACTGGTCAGATTTTTTAAATAAATGCATCAAAATTTTAATTCTCTCTAACACATACACACACACACATATATATATATATATAACAGATAGGAATTTATTAGACAAATTCATTAAAACTTTCATTTATCTAATGATTACACATATAAAAGGTAGAATCTATTAAACAAGTTCCATCAAAAGTTTCTTCTCAAATGATTATATATATGACAGGTAAAATTATTAAACAAATACAGCAATCAAGACAAACATTAATAACAGAATAGAATTGTTTTATATAAAATATAAATGTATTGCTGGCATTGAAATACCATGAGAATAATGAAGAGATTGCCACTATCTCAGAACTAATGCAAGAATTATATTATGTGTATAGAGCTATTATTTGTTCTGAACTATGTGTTAACTGCTATCACTGAATTTCTCCATCAGTCTTCAGATAAGAACTGGTGGGTCTGGATGTAGCTTCAGACATCTCAAAGGCATTTAACAGGGTTTAACATTCTGGTCTTCTCAAGCTCATGGGCTATTGTATCTGGTCAGACATTTGACTTAATCCAATCTTTCTGTACATATCAGCTAATAAAGGTTGTCTTGAATAACCATGCTTCTAGATCATTTCACATTAATGCAGGGCTCCTCCAGGGTTCTATCCTTAAATCTGCATTTTTTCTCATCTTCATCAATGACCCTCCAGATGTTATCAGTTCCCAACTATGTATTTATGCTGATGACACAACTGATGACACTGTTAATAGTAAGTCTGTTAAGCCCGACAAAGTAAAAGTGGCAGCTACTCTCAAAAATGACCTTCACTCAGTTAAATGAGACAAGAAATAACTGGTAAATTTGAATGCCTCCAAATCATCATAGAGCACTATTTCTGCCCTTTATCAGCATATCTGAGGCTAACTTCCAGGAGAGCAACTCATTGTGTCTTCTTGGTCTCATGTTTTCTACTGGCATGAAGTGGAACAATTATAGGCTAGGTCTGCTGCTAAAAATATTGGTTCACTGTGTTGTGCCAGACAATTTTTCTTGCCAGAATCCATCTTGCACATTTATAAATCTACCATTTTTTCAAACATTGAATATTGCTGCCATATCTGGTCTGGTGCTCCAGTTATATATCTTGAGATGCTCAACAAAATCTAAAGAAGGGTCTTTAAAGTTATCACTCCTGACCTTGCATCTCAGTTGCTTTCACATTTGGCTTTCCTGTGTCTTTTCTATAAATATTCTCATGACTTTTGTTCTAATGAGCTCTCCTCATTGGTACTTTAACCAAGTGAATTTTAGTCTACTACTAGGTTGGCTACTAGGTCTCATTGTTTTACTGTTGAAATAGGTAGATGTAACTATAAGTTCTATTCTAATAGTTTCTTTTCTCACACTTCTAATCTCTGGAACTCTCTTCTGGTTTCATGCTTCCCTGCCACTTACAGTCTTCAAAAATTTAAACATCAATTGCCATACTTAATCTACCTGAATCTGTTCTCTGCACTAAAGTCTTTTCATTTTCTTCCACTACCATTAACCCCTTATATACTTAGTGCCATTATCAACTTGAAATGATTAAAAAAAAAAAAAGAAGAGAATTTTGACAATTTATTGTCAGTTAATAAAACTTCATAATACTTTAATGAAAATATGTAACAAATAGTGGAATCAACTCCCAAGAAAATGATTCCGCAATCACTATAATTTTAACATGTCCAAATCAAAGGTTAATCTTTTTATCCCCGCCTATCCATATGCTTCTTATTCTGTAACCCTATACTGTTAGTGTACCCACATCTGGCTTTGTACAGGATTAACCACACTGTAAAAAAAAAATATCAGCCAAATTTAATTCAAAAGTCAAAGCTATGAAATTGTTGAAAGAAGGAAAAATTGTGACCAAATATGCTGTTCTGTAAGAAATGTAATATCATCACCAACATAAAAAAAAAAGTTCTCCACAATCCACAACTACTAGAAGAAACATCAGCTGAAACATGAAAATTCAGACCAGGACATTGCTTAGCAAAATAATACTTGAATCAGACAAATACAGAATCCAACAAGATATAGATAAGTCACACAATGAAGAAGTTCAAAGAGTCATGGCTTGCCAAATACAGAAACTAGCACAGATGACAGAACAGAGTTGGAACAGCAACAAAAGCCCACCATAGTTTGCTAAGACCAGATGTCAATGTCAGCAAGTGGCAGTTGAATCCCTCTGAAGAATCAGTGCTAAACAAGGGTCTCAACTTCGCCATTAACATCAAGTAGGTCCCATACTTAGACATGATAGCTCTAGCTGACAAAGGCAATGCTTCAGTGGTCATGTACAAGTTGGAATACTCCTACAAATTGGCAAGCCTAGTTGGGGATTTTATTGAAATTTTTCCTTTTACTCATATGCTCTGTTCATGATATTCTTATCATACATCAGTTGAAGCACAATATTTACCAAAATAATAATAATAATGATAATAAAAAAAATTTGCGATACGTAACATGATAGTTAAAAAATATAAGACCACTTTATATCCAATTTTAGACCACCATCGCCATCATAACTTAAGTATACAGTGCTGTCCAAAACTTATGGGAATTAGAACAGATTGATCAAGCTGTTCAACTATCAAGTTACTCATCATTTCCTGTGTCTCAACAGATATTTAAAAGATATCTTAAAATCATTCCATCAACTTATAAAAAAATATATCAATTAAATTTTGGACAAACTTTCAATATATTTCACTAAATTTTATAGAAAATAACAAGACTTAAATTCATTGCATAAACTGTATATTATTTATCATTTAATGTTTAAATATACAAGATTTTATTTATTTTTCAATAAAAGTCACTAAATAATGACAAAACAGGTATTTTATGAAAACGCCATTACTAGTTATGTGATGTATGAGAAGCAATCATTTAAATCAGAATATGTAAATATAATTATGAGTGGAGTTGGTTTTTTAAATAGATGATGGTATCATTTTATGAATCTCAAGTATAAATATTTCTGGAAGAAATTCTGTCCAAACATGAGGTGTTCAATGGTACACATGAATGGAACTGACTTTTGATACTATCTTTTGTCAACCAAGAGATTACTTAAAAGAAGACAGTGGAGATAATATGTTAATTTTTCAGAGTCAAAACCTTTGGACTATTTACCAGAAGGTCAAATTTAAGCAAAAATGTTGGTGTATGCCATTGATGTGAGAGCAACTTAGACTAGCAGTTCTCAAACTTTTTTCCATTTACTCTAAACTTATATATTTATGGAGTTGATTACCCAGAATTTTGTATTTGATCATGCAAGTCTGGGGCCAGGTGCAGACAATCTCAGTATTTGTTTTACATGTTACTTCATATAATAATGTAAAAAAATGGTTGAAAAACCTCTAGAGTGCTTTGACCCAGTTTTGAGTGAAGAACATCTGAATGTACACAAATAATTTTATATCATAATTTTCTTTATTCCTTCTTCTTATAATTAGTAAAAAGATTCTCTTTTATACAAGGTTAGGATTTTTTTTGTCAAGTTTCAATTACAGGCAGGAAAATTAGGGTTTTATCTAGAATGGCTTCCTCATCTAACTTAAAAAAAAAAACATTTTAACCAAATCTAGTTAAGAGTTTGAGAACAACTGCCTGAGACACATTTGTGATAAAATTGTATTTTATTGGAAACAATCCATTTTTCTCTTTTAAATTTCTCAATTTATTTTTTCTCCATTTACAGATGCAGCGGTGATTTCACCCATCATCTGGGGTCTGGATGGATTGTACAATTGCTTACAGTAACAGACCTGAATGCGGACATGTTGGTACCTGTGTGTGTGCTACTATCTGTCCTGAACAGGTGTCTGTGTGCAGACCTCACCTACTACGTGCGAGAAGGTAAGAGCCCAGGTACCTATGTGGGTGACATTGCTGCTGATACACACTTGATGGAAAGTGTCCTGCCCCAAGACCGCAGCCGGATAAGGTTCACCCAACTGCAGCCAGAACAGGCTGGCAGCACTCAGTTGTTCCGTGTTTCTGAGAGAACGGGCAAGCTGTATACAGGTCAGACTCTGGATGCTGAGTCGATGTGCAAGTGGAACAAGGAATGTTTTATAATGCTCGACGTTGCAGTACGGAAGGGAACGACCTCACTCAAGATTTTGGAGATCAAGGTTATTGTGCAAGACAACAATGACCACCCACCAGAATTTCCAGATAAGAGTGTCAATATTGAGTTCTCGGAGAATGACCGAAAAGGTACAAAGAAAATAATTCCCAATGCAATTGATCGCGACGTTGGAGTCGAGAATTCTCAAATTACCTATCAGCTCAAAAAGAAGACAAATGAGCCGTTCACGCTTTCCGTTTCAAAGAGCGTAGATGGAACTTCTAAACTTGGCATTAATCTTGAAGAAACCCTGGACAGGGAAGTGAAAGACTCCTACTTGGTTCAGGTAATTGCTAAAGATGGTGGCTCACCACCAAAACAAAGTGTTTTAGATGTTCATATAGCTGTCTCTGATGTAAATGACAACTTCCCAGCTTTTTCCAAAAAAGTAAATAATGTTTCAATAATAAACGAGCCGAGTGAAACGTCACCTGTCGTCATCTTGTCGGCAAGGGACTACGATTCGGACAAGAATGGCAGGATCCGGTACCACTTTGGCTCCCAGACTTCCAGTGTAGCCAAGTCACATTTTAAGCTGAATGAGGTGACTGGAGAGATTTTCCTTCGTAAAAAGTTCTTGTTGGGGCAAGAGCTGACTCATGAGCTCTATGTTGAGGCCACTGATGGGGGCAGCCCTCCCCTGAGTTCTATTGCTAAAGTTCAGGTGAATGTGATCAACCAACAAAACCACGCCCCGAGCATAGATATGAATTTTGTCTCGACATCAACAGAGAATTCGGTTGCAATTTCCGAAGACATTGCTGTCGGCAGCTTCATTGCCTACGTCAAAGTCACTGATTATGATGTGGGACAAAACGGGGAGGTAACATGCAAACTTCACCATGAAAAATTCCAGCTTCAGAACCTTGGTACAAAAAAGTATCAGGTCATTGTTAAGAGTCCCTTGGATCGTGAAGAAAAAGACCACCATGACATCACGATCAGCTGTCAGGACAAAGGCTATCCGCCTTTACGGAGTGAGAGCAAATTCTCCATTCAAGTGATGGACGTCAATGATGTACGGCCGCAGTTCTCCAAGAAAACATTAAAGTTCTTCATTTATGAGAATGAAAATCCTAGAATACCGGTCGGCTACATCAATGCCACTGACACGGACCTGGGACTTGGGGGTAAGCTGACCTACTCTCTGCTGACCAACAACAAACACTTCCTCCCTTTCCAGATCTCAGACAATGGATTAATCTCAACGGTCATGTCTCTGGATCATGAATTTCAAGATATTTATAAATTCAAAGTTTTTGTTAAAGACAATGGGATACCTTCCCTAAATAACACGGTGGACGTTGTAGTCGAGGTTAGAGATAAAAACGATAATGCACCTTATTTCACATTTCCGACTGTGAGTCCTTACTCGATGGACGTCGTCTATTACCCTAATTCTAAAAACAACATTACAGTTCTGAAGGCGGCCGACAAAGATAGTCGGGAGAATGCCTTTCTTAAATTTGAAATTACGAAAGGCAACAAAAAACGGTTATTCTCCATCAACCACTATTCTGGTTTGTTGTCTTTCACACGTGAGGTCACCCTCCAGGATGCAGGGACGTATGACCTGCAGTTTGTTGTCAAGGACAGTGGTAGCCCAGTTCTATCTGCAACAACTACTTTACTTTTGACTCTAACCGTGAGCAACAAGACATCAGAGATGGTGAATGAGGTACAAACTGAATCTGACAAAAAAATACACCTTTATCTCTTAATAGTCATTGTGTCGGTAGCTGTTACAGTGTCTGTGGTTGTGACTGTTTCAATGTTAATCTGCCTTGTTCGATGTAACAATCGGAGAAATGCCCTAAACAGGGGGCGACTGAATCGTGCAAATAAACGCGAACAGAGACATTTGAAATGCCCTCCTTACCTGGGACCCTCATGTACAGATGCCACTCCACCTCCAAGGACGGCTGAACCAGATAAACCACGGCAGGCCGAGCCTGAGAGGGCACGACCGGCAGAAGTTGACAAGGTTCGCGCGACTGAGTCAGACAAAGTTGCTCTGGCTACGTCAAGAAGAACATCACAGTATAGGGATGATCTGGTTGTTGAACCAAAGAATCCTGCTGTAATTAGAAAGTCTCCAGTTGTAGTGCCAGACAGCTCACAAAAGGTAAGTAATTTGGAAAGAGAGAGGAGTTTGGGGAAATTTAAGAGGAAGAAAATTATTGAATTTATGTATCAACAAATATTTTGAAAACTATCACATTTGCTTTATTACAGCATTTTGTCTATTTCTCTTGGCTTTGAGGACAATGATGATGTCCAGGCAATCTTGAATGATAAAACCATTTTGTTATTTCAGGTTATAATTTGTTTCCTGGATTAGGCAGAGGCTAAGTAAAATTTCTGTTTAGGCTAAGTATAAAAATTAATGACATACAAATCAGTCAAGGTGTGTGCCTGTGTATGTTTGAGTCTATGTGCACATGAATAATATTTTTTATATTTCCTAATAGTATAAAAAAGTTTACATATTAATGTAAAATGTATGAAAAACTGAAGAAAGAAAAGTGCTCAAGACTTTAAATCTAAGATCGACCTATGAAAAATTATAGTAATTTGCTAGTTAGTATACTTTCATCTTTTCATTCATCAGGCTGTGAGTGCCAGGATGCATATCATATATATATATATATATATATATATATAAAATCAGAATTTTCAGTAGTTCACAAGGTTTTTATTGAAGACCACAGTAAAGGTTAAATTTTTTGGCAGCATTTTCTTTTGTTTTAATGCAAAATAATCAATGCATGTCCATACATGCATATTTTCTAGTTTTTCAACTACCATTAACATTCAATGCCATTATACAAAATACAATTATGTCATAGCTTTTCAAATTTCAGATTCATGATACACAAATTTATGCTCTCTCTCTCTCTTGTATATATATATATATATATATATATATATATACACACACACACATACACACATCCATTGTCTCTATGCAAATGAGAAAATTACTAAAAAAATTAAGTAAAACCTACACACACACACTCACACACACACACACATATATATATATTATACATATGTACACACACACACACATATATATATCTGTGTGTGTGTGTGTGTGTGTGTGTGTGTGTGTATTTTTCTAAGTGGTTTCTTTGATTCTGAAGTCAAAATACTGATCTGTAAGAGTGAGAATGTTGGAAAGCAGATTCTCTTTAAGAAAACTTTCAGTCTGAAGGCCAGGTGACATTAACTTCACTATTAAAAAAAGACATCATTAAGCACGACTGAAATTTATCACATATATACATATTTTGAACAGTGATATTTGAATGCTCTTTAGGCCAGTAGACACACACACACACACACAAACACATATAACAAAAAAAAAACTCCACCAGTATATTTGACAAACACTCCACCAGTGTATTTGTGGAGGATAGCTCTTTTAAGACTCTTTGTAATTAAAGTGCTCAATATTAAGAAATATAAAAAAAATAAAATTAAACATTCAAACTTATTTTACAAAATGGGAATTTTGCAGATATGATATCAACTTGTCAGGAGGATTAAATCAAACACCCTGATGAGCAGATACCATTTTCTGCAAAACTCCAAGTCAGGATGTTAAGTTTGAAAATTTTATTTTATTCATTGATATACATAAGCTAAAAAGAAAATAAAAGTACCATAATGCTAACAGTAGTTTCAAAGTAACAGAACTACTGCTGCAAGTAAGCCTAACCCTATTTTCAAAATCAATATTTCAATAGCCAAACATCAATATACTTATTTTTGGTTATGGATTGGGCCAATAATTTTAAAGCATCCCTTTAAAATGAAAAAAAAACTATTCTGGTAACAGTATAAAACTAAACTAAATTAAAAAATAAATAAATACATGTCATGAAGGAAATTCTCTCAGTTGCAGTGATGATGTTGAATATTTGTGAAGCAGGAATGAAGTCTATTTGGCATGTTTTTAAAAATGTTTTTCTTTTTTTATTTCTTTGCAAATATTCTACAAAGTTTTGATATTTTGTTTATAACTTTTTGTCAATCTGCATATGAAGTATTTAAAAATTGTGGGGAGATACATATTATTATATTATAGATTCCTGAAATCAAGTCTATCAAATGTCCAGAACACATTGCTTAATATAGGTAGTATAGCTAATATGTGACCTTCCAAATGTAGGATCATACAATCAGATCATGAGAGCTTTATAGTTGCATTGTTTAATGTTCTATTGTAAACAAAGGTTACATTCTCAGTGCTGCACTAAGAAAAGAACTCTTGTTGCTTTCAAAAGGGTTGCTTAATGTCAACCCTTGTTGGGCTATTTAATGTTAAATTTAGTATTTTTTATTATTATATTTGAATCTTTAAGTTGGTTTATGGATAGGTAAATATTGGTTATTTATATATGAATCGCTAAGTATTTATTTAGTTTGGATATAGGTAAATATTATATAGAAGATGCAAACAGCATATTCTCAGTTTGCCTTCAAGGTTGTAGTTAGTCATAATTCACCACACAGTGCGTTGTTATGAGTTCTATCCATAACTTTATATACATGCATATATGAGACAGGTTTTAAAGTGGGTTGAGCCAAACATGAAAATAGTTTTGACTTTTACCTAAACAAATACCAATAACATTAGGAAATATGTGACTGTTTAGACCACTAAGACACTATACTTATTGATATATTTGCTGTGTGTGAAGGATGAAAAGTAAATCTATATTAAAACATTTTGATTTGTTCATGTTTAGAGAAAATTGAGGGTAATTTCATGAATACTTAATTCCAAAATTTTATGAGTAACATGATAATTTTTAGATTGCTTTCTTAAAGTTTTAAAATCTTCTGATAGTATATTTTGTATTTTTATATATAAATGCACAGTGCACATACACAGATGCAAGAAAAAAAGGCTTCAAATTATTGAATCATTTGTTATTAAAATAAATAACCTAAAGATGAATAAGATCTTTCATCAAGATATTGGGATTGTGGATGTATTTAGCAACTGACTGATGCTTTGTTCAAGAAAGAAGCTTACTTTTGTCATTCCTCTTCCTCCTTTAGTACTGTAGACTCCACTGAGGAATATAGAGCCACAGCTCTCAAAAACACTAGGTGCTGTTGCTATGTTTCCTATTGCAAATAAGGTTTCAGAGGATGAAGTTTCGAGTTACATGCCTAACTGATTTTGTACCCAGTTTTCATATGCAGTACCTGGTGTTCTCAAGTAGTGACCCATCTAAGTACTGACTGGGCTTAACATATAAGTAATAAAATAAAAAATAATTTCAACCACAATTTTGATTTTGAAAAGACTACCATTACCAAAAGAGAAAATAACTTGCTTAGATGAAAAGAAATTCTTCTTTCTCAAGCCAATATGTATGATATGATGGTAAAAAAAATTTTAAATTAAAAGTTTAACTTATGGCTTAAAAAAAATCAACCAATCAATAATAATGACAACAACATTAATTCACTTTCATTTAAGAAAATGGCAAAAATTTACAACACTTAGCTTCCGCCATTGTTTTCCTTACCTTAACGTTGAGTGATTTTCAAATATTTTTGAGTGTTCTCTAATTCAAATTTGAACACATTATTTTTTCACAGTGTTTTATTTTTCTGTATGTCTAAATATTAGTTTCTAAATAAAATTTCTGCATTTGTCTTGATAAAGTTACTCAAAGAATAAAATGCATCAGCATAAAAGGTTTTTCTCTTGTTATAGTTATATTTTTTATTAATATACACACACATAAATATATGTATATATTTATAATGGCTGATTGTTTATTTCCAAGTACAAGCATTGCTAGGGTGCTAGCTAATTCCTTAGTAGACACCTACTCAGTCCCATTTTTTGTTTCATCAACAACCAAAGAGTCAAAATATGTTTTGTTTTTTTTGGGTTTTTTTATATTGAGCAGATCTTAGAGTTTCTGCAAGAGAGAGAAAAATTTAGTATGATCAGCAGTTGAATAAATCCAGTAAACCCTCAGTTATGATGATTGCTGACTGTCTTAACACAATGCTCAATGGCATCCAAACAATTTTCTTCATCCAATTTCACTCACAAGGCCTGAGTTAACCTGACACATAGTTTTCTGACATTCTCCAATGGTGCTACATACCAGGATCGTCTCTCCCAGGTTGATATTATCAAGAAGGGCATGTGACTGAATAGTTAGTATAATAGTGTTATGACCATGAAACCTTGGTTCAAAACTGTTTTTTTTCTCTCTCTCTCTCTCTATATATATATATCATGCAAAATCAATTTTCAAACAAGAAATCATCTATTTATTTGACGTTTGTTAGATTTCCTATCAAATATTGTCATTTGTCCACTTATGTTTTCATGTGTAGTAACAATGAGATAGTTTATCAGCATGGCCTGGATTGTGAAAGTCAATATTAACAAAACATTTATCCTTTTTGTTTATTTTATATCTAATATATTTTTGTCTTTTATTTTAAGAAATACTTGTTTTATAAATCCATATATATGACTACTGAACTAATTTTGTTCACTTCTATCAGTTGATCGTATTCTTATTTTCATATTCCTATTTCACAATGAATGATCAAATCAATCACTTTGTTTAGTTGATTTATCTATAATTATAATTTTCATATGCTATTAGTTTTTTTTAATTTTGCTGTTCTATCACTTCACATCAAGCCAATCTACCTCACATTATTTTTGTCTCTTTCTTTCTTTCACAATTTGTATATAATATACATGCACACACACACACACACACACACATATATATATATATATATATATATATATATATATAACATGGGATTTTCCATTTTGTCATTCAACTATTTAACTTTTGTCATTCACACTTGTAGACAAATATATAGATTTGTATATTGTATTTTCCACACACACACACACACATATATGTGTGTGTGTGTGAGAGGGAGAGAGAGAGAGAGAAACTTATGTGAATCACCATTAATTATTATTAATTTTGACATATTTCTTTCAACATACTTTTGTTGCTTGTTTACACCTTGAAGTAATACATATGTATAAGTCTTTAGTTATTCCAATTTCTTAGAAGTAACTTTGGGATTAATATTTTTTACTTGTATTTTTTATATCTTATTTTTTGTTACTTATTTATGCCTTATCATAAACAGAGGCAGACTTAATTATTTACATTCTGATGAATGACCTTATCTTTTTTGCTATCATCACATTATTTTGGCTTTTGTGCCTTCTGGCCATCTTCAGGTGTCTGTTGATCTCGATAATATTCAGGGAATTTTGAACTGAACCCTTATGGTGATTGTTCTTGTTCCACTGTCTATATCTAGAAATATCTCAGCTTGCTCTTTTTAGTACTGTTCAATTATTTCCTATTCCTGGATTACTTAGCCCAGAGTTTGAACTCACAATTACTATGCCACCAAATTCTCCTAGATTAAATAAAGGGTTCAGTTCAAAATTTCCTGAAGGTTAACTAGCTTGACAGACACATGGAAAATGCTGGAGGGCACATGAGTCAAATCATTGTGATGATAAAACATTAGGTTGAATGTAAATAATGCAAATAATGATATTTCCTTATCCCAGAAATTCATACAGAAAAAGCAAACTGTTGTCTGAATTTTTTAGATTATCAGTTATTCTCTGTGTTACTAGCATTTATTTTATTTTAATTGTTTTTTATCACAATCCTCAGATCAGTATTCAATACACAAAACAATTAAATAAACATTTATTTAAACATTTACATCATGTTTTGATAGTATTATCTAATGCAGTAAGTATAATCAATGCATTTGTAAAATTATCTTAAATATTTTGGATAGTATGAGTAAACATGTTAAGAATAATTGTATCTCAGAAATTCTGATAACTTAAGATTGATATATCTCTTTCTTCTAAGTGCAAACAAGCAACAGACATGAAAATAAAAAAAATAATAATCATGACAATGTTTCATCACAGAAATTTCAACAAATTCAGACTAACATACCTATTACTATGATAGGCTAACATGCAATAAAAATAGTGTGAAAGAAATACCAATCAAAAATTAATTATATATATATATATATATATATATATATATATAATCTTTATTAATTTAGTCTTATTTTCTAAGCATGTTTTTGAATGTTGAATTTGTTCATTAAAATGTGTATATATTTTTTTTTATTCCTTTACTTTTTGTATTGTTATTTTTGTACTGTTGTGAATCAATTTTTTTGTATGAAATGCATATAAATCTTTTTGTATATACTTTTCTTCTCCCCTTTTGTGGAAAATTGTGTAATTTTATTTTACTTTTCTTTTCTTTTCATATGAACATTTAAAGTTCTAGTTCTTTGTTTTATTTAACATGTTCATTTTTAATATTTAAAATAAAAAAATGTGAGAATGAGAATTTCTATCATACACATAAGACAAAAGTAAAAATGAATGTAAAAGACTGTTTTAACTTCTTGTGCAAAAGATCTTTTTCTAAAAAAAATACTTATCAACATAAAGAACATTTTCTCTTGGTTCCATTTAAGTCAAACATTAAAAACAATTATAATACAACAAGCAATAATAATTTTTTAAGCCTCCCAAGAAGGCTAGATTACATCCATAACCACTTTAGGATATACTGTATTTGATGGTATATAAGATGCACTTTTTCTCCCAAATATCCCTAAGTTTCTCAGAGATGCTTGAAAATAAACTTTTGAACTGGGTCAAATAGGGAACATGGATGAAGTTCAATATACCATTCAATAATTTTTTCTAAATATTCCCTACTGAAATGGGAAGACTTCTATCTATTTGATCATTCTCAAATGAACACTTCTGACCATTTCTTTTTCAACCTTATCTGTTATTCAAAGCTATCCAGTTCTTTTCCAATTTCAGTGTCATCTCTGAGTGGATTAATGAAAGTTCTTGCTGGTCTACCTCTTGATCTTTTTACATAATTTAGTTCCTATAGCATAAACTGATGTACAACTTCTTGTTTACTTTTCCAACTATGGGCACAAACCACACTTGCCTCTCACAGATTATACACATAATCTTTAGTAGCTTCCTACATATTTCTTTAATGGGCATATTTTCTTTCCTGCTGACATTTAGCACAACTATCAATAATCAAGCACATGTATCATCTAGTATTTTATCATAGATTTTATTAATGTCTACCAGCTTGACCCATATAAAAGGACTGTTTCTACTGCAAGGAGTTGCACTTCCAAAATCTTTTTTATTTGTGACTTCTAGATGGTATCCATTTTTTTATAGTGCTGCCTATACCATTGCAGTTCTAACATTTTTTATTTTTTGTAAGGAGTGCAATTATGATCACAGATATAAAAAATTATCCCTTTGATTTAAATTGTCACCTTTGATCTCTTCTTCTGCTTGACTAAAAGACATGAATTTTAATTTGATTTATATAATAGTACTGCAGCAGATTAGAATAGTCATGCTTGTTTTGGATACAAGAGCCAAATCATCTGCAAAGTCTGTATCTGTGATGGGAAATTCAGGGTAATGACTACCTCTTCCTTCTAAGGTAAACCCAATATTTTTCTCATTTTTAGTTGCAAGTCTCATTGCATAGTAAAGGGTAGTGATGAACAGAAATGGGGCTTGTGCATCTCCAACTGGCATTTAAAAAAATTATGTCTCTATCTGATGATAGTACCCGTGCTATCGTATCTGTACATAGCATACTGATAGCTAAGATGGTTTTAGTTGGTATTCCATACACCGTGAGTATTTCCATGTGCATTCCTCTGTGTATAGATTCAAAAGCTTTCCTAAAATCCACAAATGTAAATACTGCTGGAAGGTTTTTAGAATTTATACCCTCAGTTAGATGACATGATACAACTGTATATTGACCTTTTTTAAATCCATTCTTATTAATTCTTACTAATATGTCAACAAATGGGTGAACTCTATTTATGAGCATAAATCTTTGCTGCAACAGCTATGGGTAGTCTTAGATGCCATCAAATACAGTATTTGGCTTCACTCATTTTTTTTCAATTCTTTTTGCTGTTACATATTGATCCTTTTAGGTTATTTCCTTTTAATTTTTATTTTCATCATGAAATTTTAGTTGTTGAACTCTCCAGTCTTCATCAGGTAACTGTCATATTCATCACCCTTCTGGCAATATCAAAGAGAATCTTTTATTTGATTCATTGGGGTATATTATCTTAATTTCGATATTATCATATCTGGCATCTTTTCTATGAATTTTTAAAATCTTTTGAAGAGAAAATAAAATAAACAAACATTCTAGATCAATATTCCCAGGTTTCCAAATGTGACAGTCACCTACTGATAACTGAAGAATACAATGGCTGAAATGTTAAGACAAAAAAAGGAAAAGGGAAAATGATCTGAAAGAATCGATACATATTAGTAAAAAAAAACTTGTGTAAAAAATTCAGATGAAAAAGAATTATTTTAACATTTCACTTTTTTAAACTCAGAGCTGTATCACATTTTTCCTTGAAGATTTATTTTAAATGAGACTGAAAAACTTGTTACTCATCAATTAAATTATAAAAATTCACAAAAAACACCTATCTGTTTTTTTTTAAATTTATTTTTTCTGTTCTTCTCTCCCAAAGCCCAGCCCTGACCACTATTTCCTGTTTAATCTTTTTTTCTTTTTCCATCTTCTGTCAAAATCACCAGTGCTACTAAAAGTTAACAGCCTTTAAAAACTGTCTTTTAGCTCCTCACAGCCTTTGCGGCACCAGAGGGACAAATGGCATCTCAGACAGTTTTGCTGCCGGTTTTGGATTCAACAGAAACTGCAGAGTCCCTTTCCCTGTTCTGGCTGAAGTTGGTTCCTACACCAAAGCATAGAAGGCACTTAGTCCTGTATCATCCATGGATGCCCATTTGAAAAGTGAAATTTTATGTATATATATATATATATATATATATATATATATATAGCTTTTTTGGAAATAAGATTCTCAACAAAAAACAAAAATGTGCAAAAGCAAAGAAATCTCTTTTCAGAGATTGTTACTTTTCCAGGCCAACTTTGAGATGCTTTCAAAAGTTTAGAATTTATCTTCTAGCTTAAAACATCAGTTGTTTTAGATGCTAATCCAACCATAATTTATATAATTATGGTTGGATTAGCGTCTATCCTTTAAATTAAAAGTCCTTTAAGAGAAAAAATAAACAAAGGAAATTATTTAAAAACAACAACAATCTTCTCTTCAGATAGTTCTATATCAGGACAAAACTGGTTTCCAATGTTCACCTTTCCCTCTGCAGATGGACAAGGGGTCTACTGATTGGTATTCATGTTTTGAGATCTAGGACTCCATCTCAACCACTGGTCAAGAAATAAAATCCAGTATGTTAGAATTAAGTATATAAACTCCCTTTCTACTGAAACTTATCTAAAAGAAATGAACAAAACAAAAATGATCATTGCTGTTTGCTACCAAATGATATTGTTACAAGATAAACATTTTAGATGAAAATTAACTTTTCAATAAACAAGCTTGGTTCACAGAATTAGACAGTCATAGATCTTAATCATTTACATGTCATGTCCCTTTAGAATGTGGATAATCATGGTTTTCTTCCTCTCCCTTGTACCTCTAACATTTAACTACCATCCATCTTTGTCCCTTCTCTTTCATCCATTTACCTAAACTCATTTAGTACACTGCTAATAGTTTCCCTCTATGCCTTCCTTCCTTTCTTCAATACATCCTGTGAGCATTAAATTTTCCAAGCAATCTTTCCTTGTAATGAGTTTCTGAAAATTAAACTCTCTTTTTCTGATTTTAAATATGAGTAACTTTCTAGTCCCCATTTTCTTTAGAACTTCCTCATTATTTGTGTTCTGTCCCTGGTATTCTCAGCATCTGTGTGAAGAATCACATCTCTGTTGCTTCTTCATTCATTGCCTTACAAGAACATACATATGACATAGTAATTCAGCACTCTTTTTGTTATGTCTAACAATTTCAGTCAGTTATACACCACATATGATACACGCTTAGGCAATCATACATTTTTTTGATACATGATTGATGAGGCATATCTTTTCCCGCAGTAGGTTGCCATTTCTTTCTGCGGCAGACCAGTTGCCATCCAAGGCTGCTATTTATCCATAGCTGGTGGGGAGAGAAGAGGATTCATATCTTTCTCAAGGGTATTAGCACATAAGTGAATGGATTCAACTGGAATTCGAACTCGGCTCTCCGATTCCTCAATCCGAGCGGTTATCTATTACTCCACCATGCCTCCATAACAATTTACCTATTTCTTAAAACTTTGCTTAGTTTTTGGAATGCAGTTTTTACTATTCTGGTGCACCTTCAGATCTCTGTGTCATACTTTCTGTCACTCCACTATTCAATTAAATTTCTGTATTTGCTTGATTCTGGTGTTCCCAGTTTGTACCTCACAACTCTGGGTGCCCTTGCTTATAACCATACATTCTGACTTATAGTTAATGGATAATCCATTCTTGTTGCTTTTCTTTGCTTTTTTGTCTTGGAAATTTTGTAGTTTTTCCTTCTGCTATCAGCATCGTGTCATCTGCATATGTTACATTATTAAGATTATGACCATCATTAATAAACCCTGAGATGTCTTCTAGTTTTCTTAAGATTGTTTCACTGTATAGATTAAATAGAAATAAATGTATCCTTGTTTTACTCCATGTTCTATTTTTGTGTATTTGCTTACTATAAAATAGAAGGAAGAAACAACAGTTTTAGTTAAAAAATGTTTTCTTTTTTTATATCTTCGTATTACATGCCAATTATAATACTGAGAAGATCTATCTTTACATGAGCCAGATGAAAAATGGAGTACTGCAGCCATATCTGGACGAGAGTTGCACACTTTTCACTTTACTGTCTTGATAATGTCCAAAAGCATCTACACGGCCTTGTGAGTGATGAATTATTTTCCACCCTATAGCCTCTTTCCCACAGATGAAACACTGCAAGCCTCTTGCTACCTTATCACTATTTCCATTGCAAATGTTACATTCCTTAGTTTCACCAACTCTAACCCTCACGGCTAAGACCTGTCACAATGTGTACACTAAGGCAAACAACCCTCATTCCCTTCACATTCCATTAGAAAGAAGTAAGTTCCACTTGAACAGCTTCTTCCCATGAACCAACACCTTGTGGAACTGACTCCCAAGAGGATGCTTTCCTGACCACTACAAATTTAAACTCTTCAAGTCTAGTGTTAAACATTATCTTTCCTACATATCCTCATAAAGTGCACCTCTTAGTTCTTACTCACACAGCACCCACCTTCATTAAGCTTTCAACTTAAGTGGATCTTGGCCTTGTAAAAAAATCATTGTTTATATTCCACATACTATAGACTAGTATCCCTATTTTTATCACAATTTTTCACCTGAAGCATTTTCTTCCCAGTAATACATATAAAATCATGAGTTTGTCATTATTTCAGAAAATTATTCAAACTAGTATCCTTATCTTTGTTGCTTTTTGTTGTTTCAGTAACTATTTAGAGGCTCATTTTTATTAATTTCTTCACTGCCTCAAAAGAAATGAACAGAATAAAATGCTAGATATAAAAATAAGAATAACAAATCATTTTTAAATCTAGGATGTTTTGATTACTTTCCAAGAAAGCTTCAGGTTTTATAATTTTTAGTTTTTCACTCATGATGCTGATCAATCTGCCTCTTCACAAAATGTGATTATATTTTATGTGCTACCTGACACATGAACTAAACTTAAGATTTTCATGATGAGCTTTAGCAGCATATTTATCCACTAGTGGGGGTGTGGGTTGCACCAGTGATCTAATGACTGTTCTATCCTGATTAGTTACACACAATTGCTTTACTCTGCTGTGACAAATAATATACATGTGAAAATATCCTGCATACTAATGGGGAAATATTTTGGTGAATCCATTAGTTTTATAAAATTTCAGAAATATTAAAAGTGATTAATAATGTGTGTGTGTGTGTGTGTGTGTGTGTGTATATATATACAGTAGCGTCCAAAACTAAGGGACAAAATTTTAAAACCTAATATTTGTGAGAAATAACAACTGTGAAAAGCTGAAATTTTGACAACTGGTAGTCATTATCATCCATAATAATATACTAAAATTTGAATCATTTGCAAAGGATAGAAAAAGAATTATAACAATTATTTATTTATTTTCAAAATAGGATCGTCCAAAAGTAAGGGACAAAATTGAGAAAAACAATGTAAACAGTATGCTATATTCAAATTTTTTAATTTCCTCTAAAGAATAAGTCTTACTTAGTCATTTGTAAACGTTGCATCAGCTGGCACCATGGCAAAACGCCAAAAACTTGATTACTCTGTGAGACAAGCTATTGTGAAGCTACACAAGGAAAAGCACACCATTAGAGAGATTTCAGAGAAAGTGAAACGTTCCAAGAGTGTTGTAGGCAGGGTTGTTAAATCCTACAATGATACTGGCAAAATAGTTAGTGCTTTTAAAACCGGCAGACCCCGCAAAACTTTGGCAAGAGAAGATCGAATAATGCAGCGTATGTCATTAAAGGACCATTTTAAGTCTTGCACAGAAATTAAAAGGGTTATGAATAGTACCTCATGTGTTAATGTGTCAAGACAGACTGTTTGTAGACGACTGCAAGAAATAGGGCTGTTTAATCGAACCCCAGGGAAGAAACCACTTGTTAGTTCGAAGAATAAGAAGAGATTAGAGTTTGCAAACAGGTATGTAATTTGGACACATGAAAATTGGGCAAAAGTATTTTTCAGTGATGAAAGCAAGTTTAATTTATTTGGAAATGATGGAAAAAACAATGTAAAGAGACGTATTGGTGAAAGATTAAGTGCAAAGTGTACTAAGAAAACTGTCAAATTTGGGGGCAGAAGCGTCATGGTATTTGGAATGTTTTCTAGCCAAGGTACAACGCCTCTTGTCCGGTTACAAACTCGTGTAAACACACAGATCTCTAAAAACATTGTTCAAGATCATGTTGTGCCAATCATACAGAATTCAGGTTTCGATAGGGCTACCTTTATGCAAGATAATGCCCCATGTCACAAGGCAAAGGTGGTAATGAATTACCTTAGCGAGCAAGATTTGGAAATTATGGATTGGCCACCGCAAAGTCCTGACTTAAATCCAATAGAAAATCTTTGGAAGACCTTAGGAGTGAAAGTTATGGAAAGAATCCCCCACTAACACGGAGGATTTGTGGGTGAAGCTTCAAGAAGAATGGTCTAAAAAGTAGTATCGAGGATTGTCAAGAACTGATTCGTTCTTGTAGTCGAAGATGTGCAGCTGTCATTGAGAGCAAGGGCTCTTTTACTAAATATTGATTGTACATGTATTTTTATTGTTTTTTTGCCATTTACATTGTTTTTCTCAATTTTGTCCCTTACATTTGGACGTTCCAAATTTGAAAATAAAAAAATAATTGTTATAATTCTTTTCTATCCTTTGCAAATGATTCAAATTTTAGTATGTTATTATGGATGATAACGACTACCAGTTGTCAAAACTTCAGCTTTTCAGTTGTTATTTCTAACAAATATTAGGATGTAAAATTTTGTCCCTTAGTTTTGGACGCTACTGTATATATATATATATATATATATATATATATATATATATATATATATATATATATATACATTACACACACACACACACACACATGTAAATGTTTTTTTAATACTTGATTCTATTTCTATAGGCTTATAGCTCATTTATATTTACGTTTAATGGTAAAAACACTATTTGTTTATACTCAGTCTATAAGTAAATATAAGTTGTTTATAGTCGAGTCTAAGTAAATATTATTTGGTTATACTTAATTCTACAAGCAAATATAGGTCATTATTACTGGGTTTATAAGCATCCATGAGTTAGGGGATATTAAGGGGAGGAGTTTTACCAAACTGAAGGAGGTGTTGTCAGTGTATACCTGGTCCTGCCAATTTCGTAATGTTCTATCCATGTTAAACAGACAATGCTTTTTTTTATTTTAATATACAACAAAGTAGTGATTTTCTTAATTTTTTCATATTCCATATCTTTTCACAATGTGGACAATCATAGCTCTCCACAATTTCCTGTCTTTTATTACCCCTTTATCACTACACTTTGTCTCTAGTGTCCTCGTTCTTCCTCCTGTTTACTCAAACTTATTAAGTTGTTTATTTGCTGTTTCCCTACCATTTCTCTTTCCCTCAATGTTCTCTACAAGTACTGTAACAAACATGATTGAGCAGTTGAGAAATTCATGAAACATATTTATATAACCAGTAGTTTTACATTAATTCAGAACCAAGCTTAAAACTTGATATGAACCCTGACCAGTGGTTTCAGTCAGATATACTATCTGCTATAAGTTGGTGGAACCCCTCAGTACACAACACATAGTATAGCTGATAATTTAAGTTAAATTTTGGATGTTACCCACCCAAAGTGCCTGTAGGAAAATATATGTATATATCAGGATTTGGTGAGTTGTTCTTTCTCATCTTAAACCCTTTTTTCTTATTTATTTTAATATCCTTGTTTTAGTTTTAAGTTCTGCCTTAACAAGTTGCCAAATCTATTATGTTCTATATTTTTCTCTGATCTTAAAAATTCTTTTAATCTTTTGTTATTATTATTATTATTATTGAATACATACACACACATACACACACAAAAAAATGTATCTCCCATCACAAGCAACTAAATAAAAACTATTAATATAAGACAACTCTTAGTATATAATACCAAAGTACTATATCTCATTTGCTGCAAGTAAAAACTCAGAATACAAGTTATTATTAGACAAAAGAAATAACCAGCATTAGATAAAATATATTTCATAGATTATTATTATTTATTATTTTGTATGCATATTAAATATTTTATGCACAATTTAAAATGCAGTCAACTGTGGTGAAAGATATTTTATGTAATATGGGTTGTATATATGCACACACACACATACAGACACAAAGATGCAGAAAGATGATAAAAGGAAGAGAAAAATATGAAGAGACTGAAATAGACAGAAATTTAGTTATAAATTTTTTCTATTAAGATATTAACTTTTCTATTAAAATAATGAATTTAAAGATGAAATAAATGTAGCAGTTGAAAGAAAAATATTCATGTTTCATATTTTTCTCTTTCCTCTTTTCATAATAGAATAACTCAAAAAAACCCACAAGACAAAAATGTTCAATTAAGTCACATTGAATTGGAGTGAGTGAAAATTTTTTTCAATTGTTGCTTCTTTTACAAGAAATATTTTGACACTGTTATCAAAGCAGATCTAAATTTAGTAGTTTTGCACTATTTTGGTTGAAAATGGACATGAACTTATAGAAATATTTGTACATTCGTATTTACAAAACATAACTTAGTCAAACACAAGGAAACATGTGTAGAGCACTGAGTGATGATTGAACTTATGACAGCCAATTTCTTCAAAATTAACTTACAAACCATTTCATTATGGCAATACTGAGCTTTCTTTAGTTTTTACTAAACTTGTATGACTGATAAACTGCTGCCAGCTACTCTCTCTCTCTCTCTCTGTATATATATATATATATATAGAGAGAGAGAGAGAGAGAGAGAGAGAGAGAAAGAGAGAGAGAAAGCTAACACTTAATAATATTAACTACGAACATGGCCACAATGTGCTGTGTTTGGAAAATAAAACATTTCTATAACACTAAAAACATACACACAACACACACACTCAATTAAACTGAATAAATAAAATCATCCTTGATAAGTATAGCTGAAAGTGCTCAGAATTATAGAATATTTGGACAGTTTCTACACACTGTGTCCAAAAAAAGAAAACACTGATATATATATATATATATATATATATATATATATATATATATATATATATAATGTGTGTGTGTGTGTTGTGTGTCCATGTGTATGTCTGTATGCATGTACAAACTTCTTTTTATTTAATTTTAATATTTTAGTTCATTTAGAATAATTTAATGAAACACTTCTAAGTGACATAAGCTAGCATTGGGAATTTCACAGACAAGGTTGAAAAATATATACCATAATTCCAGTAAATGATATATTTCATGTATTGTTTAAATAATATTTCCTTTGAAACTGTCTCTTTGTGAACAAACTCAATATTCTCAGAACCTCTTCCACGCCTCAAAAGCTGAAAAGGTATGATTTTCAGTTGTCATTCTATAAATGAACACTGCAACTTTTCATATATTAATGATGGCCAAAATTTTAAATCATTGTATATGATCTGTAAGATATGTATCTATTACATTGACTTTATTCTGTAAATGAATATTCTATTTTTGATTATTCATTTTTTTATGTTTTAATCCTTTTCATTATATGGACTCATTGTACAATAAGATTGTATATGATTTAATACTATTGAAAAATTTTTTTTTTTGCTTTTTTTAGTATGAGATTAATAATACTTGTAAAATTGTATCATATTTTAAAATCAAGTGTGCAGAAGCAAAACACTGAGATACCCTAAAGCAAAAAAATTCAAAGTTTTTTTGGCTATAAATTATGAAAGAAAAAATATCAAATGTTTTTAAAATTATTTTAACTTAAATGTTGTTGCACATAAAAAAAACTGGTTTTCTTTCAATATAATAATTGATTAAAGTCAATCTATTTATCTAATATAATTATTTGAAAAATGACAATTTAAAAATGTTTTAAATAAAAATATTACATTAATACACAATTTTAGAACAAATAAAGCTTGAAAGTCTATTTTCAAAGGAATTATATAAAAAATACAGCTATTTTTTTTTTTTATTTGACACTAATGCACAATAGCAAAGTGTTTGTAAGCCCATTTTCAGAACTGATTATTCTATGATAATATGTGAACTGTGAAGAGTATCTAGCCCCTCAACAGCACTATAGAAGTCCTCCTTCTGAAAACAGTCCAGTTTTATTGTACATCAAGTTTCATTTGAATTTCATTTCTGACACCATTCCAATAAACCAGTGTTTGACAAAATGAATGTTTGCCAAAACCCCAATGAAGCATTTTGAATATCCTGATAGCATATCTGCTGAGATTCACACAAAATATAAAGCAAGTAGGTTGCTTGAACTTGTCAGCTACTGTAAAGATTGCAGAGCCATTCCAATACTCCACTACAAAACCATGTGTAATAATTGAGCACGTAGATAGCATGAAGCCTGTTCATAGACTGATGTAGTAATGAGCATGAGCTGCATGTACATTTCTGCAGAACAATACAATCAGAGAAGGTACATCGCAAAACTTCCTGATACCCCCTCATATATATTAGGATGGATCATTCAGTCAGTAGCCTGGTCCAAGATTCTTATCTAAATAATTTGGACTTATATAATTAATATTGATCACTGCATAAAGTGAACTGACAGAGGAGATTATACTGAAAAATATTTTCTGTGTAAAATACACGCTTTATTCATAATTAGACTGCAAACTTATTGATGTGCCTATATATATATATATATATATTTGGTTGGATAGATGTGAGTTTGTGACCTTGGGTTTCACGCTTTACGATCGCTAAAGCGTGAAACCCAAGGTCACAAACTCACATCTATCCAACAAATATGTTAACTCTATCTCTGATATTGAGCGCTTTCTAATAAGTATATGATATAATATATAAATAATTATACATATATATATATTTATTTATATTTATATTCACTTTTCTCATATATATATATATATATATATATATATATACAGGTTGAGTAACTTTTATCCAAAATTCTAAAATCTGAAAACCTCCAAAATCCAAAAGTTTTTAAGGTGCTGACATAACTTGCCACAAATGGAAAATTTCAGAAAGCACTAAGGAAGGTTCCTAAGTGATGTGCAGCTGTTATAAGTGACCTCATCAGCGTGTGGGTTACGTAGCCTACATTGGTGCCAGTTACAATAAGACCACCATTGATGGATTACTTACCAGGTGTTTCATGTTCAGTAAAGATAATATTCAAAACATCCTGCATTTATATACTTCTTGTAAGTAGTGATTAGTTATCATGCTTTTTTGTATACATACATAAAGTACAAAAAAATTATTTTTATGTAAAATCTTAATTTCACAATTTCTGGAATTTATCTGACTGGCATTATTACCTGTAGCTGTATGCACACAAAATTTATTAAATTTTATATAAAACTACTTTCAGAGTATAAGTTAATTATATAAAACTACCTTCAGTTGTGTTATGAAATGTAAAGGGATATCATGTTTATGTTTGAGTTCTCTTCCCAAGCTGCCACATTTTAAAATAGCCTGTATTTCACAGTCTGAAAATCAAAGCACTTCCAGTAAAAGAATTTCAGAGAAAGGTTTTTCAACTTCTCTCTCACTCTCTCTCTCTCTCTCTATATATATATATTTACACACACACACACAATGTGGTGTAGAAAATTTCAACCAAGATTATATAGGATACCTGGAAATAGATTGAACTGAGAACTTTTTAACATCTCATTATATATGTATATATAGTTGTTTAAAATCTAATATACAGGAGAAGAGTACTTCATATAAAAGACAAATTATTTGAAAATATGTAGAATCTGGAAACAACACTGCATCTTCACTGTCATTTTCATGTTTCAAGTGATCTTCAGAGCATGTGCCTGGTCTTCAGACATTTTGTATGAAAATTACTTAAGGCATGAAACTTATTTCAATGACTACTCTGTCTGTCTGTCTGTCTATCTCTCTCTCTCTTATATATATATATATATTCATACTTGTTTCATTAAATAATATAGAAAAAATTTCTCAGTTAACCTGTAGAAAACTTTTATATATATATATATATATATATATATATATATATGAAAATTTCTCCGATTTAACTGGTAGAAGACAATATTTATGAATAAAAAATGACAATAGGAAAACTGATAATTGCTGACGCGTTTCGTCCATTTTTGTATTTTGCTTTGATAAAGTCCACATTGGACGAAACGTGTCAGCAATTACCAGTTTTCCTATTGTCATTTTTATTCATAAATATAATATATATATATATATATATATATATATATATATATATATATATATAATAGTAAAGCATCTACCAATAAAATATTATGTCATATTCAGTAAAATTCAATTATGTATTTCTTTGATATTGAACATTTTTTGTGATTACCCTTTTATTTTTTTAAACTATCTAAATTCAATCAGTCCCATGAGTTTTGGACCAATACACAGTCACTGAGAAATTAGTTAAAAAATATTGCTTGATACTAGATTTCTCTTGCCTGATTTGCTTGAAAAAATGGCTACTGTAAAATGAACATCGATAGGAATTGTGATTCATTAAAAGATTTAAACATCTGAGTCCATTGTCCTGAACATTTCCTTTTTGTTTTGTGCTGATGTTTTGTTAAACTTTGTTAACTTTCTTTCTTAATGTAATGCCTTGTTAATTTTTCCTCTTAATACAATCATCATCATCACCAATATTACCATCATTACAACTGTATTGTTTCATGTCATCATGGCTACAATTAACAATCCCATTATCATTCTTATCATTACTTCATTAAAGGATGTCTCAATAAAACCAACTTTTTTTACAGATGTATGTTTCACTCAGAAGGGAGTGTGCACACTATTCTTCATGGAGCCTACAGAATTTATAAACATGCATGTTGTCTTGTCATATTTTTTCTGATACTTTCAATGTGAGTTGTGCACAACATGAGTTGAGCACAAACATAAACATTTGCCTCTTTATATGGAGTTTGATTAACAGTGCCACATTTAGTGTTGAAAAACAAGTTGGAAAAAAGTATGATTTTAAAAAAGAATAGCAATGTGCATACAACTCTTGATGGAACTTAACAGTATTGATAATCATGCATGTGGTCTTATATATTTTCCTGATATTTTCACTGTGAGTTGTGCACAAGTATACAAGGAGGTTCTGAAAACTTCTCTGACTGATCATGAACCCCTTATAAAAAAAAAATAAAATAAAAAAATAAAAAATTCTTTGTTCATTTAGTCAAATTTTGGGAAGTGTATTCAGCTGAAAATTTTTCAGCACCTCCTTGTAAATATTCGCCTTTTTATATGGAGTTTGATGGCTCACTCATTAGTGAGGAAATGATGATGCATACAGAGCCGCACACACAGGTTAGAAAAGCTTGATTTTTTTCCAGAAAGATGGATTTGGCAGAGGGCCAGGAATACCACCTGACCTCAATTTCACAGAGAATCTGGGAGTCATCATGAAGGAGCGCATTCAAAATGTCCGCATGGACTTGCCCAACGAACAGCAGTATTCCCGACAACATTTGATACAGGTGATTTTTGAAGTTTGGGAGGAATTTAAAAGCTGAACAAATGTTCAAAAACCTCCTTCTCTCATTTAAAACAATGTTCAATATTGTGAAGTTTTCTGGCGGGAAATCAACTAAAAAAATTGGTATGTAGATTTGGACTTGCAAAAGAAAAAGAAAAAAGAGTTGGTTTTATGAGATACCCTTTTAAAGAAAAACAAGTTTTGAATTTTATAATTTTGATATTATTACAGTTAACACAGTAATTATTCATGCTACTAATTCTACTTATAATTTTTATGGCCACAATACTTTTTGCTGTATTAACACTACAGTAAAATTATTACTGCAAAATTGGCATTATTCTTTTCCTTTTATTATTAAAAGTATTATTTCATAATACATTATCTTACCAATTTTATGATCACGCCTCTGACAAAGTATTTCTACAAAATGTTAACAAAACTTCCCATGTTGTTGAAATATATGATTTCTGTCCAATAATATATATTTACATACAAATTTCATATCCTAAACTTCAAAACAATTATAGGACAGAGATAGTATATTTTTATAATTATACAATTACATAACACTGAAATGAATATTTGTTCTCTTTTATTATTGCTATTATTATATCTTTGTTATTATCACTTATGATTTTTTTTCATTATTGATATTTGTTCTGATTCTATTTACATACATTAAAATCTTTGCAAAGATACATCTATTAATATTGTTTAAGTGCAACAGAAGTTTCATTATTTTTTTGTTTTCATGACCAATATTTTGGCACTAATAAATTTTTTGCTTACCATTACATACTATTTTATTTTTACTGCCATAATCATTAACTTTATTATTATAATTGTTCTTCTTATGAGTATTTCATGATCATTATTATCAGTTTTACTATTTAATTTTCTATCACTTTCTTATGTATCTATCATTATCACAATATTAACATACAATATTTATGATACACAAAATCAATCCAATTATATCACATCTCCATGAGAGTAAACTTATTCTCTTATGTACACAAATGAATATACTAATGCTATTTCTATGTTAGAGATATAATCTTAAGTGTTAAAGCCAACCATAGCTTTCTTTGGGATATTATTTTTTCCAACTGTTTTAATTACAAAATTCAGTCTAATTTTCCTGTTATATATCATTATTTTATCTATAAAATAAAGAAATATAAGACAAATGATCAGCTTTTTAGGGGGAGAGCACTTAGCCTAAAGTATTAATTAAAGCTATTATATGAAGTATTTGTTGTCATCTGTAATAACAGATGTACGAATTGTATATTTATTTTAAACTTAAGTTTAATTTTTAAAGTTAGTATATTGAATAATTCAGTAATTGGTGAGCCTATACACACATTGAGAACTAAAACTGGCTAATGTTGTTAGGCTTTAATCTTTTGATCACTGGATTTTCTATGTTTTTTTTTTAATCATTTCACCCTATTCAAGGCAGTAAAGTCCCTAAGGCCCAAGGGAGTCACTGAGTGTGAAAGAATAAGACAAAGAGAGAAACATTATTAAGGAGCAAGAACAATTGAAGAGTAATGGAGAAGATAGTAGGTTATGATTGACATTGCATTTAAATTTTTCTTGATCAAAATTGTCCAGAAAGCATAGCGCTAGAAGAGAGTTCCTCAAACAAGAAGTGCAAGAAAAGAAACTGTCAGCATAGAACATAGTTATATTTAGCCAATTCAACTATGAATTGATGAGACCTTGCTGCCAATCTAGTACTATGCTTAAATTCATAGAGGTACCATAGTGAAGAGAGTTTATGGGCAAAACATTCTGCTTTATTAGCAGGTGTTAACACCTCAAATTCATTGAAAAGAGGAGAAATAAAAAGCTTACTCTTATTTAATACACTATTACAGAGCCACCAGTAGTCACATAAACCAAAGTTTTTAGAGATGATACGGTGCTTTATGTTAGAAATTTACACATCAAGTTAGATTGCAAACATGAACATACCTTGTTTTGTGTGAATGCAGATATTCAACTTCATATTCCAGACAGGAGGATAAACTCAAGAAGGAAACAGACACATGTTGTACCATGTTAACAGACACAGTGACTTATTTTACTTATTAGAGACAACATGACAGTGCACCTTCATAACAACAATAAAAACAAAGAAATTAGCAGTAGATAACTCCAACCCCTTTATCTAACTGGAAATATTCATCTGACTAGAGTGGAATTTTCAAAACTCCTTCTCACTTGTCAGACTATTCTGTTATTTCCCATAGTCCTAGCAGTTCCCTGAGCTTCACAAATGCTAGTCAATCCTTTTGTCAGCATATCTGCAATCATATACTTACTTTGACAGTATTGTAGTTCACTAGTTTTCATTACAACTTGCTCTAGTATATAATGATATTTAATGTCAATATGTTTTGCTCATCCATGATACAGTGAATTTTTCACTATAAAAATCATAGATTGGTTGTCCTTATAGATCATTGTTGGGCGAACATGGACTTTATTAAGATTGTATTGGAAACACTGCATCCATAGTGCCTCCTGTGCAGTAAAAAAAAAAAAACATATATTCCACTTCAGCTGTAGATAATGCAACAGAGGCTTGCTTCTTACTTCTCCAACTGGTGGCTGCCCCACTTAGTTTAAACAGGCATTTTGATCTTGACTTGCAGTCACCCAGATCACCAGTCCAATCTGCATCCAAATATCCCATTAAATTTCCTGCTTCATTTTTGTTATAGAGTAGCCCATAGTTATGTGTAACATTTAAGTAATGCATAATATGTATTACAGCCTTCTAGGAACAAAATCTTGCTACATTTTCAACAGCATAGGTAATATCAGTTTGAGTACTTGTTGACAAATAAAGCAAGAATCCAATCATTGACTGAAATACTTCCCGACTCAATGGCTCACTGTCCTTTTTGGCTTTTGTCAAATTTGTATCAGCATCAATTGGAATTGCCACATACTTTAAGTTCTCCATTTGGAACTTCTGTGGTGTATACTGGTTGTCAGATCCATATTTTTCCTGGTCCTGGATAAGTGATTTTAACACCCAAGAAATAGTGCAACTTTCCCATGTTCATGATGTTTGCAAGATCTGTTTGATGAATCCTTGGATACATGTCAAGAACTTGCTTGTCAGGATGATGTCATCAACATACACAGCCACTAAGAACATATCTCCACCTGAGGTCTGTGTATAAATACAGGGATCATTTTCTAGTTGCTTGAAGTGCAGGCTTTTCAATTGACATGCTTCATTCCAACATTTTGGAAACTGCTTCAGACCATATATGCTTTACTTCACTTCACGGATCAGGTGTGATTTGTCCTTCATTCTTGAATCCTTTTGGCTGTTTCATATAAATATCCTCCTTCAGCTCACCATTTGGGAATGCAGTTGTTATGTCTAACTGATGCAGCTTTAGGTCATGTTTTGCTGCCAATGCAACAACAGTTTGAACTGATTTGAACCTTATAACTGGGGAAAAGTTCTCGTCATAGTCAACTCCATATCTTTGATTAAAACCTTGAGCTACTGGTCGAGCTTAGTGTTTTTCCATGTCTCCATCAGCATCATATTTTTGTTTAAACACCCACTGACTACCAATAGCTTTCCATCCACTGGGTAGTTCAATCAAGTCCCATACTTTATTTGTTTGAAGTGAATACATTTCCCTTTCTATTGCTTTCTTTCATTCATTTTTCTCGGGACTGGAAAGTGCTTCTTTCACAGTTAATAGAGCATTCAATCTGTGAGCAATATTTCATTGTTTAATTGAAGATGATATCTCTACAATGGAAAACTCTCAATTTTTCTGTATCATAAATTCAATATGCTTTAATGCAATACCATATCCAAGGAAGTTGCTCTTCTTAGCTTTAAGATCCACTTTGTTTCTATCATCCTTTGATATGTGAACATAAGCACTACATCCAAAAATATGTAAATGTTTCACATTAGGTTTGAAGTCTGTCCATAATTCATATGGTGTCATTTTGTGTACAGCAGTTGTTGGGCTTCAGTTTCAAATATATGTAGCTGTTGATAAAGCTTCTGTCCAAAATCTCTTTGGAAGATTTGAATCAGATAGCATTGCTTATACAGTTTCTCTCAGTGTCCAATTTATCCTTTCAGCCACTTCATTTTGCTCTGGTGTCTAAGGAACAATATGTTGATGGTGTTTTCCCCTCTTTTTGTAGGTAGTTTTCAAATTCTCTTGAAGTGTACTCTCCACAATTGTCAAGTGCATAGTGTTTTCACTTTCTGTCCACTAGACCTTTCAACCATATTTTTCCACTCCACAAACTTAAAAACTTTTACCTTGTGTTTGGGCATGTACACTTATACAAATATTGATTTATCGTCAATAAATGTGACAAAGTATTCAGCTCCACCAAGTGATTTTTGCCTTAGTCTTTCCACATACGTTGCTGTGAACAATTCCATGCATTTTGGCTGATCTGCTTGTACCAGTTTTTGGAAATGAAAAACAGTGATTCTTTCCATTCAAGCATGGTTCACAAAAGCTCATATCTTTAGTGACATTGAAATCAAAACCATTTACTTACTGATCTCTTGCTAGTTTCTTCAAATTCTATGCTCCAAGATGACCAAAACACCAATGCTAAATTTCTTCTTTATTATCATTACTTAAATATTTTCTGTTGCATTGGCCACTTCTTGTTTTTCAACATAGTTCAAATAGTAGAAGTTTTCATTTTTTTTTTGTATCTGTAGCAATTGGTTTTTGTTTTTCACCCAAAACCTGACAATTTGTTTCAGTGAATATAAATGTCTTTCCAGACTTGTAGCTTTTGCTACACTCAGTAAGTTGTATGAGAGTTTACGAACATACAGAGCCTCATACAACCTTCATTTTTGCCACTTTCAATCTGAAACTTTCACATTCAGTTCAATCATTTTCATTCCCAATGCATCAGCTGAATAACCATTACCAAGAGTTATTTCCTCTGCTGCATCCAGCTGCCTAAAGTTTAAAAACTTTTTCACATGTAACATGTTGCTCCAGTCCACAATCTAATTCCTGTTTTCCTCATTAGTTAGTAATGTGTTATTTGAAAATAAACCAACATATTGTTCATTTTCTTTCCCAGAGTCTCTTTATGATTTGGATTCAACATTAACACTTTCTTTTTCTTTAAACTTTGACTGATCATATAACAGTCATTCAGTCACTAATGCCCACTTAGGCACATCCTGACTACCTTCAAGTGCTGTCACCAACATATTATAAGAATCTGGTAGGCTAGCGAAAAGATGAACAACTTGATCCTCCTCATCAATGGAATCACCGATGACTGACAACTCTACAAATATTTCCATCATCATTTTAATATGCCTGTTAACAGAATCACCTACTTTCAATTTAAGTGAATATAATCTCCTCTTCAATGCTAACTTGTTCACCCATATTTTTGTTTGAAAGTGGTTTGCCAATTTTTTCCACACCAAGGCAGGATCATTAGGGTTCACAATTAAATACAACACAGTCATCGCCAAGGCATGATCTTTTCACAACAGGTATTATGAGTACAAGTTTGCATCTGTTTTGGGTTCAGGAATGATCGCTGTCTCATTAACTATGTTCCATAAACCCTCTCTGATCAATGCTATTTTGCATTGCACTTTCCAAGTGGTGTAATTTGCTCCCTTCAATGGCCCAAGATTAATAAGTTTTGTTTACATCACAATTTCAGTATTATTACAACTTGGTAAAATTATCTTCTATGTGCAGCAAATTCAAGATGGCCATTACAATCCCACAAGGTCCTTAAAGTTAAGCATATTCTGGGCCCATGACCTCCGTTAGAAATTTACACATCAAATTAGATAGCAAACATAGACATACCTTGTTTTGTGTGAATGCAGATATTCAACTTCATATTCAAGACAGGAGGATAAACTCAAAAAGAAAACAGGCACATATTGTACTGTGTTAACACATGCAGTGACTCATTTTATTTATTAGGGACAACACAACAGTGCACCCTCATAACAACAATAAAAACAAAGAAATTAGCAGTAGATAACTCCAAACCCTTTTTAACTGTAAGAGTTCATCTGAATAGAGTGGAATTTTCAACACTTCATTCTATCAGCAAAGACTTAGTTCATTGCAGGACATATTTACATTTATTATGTGCTGCAATGAATAGACATCTCTTATGATTGGAACTGTCATGCTTGTACAGCCAGAAAAAGTGATTCCTGTGGGCTATAGTAGCTGAACAGACCAGTGTAAACCATGGAGAATATTTTGGTTTCACCTGATATTTTCAAGAAGTCACAAAAGCATCAATGCCAGCTTTGACCCATTTGAACATAGTCATGAAGTGAATCCCAATAGGCATGCTGGTATCAGAAGGAAGTCTTTTGAATAAGAGATGAGCAAGAAACCTGTTTACATTATATGCACTTCCTGACACATCTTCTCACTTTTATTGCACTGTTTAGAACTTAAGTTTGTATGTCTAACAGACTACTTATCAATTGGTTCACTTTATTTATTATTAGCATAAGTTAGAATTTCCAATAAAAATAATAGAATTTTAGTACAGAATTTGATGAGCATCTTTCTTAATGTTATCAAATTATAAAAATATAATCTGTAGCTTATTTTGCGGCTAAAATAGTTACATATTTCCTACCTGTATCATAGGCAGGGATCTATGTCCAAGTAAAAGGCCAGGATTTAAATGCTGATTTAACACGCCATCCCTACTTTAGGAAAAAGATTAAAACAACACAATTTTCTTTAACCCATTTTCTGATGTGCCATACTAATTAAAAATTATGGAAATATCAGATTCTATCATAATCCTTTTTCAAATTTGAATGATGATTTTTAAATGCTTCCAAAATATTAAATAGTGTTTAATAGATTTGTCAGAATATATAACCTGTATGATTTATAGCCAAAGAAAAAAGAAGATTCTGTAAAAACATTATCCTTTACAATATAAACATTTTTGATCCCTTCACAAACAATTTTTTTAGTATTTTTTCATATTGAACAATTAAAGTGAAAAACTTCAAAATAAATAATGATATACATAAAAACATTAAATTAATAATGCCCACTGTCTCATTTTTTAGGTGGTGGGCATTAATGGGGTATAGGTATACACCTAAAATTAATACCACATTTTTTATAAACAAGACTCATTATCAAATTTTTTCTAGAAACTATAATACAAGATTTTTATTTTAAATTTAACAATTAATACTGAATTTTACAATAGTTCATAAGATATTCAGCAATTATGATACTCTTTGTGATGTGCATATAGTGTAGCAATTAGCAGCTTGGAAAGTGGGATTAGCATGTCCAGTCCAAATTCCAGTTTTCAATGTTCCCTATTGTACAAATATCCTTGGAAAGATATAAATCCATCTTTTCACCCCAGCTATAGAATAGATTGGCAATCTAGGAAAATTCTTAATCCAAAACTGTTTGAGTGGAAGGCAAGAAACTCCACTCTATAAAAAAAGCATACTTGCTGCATAAAACAAAACAGATACACCACGCATAGCATGACTGTATCCCTATACTCCATAGAGATTCAACAGGGTTCTTTCACTCTTTAAAGCTAATGAGTTTTTAAACACAAGAATTTTTTCAGTTGTGGGTTTAAAATGTCTGAAAAGTATTATGTAAGACACAACTAGAATTATTTACACAAATTAACAGCCAGTACTATGAAAATGAATAATTTTTTTATTAGCATAAATAAGTATTAATAATATAAAATATTATCTTACCATTTTAAATTTGTCTTTTCAGTGAATTGAATTCTTTTTGTCTCATGAGGAATATAATCAGCAATTTTTAATGTAAAAATATGGCTATGTGAGAGGTACATATTTTTAAGTGTTCATTACAACAGATGTAAATTCACTGAGTTACCTAAAATGAAAATGATAAAAATTCAACAACTAATATGTTAAACACTAGACAGTTATCAAAATAAATGTTCCTCTTGACATCTACCTTTTTTTCCCTGAAATTGATCAGCAATGGTCAAAAGGGATACTACATCTAAATTTGACAAGTTCCTTTACAAATTTCCATTCAATCAATGGGCTATTCTGAATTCTTTCCACTGATTGCTGTCTTTAATCACTCCAACTGATTCATTTTGCATCACCTGTCATAATTCTTTTCATAAACAGGTCAGTTTTGCTGTGATGAACTGAGAATTCAAAATGAAATGGTACTTCATTAAATTTTTTTTTTAAATCATGAGGCATATAAATATTGCAGAGATTCACATATCCAAGTTTTTCAAATGTTTTACAATGAAAAAATAAGATGCTATTTTATAACTTCATTATAAGAGGAACAGATTTAACCAAATAAATTTTCTTTTACTACTATTTTTTGTGTGGTTTTTCCACTCTTGAAAACCAGAATCACAGCATTTCTGCTTTTATTTAAGACCACTTCCTATGCTGACTTAGTATGGTTTATAACACTTCCATTACTGGAATTTGTAGATAACTTGTCATGTACAGATTTTGAGTTATGCTTACAAATGGCCAGTAGATAATCCTTTTCTATATGGAGCCATTTTTTAAAAATATTTATGAGAATTATTTTAACAATGCATGTTTTATATATATTCAGGTTTGCTTATATCCTCCACAAGAGAAAAATTGTTTGGTTTAAAAATATGCAAACTATATAGAAAATATATTTCTTTCACAGGGTGAACTAATTTTTGGATTGATAGATATTCATATATTTGGTTAGTTTCAATAGTATAAAGCTTATTAATAAATAATACCTAATAATAGTCATTTTGATTTTATAATGTTCCACTAGAAACAATAAAATCCTGAGATATTTGGTTCAGAAGAAAATTAACATTTTATAATAAAAATTAGTAGGAGTGTGCATATATATATATATTATATAAATATTCTGCATCTATAAATTCAATACACACTCATATAAAATCTATATAAATATGCACATACATTATACGCAACGACATTCATATAAAAATTCTATACATACTCATGAATTTTATATGCACACAATTCTATACACATTGATATCAACATATATAAATTCTATTCACATGCAAAATATTTTCCACATATATATATTCTGTGAAGACACACAAAAATACATACACACACACACACACACATATATATATATATATAAAATCTCCATACATATATTTCTGTGTGTATAGAATTTTTATATAAATCCATACACATACAAACAAATATATATATATATATATATATATATATATATATATATATATATATATGTTAATATATTATAGGTGAATAATATACTACACTAAATCTACTATATCCAACTTAACTATTTGTAATGATTCTTCCCCTCTCCCTGTTAGTGATTTCCAGAAAACCAACATAGTTTACAAATTCAAGTGCCCTTTAGAAGATTATATCTCCAACGGATTAAATAATATTTATGTTGGTCACACCACAAACTCACATTCATGGCACTTAACTCTACATTTAAATGATAACTAACATTTTTAGACATTTAAAACAACATGCTTGCTCGCGTACTCAATTCTGGAAAATCCTTGTTGACAACAGAACTATACTTAAACATGAAAACAATAAACAAAAATTAAAAATTCTTCAAGCTTTATACATAAAACAGATGAAACCTAGCCTGAACAAAATAAACTATGAAATCTCCACAAATATCCTTAAATGCCAGTAATTTATAACAGAAGCTATTGGTTTATACCAACGGCTTCCCATACTTAATACTTCTCGTTTTTCACTCTCGCGTGGTCATGTGTGATGTCACGAGCTGCGATGCGATTTTCATTTCCATGTCTCGTATATACAAGTTTGTCATTACTTGAAATTTTTATGCAGCAAGGGCGGACTATCATTGTTGTTTCGTCTGTTGTTATTTGATTTACTGAAATTGTCATCTTTGATAATGGCTTGTGTAAGCCGAAAGCTTAGACTGGATTTAAATATGTATCAATATGGTGTTTTCCTTTCATCTTTCAATGATAATGTGATTAAGAACTTACTTAAAATAAATAGACAAAACTTGTCTATATTATTTAATGAAACATGCATTAATATATATATATATATATATATATATATATATATATATATATGAACATGTTTTTATTGAAAAGTATAAACCATTTTTGCCAATTAAGTTTAACTAATTTTTTCTAAATTGCAAATGAACTTTTGCAAAACTGGCTGCTACAAATGTACAAAATTCATAGAATTGCTGTGTTCAAGCTTTCAACTCACATGAGTCATCATCAAGGTTGTATTTCATTTAATGATCATTCAGGTGATATCTACACTCAGACTGAGTGATTAAAGACAGCTCTTTAGGTCCTTTCTTTTCTAACTTTTGCATGACCCATGTTGAAAACAAAATTCACTACCTACACACCCCTTTGAATTTCATGCCAATAAGCACTATACTAAGTACACATTTTACACACATATATATAAAATCTACATATATATGTATAGTACATTAATAGTGATTTGCATAATTAAAATTGCATCTTTAAATAATAATCAATGAAATGATGATTCAAAAATAAGACAAGTAATTAATGATAATATATTTTTAAATGTATTTAGTAATTTCTCCCTTCCTTATTTTTTTAAATTTAATTGGTATCTGTATCAAATGAACTTTAGTTAAGTGTTTTTATAGCATTTGGAGGCTTTCAGCGAATGATGATAACAGCCACATAGAATTATCTCTAATTGTCAATCTAAGACTTGAACAAGGCAGCCTTATATTTCATGACAGTCTACCTGCCACAATGGAAATGCAGACAAACTGCTGTCAGGAAGATTTTAATGAAAAAGCATCACAATGTCTTCTTCTATCAAATATCAGACTGTTGTTTAAGTTTTGAAATTGAACAGCTTCATAACATTAACACTAGCAACAAAAAAAGAAAAAAATGTATTCTTTTAACAGTTTGAGCAAAGTACTGTATTTGATAGTATAACTGCTGCATAGGTATATTAGACACCCCCTCATTTCCACAGGATATATTCAATGAAAAAGTTTTTACTGTATTTAAGAATGTAAGGTTTGAAGAAAACTATCAGTACATTACACATTAAAAAAGGACTTCAGCTAGAGGAGAAAGCATTACTGTATATGAAAAAGTATATACAGCTGAATATAATGCAAGAAATTACAGTAATGAAGCTATCCTACATGATTTCAGAAATAATAATTTGCAAGAGAATACAAATCAAAAAAGATTTGATAAAAAGGAAGTTCCCACAAAAGCTGAACATAAACCAAAACATATTTTTTATCATTAATAGTATTTCCTTTTAGTTACATCTCTTTCTTCTGTAGTTACCAGCTGGTCAGTGATAAGTGTGTTAAGGCATATATAAGATGGATGAGCTGATACTGAAAAATATTGCTGTACTTTGTTTTTATAATTCCTTTTATAGTACCAGTAATAATAATTATGTTGTTTGAGTAAATAATATTACAGTAGTGAGATTTGGGGGTAAAATTAGTCAACAGGAAGCCTCAGTTTTGTATATAAAACATTTGGCAATGTTTTAGTGAATTTTTGGAAAAAAAATGTGTTTTACATGCCATCAAATGTGTATGCATGTGTAATGGAGAATTGGGTCAACCTGACAAGAGACCCAGAATTGGTTGTGTGTAGTGCAGTAAGGACCAGCAGTTATGACCTCTTCTACAATTGTTGAGAGAGGACATTTTAACTTACAGTAGGTGGCACTGACAAAATTTGCATACAAATGATACTGAACAGGTATTAGCTAATAGTCAGTATGGGTCTGTGACAAAGAGGTCTATATAACACCAGCTTTTTCTCAGTTGTGAGGCGCATTCTTGATGTGTAGACAACCAGACAAGATGAACACAAACTATTTTGGTAATTGACAGACAACAGCACACACTAAATTCAACTTAAAATTAATTCCCAAGTTTGACGAAGGCAACTTAGAGTGAAGTCTCTTGAGCACATGATCCCTTTGAGATTGACAGGTGGAGCATTTGCAGTCTACCAGCAGCTGGATGACAAAGTAAAATCCAACGCTGACCAGATAAAGAATGCCTTAGTTACAGCCTTTGCTACGAACAGCTCATCAAGTGGCAATTGCAGTACAGTGAATCCATGGTTGTATATCTGGTTGAACTGAAGAAACTTGCATTCTTGTTAGGTAGGATGAGTGACCGTGTGCTGGCTTGGGCATTTGTGCACAGGTTGCCAGGCAATATAAGGCAGACTCTTAGTGTGTCATCTAGGATGGATATGCCCAACCCATGGTGAATATGAGAGACAAGGAGATAGAGGATGTTGTGGTGGTAGTGGTGGCTCAGCCAATGCAAAGCATGGAAGGTGATGCCTGAAAGTGTTTTACATACAGTGGTATTAACCACATGGCTAAAGATTGTATAAGCCAAGAAAATGGCAGAGGATGAGGGCGACGATCATGCAATATCATGTACTGTTATCATTGCTATACTGTGGCCATATGTCTCAAAACTGTCTGGGAAAGCACGAAAAGAGGAGATACGTGCCAGTATCTTCTCTTGCCCGGCACTACCTATGATCATAGTACAGGTTTATAGCAGAACTGTCAATGCATTGGTTGATACTGGTTGAACAGCCAGCAGAGAGATATGCCATTTATGAAAGAAAGGGTCTGTATGTGTAACAACTATAGGCAGGGAGACCAGTGCCTATTGTGAGATTGGAGTCATCACTCTCTGGCAGCAATGTTGAAGTCCTGTCTAAATCAACATACTGGAATAACTTCTTCAGATGCAGTGGAGTTCTTCAACAGAAAACCATCCCTGTGTGAAGCTCTCACTATATAGGAACCGAACTTTTGCATTGAGTTCAATCAGGAGGAAAGTGTGGATGGTGTCATGAAAGTGGTCTGAAAATCAGTCACCAATGAGCCTATGAAACAAGATAACAGAGTATCCTGTGTCTGAGCTGGCACGTAAGGAATATAACCAGGAGTTAGAAGCATGGTTAGATAACAGCTAACCCAAACCATATCCTGAAGAGGAGCTCAGACTTCCCAAGGGTCTAGTTCTACTGATAGCCATGATCCAAGAGAGCAAGGAAAAGGTGCAGCCTGTAATGGATTATAGAAAGTGAAATGAGCACATACATGCATTTGCAGCATGAAGTAATCCAAGATGCCACTTTGGCATACATGAAGATGACAACTTAATTGGCAAAAGTGCAGTTTTCCAAGACAAGAAAATGTATGTCTGATTTGGACTGATCTGCAAGGACCCAGTGAGACTCAATGATAGTGCAAAAGTGCTTGGTTTGGCATGCTTTGATGGAAAGGTCCTGGAGACTTCAACTGATATCACCCGCCGTAATATGTTCTCTCTCTGTAGAAAGCTCATAGGCCATCTTTCAGTATGTGGTTGGCTTAGGGCAACAGGAACATTCTTGAAGTGATGAACCACTGCAGTAACCAAAGGGTGGGATGATGAAACCTGTGATGTCCTTCTGTGGCCATAATGCATAATATCCATCCCAAGCCTGGACCACATACTGTAAAACCCTAGTCTTCCATTCTGTCAGTTCACCATTACTGGATGTATAGACTGGCATTTTGGATATCTCTGAAGCACTGTCTGACAGCAGTGGTACGTATAGAGGAATCAAGTGGTGCCCTTAACACCAGGGTGACCATTATGCTGACGTATTTCCATTATTTTGTATGGACACAGCTCTCCCATGGCTGCACCCATGCTGTGATGATAGGTTCAATGTCCTTCAACAAATTCAAACACCTCTGTGGAACGCTGGTAAGCTTGTCATTTTTATTTTAGTTGAATTTAATCAGATTTACATCCAAAACATCCCCAGTCCCCAGTCATCTCTGTACAAGCATCTCGCATGCTGCTTTTGTTTTCAAGAGTGCCTTTCCAATCAAGATGTCATTGGTCTAGCAGTGAGTACATGCAGAATCAGTGATCAGATGCAACATTTTCAACTTCCACTGTCAGGCCAGGTTATTCCTTTTAACGTTGCATTGATATATTGGGCGTCACCATTATGACAACACCAGCATGCACCCTCCACAATGTTTCCATTTACTTCCAATGCAATACTACACTGTTATTTCCTGGACACTCACACACCAGCCTCCTTGAAGGGTCTTCTTGACACATTTTCATCACTTTCTTGTGATGACTCATCCACAAGCGATAGAAAGTTGGAAGTAAATTCCCAGATGTTCAATGCACCTCCTGCTGCTGTGAAGACAGATGGTGATAACAATGACGATGAAGTACTTTCCCTGCATGGCGACAACAATGAGGATTAAGTACTACCCCTGAAAAGGAGCACCAGAAGGAAATGCCCACCCGCTGCATGTTGGTGCTGTGATCAGATCAGTGGGGAGTGTAATGGAGAATTGGGTCAACCTGACAAGAGACCCAGAGTCAGTTGTGTGTGGTGCAGTAAGCACCAGGAGTTATGTTGAGAGAGGACATTCTACTTAAAGTAGGTGACGCTAACGAAATTTGCATACGAATGATACTGGGCAGGTATTAGCCAATAGTCAGTGTGGGTCAGGCAATGAAAGAGCTATATAATACCAGCTTTTTCTCAGCCATGGGGAGTGCTCTCAACATGCAGACAACCAGACAAGACGAATACAGCATGGATGAGGATACACCAACCTTGTTGGGTAACAATTAGAAAGTCTAATCTAGGTAACCATAATAATTGCATAGTAAGTTCAGTCCTCAATGGGGGCTCCATATAAAAAAATAAATAGATTACCAAACAAGGATTGATATGTTTCAAAATCAGCCAACTTAACTTTACAGAATTAAGTTAAAATAATAGACAAGCAGAAGCACTGGTGAATAAAATGAAACAAAGAATGTACCCATATACTATGCTCAGATAACATGATCAGCATACTGAGCATGGACATTAATTTCATTTCATGCTTAAAGATATGGGAGTGCAAGCAAAGTTCAGTGGAAGATCAAGAGTTCATCATAGCAGTGAAGAAGAGCCAGAACATGTAGACACAAGTACTATATATAAAATGGGAACTGCATGCTCTTTAAGGACAATATTTGGTAACATTTGACAACACAAAAAAAGAAAAGGTTGGAGTATACACAGACAAACTGTAAAAAAACCCCAAAAAACAAAGAACAAAATTGAGGAAATTATTCCAAATTAATCACATCCAATGAAATATGTATATTGACAGTAATATTTTGCTGAATTTTGTGAGTTTTTTGAATAACATCATAAAAAAAACAAAAATTTAATTTTTTTTTAATTTCCAAATGAGCTGAAAGATACACTGAAGAGTATAATAAATAATAAATAAAATTATTTTACAGTGCTTTTCTATAGTAAAATTATTAACAATGAATTGATATGATACATAGAATAGTTCACTTTTGTAAGTCATTTTTTACAGTGAGGTTCACCCTGTACAAGGCTCAGAAGCTACTCAAGGTAGAAGATTACAGAGTAGGAAGCACAGTTTATGAGGGTGAAGTAGGGTGAACTATTATCTTAATGGTTCGCCCTACACTTGAACAGGTTAAGATTGTAGTGATCGGAAAAATGTCCTCTTGAGAGTCGGTTCCACAGAGCAGTGAAGAAGGTGCTCATGGGGAACACAAAGGGAATGAGGATGGTTCACTACAATGTGCATAGCTTGGCAGGTCATAGCCATAAAGGTTAGAACTAGTGGAACTAAGGAAACTAGCTTGTCTGAGCACTTTCCATGGAAATAGTGATAGAGCAGTGACAGGCTTGCAATGTTTTGTTTTTGAAAGAGGGGTTGTAAGATTGAAAATAATTCTTCATTCACAGGGACTCTGAAATGATTTTGAACTCTATCAAGACTGGAAAGTGTGAACTTGGCAGCTTCTGCCCAAATATGGTAGCAGTACTCCATTTTAGACCTGATCTGGTTCATGTAAAGTAGAGGATAGCACAAGGAGTTAGGTACTTACTGGAGTAGTACAGGGAATTTACCATTTTTCCAACATCTTTAGTGATGGATCATATTTACAAGTTCCACTTGAGGTCTTGGTTGACTTTAAGGCCTAATAGTCACTCAAGGCACAGGGCCTCCTTGTGGGAACATCCATTCATGGTGATTAGTGATAGTTCATGGTCCAATCAGTGATGGAATGTAACTAGTTTGGTTTTTGAGGCAAAAAAAGAAGACTCTTCTAGTGATTCCACAGCTAGAGAGCTTTTGCAGCATTCCTTTATGCCACACCTTCCAAAAACTTTTGAAATATCTAATACTAATCCTTGAGATATATTTGTTGTCTAATGCCGCACTGATTTTGTGAGTTATGGTAGTTGAGATATCAGTGGATCAGCTTGTCGTTCAAGAGATTGTTCCTATTTAGGTGATCAACACCCTTCTTGTTGATTATAGCCTCAAAAACCTTGCTAATGACACTAAGAAGATGGATGGGTCTATATTGAGAGGAGGATGAGCACTTACCTGCGTTCTTGAAAACCGGACATCTGTTTGACAACTTCCACAGACTTGGGAAGGATTTCTCTTCAAGTAGTATTTAAATAATTTTTCTAACATTGAGAATAGTTCCAGGTTGATATTCTTAAGAAAAACCACTGGGATTTTGTGTGGGTCAGTGAATTTCTTAGGGTTAACACTTTTAATAAGTCTTAAGACTTCCAAAGCTGTAATAAAAATACTACTGAGATTGTGCTCAATGAGATAGGGTAAGTCAGATAGGGGATGTCCTATTTCTTCTAATATTCAGTTAGAGGCAAAGAGTTGGCTTCACCTTATCTGACAAGGAAGAGATGACCTCTGGGACATTTATAATAGTGTGCACAGATGCTTTGCTTCTATTCATAATTTGGTTGGCAATCTTCTAGAACTCTCAGGATCCAATTTGTTTGTTTTCAAACTTGCCCTGGACCACTTGTCCATAGCTAGTTTGCATTTTTGAGAACTTTCAAGCAGTTCTGAATGCAGTAAGTGTCGCACTACACCACTCCTTGTGATAGTATTGAAGTTGTGGTTATGGTAAACTGTGGGAGTAGCACATTCAGTGGGAAACCAGTGCTTGCTGTTTGGTTTTTGCTGCAATTTTTTTTTTCTATTCAAGAAAGGAAATATTTTGGGACAAGGGCAGCAGTTTTGGAAGCAGCATGTTTGAAGAAGGTTGAGAAAGTAGCTTCTATATAAAATCTAAAGCTGTCCCAGTTTGCTTTCATGTAGTGAAAAAGGTTCTAGGGAATGGTAAATCAGGGGATGCCTTTAATTTGGCATCAATTTGAACACTGACTAGAAAATGGTCTGACATACCCAAGACAAGTAGTAAAACTTTTGTGAAACATCTTTTATTGTAGGATGTGTGAAAGAGGTCAAGGAAGTTTGCCTGATAACCTGGCAGATAGGTTCTTCAATGATCTGAGCTAGTTCATAGATGATGGAGAAGTCTCTACAGTATTTGACTTCATCAATTTTGTTCAAGTGGACTAACCGCTTTGTGGTGAATAGTGAAGTCACCACAGATATGAAAGCTAGCTCAGGGAAATTCAGTCACAATATCAATTTTGCATTAATTTCTCACAACTGACAATCTCTTTCTTTCTGATTTTCAAAGCAAATCTACAGTAATATAATTAACATTGCATTCATTAAAAATATATTGTTATTAAATATAAAATAACCCTTTTTTATCAATAAATTTCCAATTATTGAGAATAATTTTATTTCTTATTTTTCAGTAGTGAAACCTACTAACAAACTAACTTAAAATTTCCGTAACTCACTATCTCATCATCGTTGGATAAGTTTAAGCTGTTTGCAATGAACTTTGCCTCTAGCTCCACATTAAATGACATACCTGAAATCTCTCAACTCACAGAACACAAACCTTCTAATTTCTTTATCTTAGCTTAGGAAGTTTCCAGACTTGTGAAAGGTGCTAATTCAGATAAAATTCCAATGATTGTTCTCAAGAACATTAGCCCAGATTTATCTCCAATCTTGGCAAAGTTGTTTAACCGCTACTTGAAAAAGAAATGTTATCCCATGTTTATGAAAGGTGTCAGCCGTATAACCTGTTTTAAAGAATGTGAGTGAGCACTCAACCACATCACAATATTACCTCCAGCTTCTATAGAGTCATCAGAAAATTCATTGAGGCTTTGAGGTGATCAACAAGAAGCTTGTTGATTACTTCAATAGAAACAATCTCCTGAGTGAAAAGCAGTTTGGATTTCACTCCTTTAGGTCCACTGCTGATGTCCTGTCTTATCCACAGTATCAGTGAAGCATTTGGTAATGATGTGGCATTGGGGAATGCTGCACAAACTCTTCAACTATATCCTTTCTGGAAGAGTTTTGGCAGTTATCAAGTCCTTCCTATCAGGTAGGTCTATGAACACCATCATTAATGGCCTGTCCTGGAAGTCTATGAGGTGTCCCTGATGGGTCTCTACCTCAATCCAATGCTCTTCAATTCTGATTCATATTAACAATATGGTCAGGAACATTTTCAGATCATTATGTAACAAAGAATTGGGTTAGCCCAATAAAAGACTCTGAGTTGGTTGTATGTGGTGCTGTGAGCACCAGGAGTTATGACCCCTTCCAAAATGGTCTGTTGAGAGATGACCTTCTACTTAGAGCAGGTGGTGCAGACTACTTGCATATGAATGATACTGGGCAGGTATTAGCCAATAGTCAGTGTAGGTTTGGGACTGGGAGAGCTATATAACACCAGTGATTTTCTCAGTTGAGAGTGGCACTCTTGATGTGTGGACATGTGAAAACCAGACAAGATGAACACAAGCTATTTTAGCGATTGCTGGATGATGACAAACTCCCAATTCAAAAAGTTAATTCCCAAGTTTGACGGATTGGTGCCCAGTCTGCCAGTGGTTGAATGGATAGAGAAGCTGGAACTCGTTTTCAGGGTATGTGGAGTGAAGTCTTTGGAGCACATGATCCCTTTGCAACTTAAAGGTGTAGCATATGTAATATACCAACAACTGGATGACAAAACAAAATACAACGTTGACCAAATAAAGACTATCTTAGTTAAAGCTTTTATTAGATTTATTTATGGTATACAAACAGCTCATTGAGCAGCACCTGTGGTGCAGTGAATCCATGGATATATACCTGACTAAATTGAAGAAACTCATGTTTTTGATGGGCGGGATGAGTGACCATATGCAGGCTTGCACATTTGTGCATGGGTTGCAAGGCAATGTAAAGTGGACTCTTCATATGTTGTCTAAGATGGATGTGCTGTTTATTGACCTGTTGCTTGCCCAAGCAATTATGAGAGACAAGGAGACGGAAGAAGTCATGGTGGTAGCGGTGACCCGACCAATGCAAAGTACAGATGTTCATGTCATAAAGTGCTTTAGATGCAAAGGTATTAACCACATGGCGAATGATTGTCAGAGTCGACAAAATGACAGGGATGGGAGAGAGAACAATGCAATACCATGCACTGTTACTACTGCCATACTATGGGCCATATGTCTCAAAACTGTCCAAGAAAACATGAAAAGAGATATATCAGTGTCAGTATCTTCTCCAGCCCAGCACTACCTGTGATTGGGGTTCAATTTGATGACAGAACCGTTACCGCACTGGTCAATACTAGTTGTTCACTGAGAGTGATATGCCAGTCATGGACAAAAGGGTCTGTATGCATCACAACAATAGACAGGGAGACCAGAGCCTGTTGTGGCATAAGAGTCGTTGCTTTCCGGTTGCAAGGTAGAAGTCCTGTCAAGATTGACATACTGGTGGCATGAGAAAAGCCATTTTGGTTTCGACCTTCTGATTGGGATGAATGCAATTAAAGAACTAGGGAGAGTAAGAATCACTCCTTCAGGTGTAGTAGAGTTTTTTAACAAAAAAAAAACATCCCTGTGTGCGGCTCTCATCATAGAGGAACCAGACTTTAACATCGAGTTCAATCAGAAAAAGAAAGCGCAAAAGGTCACTAGGATCATTAGTCTACAATCTGTCCTGAGTGATGGCATGCTGCGTCATGTTAAAGACCTCCAATCTGCAAGTGACACCCATGATTCATCCATGGGCGATGGGGAGTTGGAAATAGATTCCCTGATTTTCGATGCAGTTCCTGCCACAGTGGAGATGGAGAGTAACAACACTGAGGATGTAGTACCTCCTTTGCAAAGGAGCACCAGAAGGCAATGTCCACCCCTACATATTGATTTTGTGATCAGGAGATCCATGAGGAGTGTAACAGAGGATTGGGTTGGCCCGATAAAAGACTTCAAGTTGACTGTATGCGGTTCAGGAGTTGCATCCCCTTCCACAATGGGCTGTTGAAAGAAGACCTTCTACTTAGAGTAGGTGGCACAGACTATTTGAATATGAACAATACTGGGCAGGTATTAGCCAATAGTCAGCATGGATATGGAACTGGGAGAGCTATATAACACCAGTGTTTTTCTCAGTCAAGAGAGGTGCTCTTGACGTGGGAAAACCAGACAAGATGAAGACACATTAGTAAATAACTATGCAGATAGTATGACAGTTTATGATTAGAGCCTGGCAGTTGAGCTAACTCTAACATCTCAATAGAAAAATTAGCATGTAATATTCAATATCTCCAGCACCAAACTAGTAACCTTCCATTATTACTGAGCAGATCCTAAATTTTCTCCATTCATGATGAGAATTTGTACTCTCAATGATGCACTTTGCCTTGAAAGTCTATTAGGACTCAAGTTTACCCCAGACCTCGTGGAATTCATAAATATGATCCATTGCCAAAGATGCTAGGAAAATGGTTGGCTCCTTGTACTGCTCCAGGAAGTACATGATTCTTCTGTCATGCCCTACCTTTATAAAAGTCAGATCAGACTAAAGGAGTATTGCAGCCATACCTGGGCTAAAACTGCCCAATTCTCACTTTCCAGTCTTGACAGAGTTTAAAAGCATTTACTTAGCCTTCTGGATAATGAATTATTTTCCACCCTACAAATTCTTCCCCACAGACACAACATTGCAAGCCTATAGAAGTTTTATCGCTATTTCCATGGAAAATGTTATGGCAGGCTCCATTCCTTAGCTCCAGCAGTCCAGACATTTACAGCTAGGACCTGCCATGTCACATATACAGGGTTGACATATCCTTATTCTCTTTGTATTCTTTTGGTTTCACTCAAAATGCTTCTTCTTGAGAACCACTACTTTGTGGAAAAGATTCCCAAGAGGATGCTTCCCCAATCATTACAATATTAACCTCTTCACGTCAACCATTATCTATTCTACATATCCTTATAATCCGCACTTACTTCCTCATCTTATGTCTATTCAATAACCCTCTTAGCTTGAATCTTATGCCACCCATGTTGAAAACTAAATCAATTTTAGTCATACAATCATTAAATTCTAAATTGACATGTTATCAAGAATTTTGAGATAAAGTCTTATACTTTTTCCATAAATTGTTAGAGACTAGTATTTTCTTCTTTTTTGTTATTTTGATCCTCATATTTTGACCAATCCATTTTCTGATCTTTCTCAAGTTTACACTATTATTTTTCAGTTTAGGTTGGTTAATTTAATAACACATCAGTTCTTGGATTTTTCCATGTTGAATATATGACTTATAGGATGAAAATCATAATGAATTAATAAATATACATAGGTCTGGTTCACACTTGAATCAAAAAGATAGACAAAGGTCTGAATATATGAAAGTCAAAAATATAACCATAGGTCCAGTTTACTAGAATTAAAATGGCAGACATAGGGCCAGTTTAAACTAAAGTTAAAAAGGTAGACTGCAGTTGGGTTTATACCTTAGTCTGTAATTATACACCTGAAAAGAAGCCACCTTCCAGGTGGATACTTACAAACTCAAGTATAAACAGGCTGCAGACAGCATATTTTAAGCACCAACAGGGCAACTCTATTATTTGGTAATCATCAATGAGCACTAATGTAAAAGATACTTGCATAATACACAAGCTAAAATATAGTTATCAGAGTAACAAAGACAGATATTAGCTTGAATTTATGGAATAGACAAATTATATTCAATATTTCATTTATATTGTACATTTATATCTATATATTGTACAGAGCTGAGAAATTTAACATGCATTCCAGCCAAATGTACATGATTCTGATAAAAACAAGGCATAACCTTGCAGGTAGGGCCCATTTAGAAATACCTTCAAGTCAGGTAACACAGTCTGCTCAGATGGTCTCCAATTCGGGGTTTTCCCAAATATCTAAATATGACTTTCAATTTGACTTGACTGACTCAGCTTTCAAACTTCAGAAAAAACAACCCTCTTGATACCTCACCATGATGTCCCCTAACTATTTCCACTCATGAAGAGAGATACCCAGTGTGTCAGCTTCTATGGACATACCCAACTGGTTATATTTAGTCAACTGACAAGTAAATCTGTGGTACTGAAAGAGATCTTTTATTGTCTCATTTTAATTTGCCAAGATAAAACACATGCAAGTTAAAACCACCAATCAATTAATATAAGCCATACATCATGTGTGCCATATATGATACAGCATCAGGGCATTGATTATTATTATTATTATTATCTTGCATTTTTAGCTTAGAAATATGTAAACCCATTTATAAATATACATTTCTTTCTGAGTCACTCACTGTTTCTCATTTTGTGCTTTCAGGAGGAGGGAGCAACTTCTGCTTTGAAAGAGGCTAAAAAGGGACCATTTGTTGTGGCTCCAGATAAAGATTTAACAAAGGTGGGCCACAAGGAAAAGCTGACCTCCCAGTCATCTATTGATAGCGCACACAGCAAGAAGGAGGCTGAAATTGCCCTGAGTGAGAAATCACATGGTAAGACCAATTTTATCACTTTAAAAATCAACTTGTAAAATTTAATAAAAAGAACCATATCATTTTAAGTTTTTAATATTAAAAAACTGAAGAAAATGGATGGTGATGTCATGTAGTAGAATTTGTGCAAATGAATGGAAAAATAAGTACCATAAAGACAAAGATGATCCATAAAGGAAAAAGTAAGAGCAACAAAAGATAGTAAACTATGTGGCATCATCCATGCTCTAAAGAGACACTACTACACACAGAGTGAGAGACAGAATAACTTCTTATGTGTCATGTCCCTTCAGGATATGGCCGATCATGGTTCTCTACAGTTTCCCATTCTTTTTAGCTCTAAACAACATTTCTCCACTTATCATCCCTGCTCTGCCATCCATTTACATAAATTTATTAAGTAGGTTATTCAGTTTCCCTCTAGCCAGTTTGTGTTCAAGAAATTTTAACTGTCCCTTTCTGTGACTAAGCATTAATTCCTTCCTTTTCTCATTTTCTTTAAAACTTGGTTAAAATTGGTTACATGTTCCATCCTCAACAGCTGTTTGTAGAAGCACATCTCTATTACTTCAAGTCTCCTCTTCATCTGTGAGGAAATTGTCTAGTATTCACTGCCATATAGAATGATTGATAGGATAAAAGCAGTTCAGCACTCTTTTCACATTTATTAATACTTTGTTCAGTCTTTGGAAGAAATTTTTTGCTCTTCCTATATGTCTTTGGATTTCTGTTGTTTCTATTGAAAGACATTCTAATTGATTAACTGCTTGATTTTATTAATTTTTCTCCCTTTACAATTCTCCTGTCCCTGCAAAAAAAAAAAAAAAAAAAAAAAAACATTTGGCTTCCAGTTATAACACTGCCAGCTTATTTTTTGACTTCAATGAAAGCAAATAGTGGGTTCATTTTGTTTTGTTTTATTTTCTTTCCTTCTTACTATCAACTCAGTGGTTAATATTAGGAAGAATTCTGCTCTTACATTCTCTGAGGTAAAAAAAAAAATATTACCATCTTTAACTAGACCAAAACTTACACTCATCAATAACTACTTAATAAATAATGCCAACATTACTGATACTTGGTTTATGTTCATGGTGCACTCTGTCAGGAATAAATTCAAAAAACACCAACTTGCAAGGAGAGTAAACCAAATATCACTGTATGCTGACAAATCTTTTATATCTTTCTATATCTTTTCTTGAAACTAAACCACTGTTATCACATGAAGGTACATACAAGAAATCTTATAAGCAACTTTAAAGTTCTCCTTTATTGCTTGCACAATCAGTCAATTGTCATTTACAGATCTTAGGAAAAAAACACAATGTTTTCATTTAGACTTGCATGCTCAACTTGGTTGTCATATTCACAAAGTTTCAACTGTTGTACTCTCCAGCCTTCTTTAGGTACTCTTTGTACTTGACAACTGACAAAATGATTACTTTATACCATTGCAGAGACATGGTCTAGTGGATTAATGTGTTGGTTAAAGTATATCTTGTTCCATGGCAATTCTGAGTTCTATCCCTATGTCTGCAAGTGCTGAAAAGTCACATACTCTAACTCAGTGGAAGAAATGGACAAATGACACAAAGCTGAATAAAACTGATGAGTATTAACTGATATTAAATAATCTCTAATCATGGAAAGTAGATTAAAGATAAGATATACTTCCATGGATTGAATAAAGGTTCAGTTTGAAGTTCCAAGAACTTTACCAAATATTAAGACAGACACCTGAGAAAAGCTGGAGAGTACAATGGGTGAAACAATTTCAGTATAATAACCAAAATGAGCATACCAGTATGAAGCATATAATAATGATAATTCTTCATCTAAAAATTTTTTGTAAAGAATTAAAAGTGAGGAAAATGAGTTTCATTTGAACATAGGGAATGAAACAGTTTAAATTTTCAATTCTTATTCAAAACAGAAAATGTCATTTTTGAATAAGATAAACAATGAAAATGGATTTATTACAAGAATAAAAAATACTGAAAACCAGCTAGATCCAAAATGGCCTTCAACAATTCAACATAAATTAAAGCTACATTCAGAATTCTCTCTGTTTTTTTTTTAATTTAAAAGAAAATCTTTATTACAAATTTTTGGAACTTGAATAAACTGTTAGTACACAATGCATATTTGAAGGCTGCATTTGGAGAGAAAACATTTTCTTGAAATTGAAGTTGAATGATGATTTTGTGGGATAGTAATGTCTGTCTGCATGCTTCATGTTTATTACCAGAAATGAACACAGAGTTGGAATGGGAAATTCTTCTATATGAAGTGTATTATTGTTGTAGAGTAAATAACACCACCAATAACACAAATGAACTAGGCAAGACACCTTAAATAAAGAACTCAAAGTGAGTCACGCCGTTGGAGTCAATCAAGGAGAAAGAATTAATGATGTCATAGTGAGTAGCCTAAGCAAAACATAATATTATAAGTGCTAGGTTTGAGTTATAACAATGCCAACATGGAATGAAAACTCATACAGAGTAGGAAAAAGTACTTTTTGCTTCAGCACACATGCTAACAATGAAAATGAGAAAAAAATCAGAACCACCTTAATTCATTTTTTTTCTTTGGCATGTGTAAAAAAGAAAAAAATAGAGAAAGATGATAAAAAAGCAGATATTCTTTAAATATGGAAGAAATATTAGCCCAACTGGTAAAAATATAACAATAACAACACCATCAGTTGTTGGAACCCCAGAAACAACAACAAAATTTAATTGAAATAATACAGAAGAAAACGGAATATTCCCAAAGTTCTTTCACTCTCGACACAGTAGCAAATGCCATAACTGAATTCACATACATTTCCGATGATGGAATTATTTTTTCTACTTGTTTTAAAAGATACAAGCAAATTTTCAGAAAAGAATGCAGTGACTGGGAAGATGAGAAAAAAACAAGACTTTTGTTGAGAAAGTTAGTACAAGTAAAACATGAAAAATACTGTAATTTTGTACTACCAAAAAAAAATCAAGAGATTTGCTACTTTTATATTCTGACTAAAATTTATGATTCAGGATGGAATACCAACCATACAAAAAATTAGGACATGATGATGGTTTATCAAGATTGATACCAAAAAAATATTGAACTGTTTGAGGACACTGTTATTGTAGCATTAAAAATTGAAAGAGAAATTAAAAATATATTATGCAATGTAGTTACTATGGAAGAAATAAAAGTAAAAGCAGAACAAGACATGTTTATTTCGAAATTAAAAAATGACTAAAAAACAAAGAAAGATAGATAGATGACTTTTAGAACACAATCCAGACTTGAACGCTTACTCACTATATGATGAAGTACTGATGTTGGCACAAAGAGTAGTAATACATATCATATTAGAAAAGCAGATATTAAATGAATTTCAAGGATGAAATCTTTTATAAGAAGCTTTGTATACTAGAGCAAAATCCATGTATACAATGAAAAATTAATAAAAACCTGTAGTTGCGTGGCAACAAAATCACCTACCACTAAATTACAACCTAGGCCAAAGACAGATACTCTGTGGTCAAGATGCACATAGATTTCGCAGGTTCAATAAATGGATCACATTATTTTGTGGTAGTGGATACCTTTAGTCAGTCGCCTGCAACTTGCAAGTGCAAAAAAATAACTTCCATGGTTATAGTGAATTTTTTACTTGACATTCTGGATGTCATAGTCTCAGATAACGGTACACAATTCACTGCTTATGAATTTAAAGAATTTTATAAAATGTTCACAATTAAACATATTATATCCAGCCATATCACCCAAGGTAAAATGGACAAGCTGAATGGTTTGTAGATACCTTTAAGAGAGCTTTGAAAAAAGCAAGTAATGAAAAAGTGAGTGAAGAGGCACTACAAAAATTCTTGTGAGTATACGGGATAATGTTAAATCCCAATACACCAATAGACATGGCACCAGCAGAATTGATATTCTCAAGAAAAATTAAATCAGTATTCGACAAGTTGCTATCAGGTCAAAAAATATAAGAACGAATAACAAAAAAGACAGAAATTTTTTCAAAATTGGTGAAAAATGTTTTTCAGAGTATATAAAAATGGAAAAGAAATGTCAGCATAGTAAAGTAACAAATTGGAAAAATTATATATACAGTAAAAAAAAAAAAAAGGGAATGTACAGGGATGATTACCAGTAAATGGGAACATATGGAAAACTAGAGGTTAACCCAAAACAAAGGAAATACAACATACTTGTTGAACATACAAGGATGATCACCAGAAAAAAGAAGCATACAGAAAAACTAGAGGTTGACTCAAAACAAAGAAATACAAAGTTCAGTACATGGTGAATTCAGTTAGAAAGAGGAAGAGCTGAATAATAAGAAATAAAATAAAATATTTACTAGTGGAAAAAAAAAATCTCAAAATGGGGGAGATGTTGTGGAGTAAATAAGACACCACTAGTAACACAAATGAACTAGTCAAGATGTTTTAAATAAATAACTCAAAGTGAGTCAGTTGAAGTCCATTAGAGTCAGTCAAGGAAAGAGAATTGATGATGTCACAGTTAGTAGCCTAAGGAAGACATAATATTATAACCATGAGGAGTGAGTTATAACATTTATCCAGATCTGTCACTTAAAACTATCATGTTTCACTTTGTTCAGCACTCTTTGTCTCATCGGTAGTTCCAACAGTTTCAAGAACTCAAAATATCAAATTAAAACTTATATCCTTTATAGATGTGCAGTTACTTGCATAGAAAATGGAATTGGCAAGCCAAGTTCAAATTTTGGCCAAAGATTTTACATGCACTAATTTGCTTGAAAAAGGCATGAATTTATCTCTCCTCTACTAAGCTTTGGTAATGCTGTAAAGCAAACTTGTTTTTTTAGCTTTGTTGGGCAACCCTTCTTGGGAAATGAAAATTCTAAATTCAAAACTATCAAAAAAGCAATAAGAAACCACTACATTATCTTTATCAAAAACAGTCATGGTAATTTGCTGATATTAAAAAAATGGAAACTGTTCAGAGTCATGATTACATATATTTGGAAAGGATATGTTTTTCAAAAAATAATTAAAATACCTAAAAAGTATTATAATGTCAGATAAAGCATTGATATTTCAAGGATGTTATGTGTAGAAAAATCACGTGGTAAAGATAAACACTTAGTTGTGGAGCAAGCTAAGTGAACAATAATCCAACCTTTAGAAAGAGAGCTATTTATGTTGCCATAGAGCATCTCATTGTGCTAAAGTGGGATAGTCCATTGCTTGGGCTGTGATTGGCTGCTGGTACCTGAGTGGAGGTATTTCTATATAAATACCAGCTTGATTCAGCTGTTAGTTTGCAGGGTTTATATTAAGTTACAACCTGCTTTATTTTTGTCTGCCAGCTGGACGCTAGCTGGGACCTTTACACCGGTAAGTGCTGTTTATTATTGTTATTCTACATCTCCTTCCCCCGCATCGCGTGTGGATAGTGGCCTTTGGGGAGGGATGAGTTCCTTTAAACCTGGCTGGTTGTGCGGAAGTAGTCTGGACAATGCCCGAGGGGTTTTTGTCCGTGTTATTGTAGACAACTGAGCAGTGTTCAACGTTATTCCAGCATCGAATGTTTGTGGCCCTGGTGTAGGGGTCTCAGGTAAGGCACTTGGTCTTGGAAGTGGAATTGTAGGTGTATCAAGTTTTCTGAGGAATCAGCGATTTCGTAAGGTAATTCTACCTGATCCATCAACTCTGATACGGTATTGGTGGTTGGGGAGGGTTTCAATGACCTGACCTGTTGTGTCCCATCGGCGGGTTGTTGGTCATTGTAGTGCCACTATTTGTCCTTTTTGAAGGGGGTTTAAGGTGTGTGCTGTTCTGTTGTATCGCTCTATGAGATGAGCGTTCCGCCGGGACAGACTTATCTCGCGATTTTGGGCTGCGGTTATCCAATTCGCATGTGGCTTATAGAGTGTGGGGTGGGATGGTATATAGTCACGTAGTCGGCGGTGGAGTAGTAGTTGAGCAGGGGATAGCCCAATGTTTTGAATGGGCGTATTCCTGTATTGGAGGATGGCTCTTGCTGCACGATTATTGTCCAACGATCCTTGGGCTCCTGTGTTGCCATTTACGATTCTCTTTGCCGTTTTGACAGCAAGCTCTGCCCGACCATTGGATTGTGGGTAACCTGCAGATGATAACCTGTGTTTGACAGCCCAGTCTTGTAAAAATTGCTTGAATGTAAAGGATGTGAAGGTGGCCCACCATCAGTGCTGAGTTCCTCGGGAGCACCGTAGGCTTGAAATATGTCTCGGCAAATTGAAATAATCCTTGACGCATTAGCTTCTCCGTGGCTCAAGTGGTATAGATTTAGCCAGCCTGTTAACCTGTCAGCACATGCTAAGTAACCATGGTTCCCAACATGGAAGATGTCCATGACGATTTGCTGAAATGGCCAATCAGGAGATGGTGTCAAGTTGATTGGCTCTTTTGGTTGACTCGGGGCAATTTTTGAGCAGAACGTACAACCTGCTCTAATGTTACATATTGAAGCATTCATCCCGGGCCAATAAACAGATTCATTGGCACGTGCCTTCATGCCAACTTCACCTTGGTGTGCAGAATGTAGGCTATGTAAGACTTTTGCGTGTTGAGAGGTGGGGATAACTATTCTTTGATCTAATAGCACTAATCCATCGTCAACACTTAGGCGGTTCCTCACTTCCCAGTATTCGCGGATTTCGGGTGCAGTGAGGCTACGCGTCCTTTGGAATCCATTTGTATTACCTCAATTAATTTTTTTGTATTATGGTCGCTGCGTCCCCGCCGCACGGATAACGTCTGGTGAGATGAGCTCCAGGTTGTCATTTGCACCAAATGTTGCTAATAGGGTTGTTGATTTGACCCAGTCATCCATATTGTCAGACTCTATGATGTCTGATTGAGAGAGTTCAGCAGTGAATACATTTAGGAGTGCCTGTGAGATGTTTGCTGGGTTACGAGAGACAGCATCGGAGGCTCTGTGCCATTTTCCAGGGCAGTGCTGAATGGTGAATCTGTACCTGAGGGTTTTCTCCTTTAACCTGAATAATCGGGGTTTTGGATTTTACTAAGGTCTCTATCTCCGAATAATCCTTTTAGTGGTTCATGATCTGTAACCACTATGAGATTTGGGCAACCCATTACAAAAATGCGACATTTTTCCAATGCCCACGCAATTGCTGCTGCTTCGCCTTCAATAGGTGCATATCTGCGTTCAGCATCAATGCAGAATCTGCTACCAGCAAATATCAGGCGCCAACCTTCAGGGCAGCAAACTGGGGCTTTGTCAGTGGTGCATGAGCAATACTTCTGCAGAAGTAGGAAGCCCATTCCGTCTTTGCTCCAATCTGGGGCAAGGCAGGTTATTTGTTCTTTTTGAAATGTTGCGATGCCTTTTCGGACTAAGTCAACTATGACCTTCTTTGAATGCTGGAATGCATCCTCAAGGCTTTTATTCCATGTAAAGTGTGAGTCTCGTTTTACGAGATCACGAAATGGAAGCATGACTGGGCTCAGTGAGTATGCCCAAGCGACTTGGTTGACCAGCCCAAACCATGATCTGGCATCGGTGAGCGTTTTTGGTATTGGGAAGCTTAATATTGCCTCCAGCATGGATTTAGAAGGGTTACACCAGAAGATGTTATTTGGAGGCCCCAAACTGCACCGTGTCTTGGCAAAATTGGAATTTTTTTCTCTATTTATTACGATGCCGTTTTTTTGCACAATGGAGGAGAAAATCAAACATGTGAAAAAAAGGCTTCCTCAATGTCAGAGTCATAGAGTAGGGTGTCATCCACGATTTTTTTACTTTATGGGGATGTCTTTTATTACTTCATCATACCTTCGGGTGTAGGCATCGCCAGATGCTAGGTAACCTTGTGGCATTCTCAGGTACATGAACCTTCCCCATTCTGTGATAAAGGTGGTGAGTGGCTGGGACTCTTTATCTAAGGGGATGGAGTGATATCCATCAACAGCATCCAACACTGTTTTCTTTTGTTTAGGTAGCACTTGTAGTGCTAGCTGGAATGGTGACCCTGTATGATGTGTTTCCCGTTTGCACTGTGAATTCAAGTATTGGTAGTCTATGGTTCTTCGTGGTTTGCCATTTTTCTTGGCGGTAATTACCATAGTGCTACACCAATCAGTGGGCATGCCGATGGGTACTGGGGTTATGATACCCCTTTTCACATCTTCCCAAAGGGCCTGCCTTACAGGCTCTTTGAAGTGAAAAGGCACAGGAATTGGGTTATGTCTGGCTTTGGGGACTGCTCCTTCTTTGAGGTGTATATGAGCAGTGGGGCCAGACATTGGTGGGAATTCACCATTATTTTTGAACGCCGTTTCGGCGAATTGATTTAATAGCCAATTCTTGAGCCTATCAATGTTTTGTTCTGTTGGGGGAAAAGGGGGTTTTTTGGGGCGCATTGGGAGTTGTCCCTCGACTTTGCATTGTTTAGGGCTCGCGTCTGATTTTTTATGTGTACTTGTCGAGGGCATGTGTTGCATTGCTGTTTGGGGTAATATTGTAGTCGTTGGGTTTGGGAAGTCTTTTGACAGTATCCCTACGTCAATGCAGGCTGCTTTGCTGAAGTATAGCCGCTTGATCTTTTTGCATATGTATAGGGCTTGTTTAGTTGTTCTTCCTTGGACAATGAATTCCACAGGGAGCCAACCCTGACATACGAGTGTAAAGCCTCCCACAGCTCGGACGACTTTTTTTGATGGAATGAGGTTGTTGGTAGTGAGCCCCATATTCAGAAGGTGCTTAAGTCCTCCGAGACATATGGTGGCCCCACTGTCAGGAAAGATCGTCATCCTAGTGCTGTGATTTCTGGGGATATTCTTAACTTGTCTGGGATCAGGTTTTGGCGAGAATGGAACAACATATGCATCAATTTCCCTTACCTGGCCTGTGTCTTTAGATGTATACGTGCCTGTCGTTTGATTGAATGTAATGTGGGCGATAAGTGTGTCCATGGCGGCTTCATTAGCCTCTGGGCTTTTCCTTACTGCTTGAGCCAGTTTCTTAGCCCAGCATACCCTCGATAGGTGATTGGGCTTCCCACAATTACTACGTTTGTCCCCATGCTGGGCATTTTAGCCGGCAGGATCCAGTCCCTGAGGTGCCGTGCTGGTGGCTACCACAACCTAAGCAAGCCTGGTGGTTTGGTTTAACATTGCAGTTGCAATAGGTGCTGGTATGGATTCCCTCGTTGGCTTGTGGCGTACCCTTCTGTCTGCGGTATGTTGATAGCCGAGCAGCGGCTGTATCTGAAGCGCCAGCCATTGAGGTTTGGTCTCGCAATGCTGATTCAAATGCCTCGGCATGACGGATATTTTGCTCAAGGGATTTAAGTGCCCCAGCTTTGGCCAGTAGGTCAGCCTGGAGTGTGTCATTTGCTATTCCACGGATGATCTGGTCCTTGATGTATATATCAGACAGGTCATGCTCACACGAGGGGCAGGTAAAGTTACAATCAACAGCTATGGCTCTGAGGCGGACAAGGTAACTTTGTATTGGCTCATCCGCATCCTGAGACATGGAGGAAAAAGCAAGGCGATGGACAATAAGACTTGACCTCTGGGTGACCAACGTTTCTACCATGTCAAGTAGCTTATCTGGATCAGTGGTAAAGAAGTTAGGGTGCGTGTTGATTATGGCGTTTTGCACAGTCTCATCAGCACAATTGTATAGGTGAATATTAGCTTGGGAGCTTGGCATATTTGTCATCTTGGTAAAGACATCCCAGTCAATTCGGAACTTCCTGAATTGTTGTGGTGTCATCTCGAGATTGAGATGGGGAGGCTTGGCTGCTAGTGCCTGAAAGCGGGTTGTCTGGGTGGTGGCTTCCTTAGCCTGCTTGATGATACACAGGGCTTCTCCCATTAATGCGACTCCGAGCTCCCTAAGCATGGATCGATCCAGCATATGAAGGCACTCGATTGTCAGTTTCTCGTCTGCAAACCTTGTTGCATGAGTTTTGGCCGAATCAGTGGATAGGCCTGCTTCAATGAAGAAGAGTTCCCAATCTTCGGGTGTCATATATCCTGTTCGCAGCGCCATGTAGAAAAAATCACGTGGTAGAGATAAACACTTAGTTGTGGAGCAAGCTAAGTGAACAATAATCCAACCTTTAGAAAGAGAGCTATTTATGTTGCCATAGAGCATCTCATTGTGCTAAAGTGGGATAGTCCATTGCTTGGGCTGTGATTGGCTGCTGGTACCTGAGTGGAGGTATTTCTATATAAATACCAGCTTGATTCAGCTGTTAGTTTGCAGGGTTTATATTAAGTTACAACCTGCTTTATTTTTGTCTGCCAGCTGGACGCTAGCTGGGACCTTTACACTGGTAAGTGCTGTTTATTATTGTTATTCTACAGTTATGTATAAAACATTTTGTCAAAATAAGCTCAGAACATTTTCAATTACCTTAAAAAAAGAATTTTGAATGGCACGACCCAAAAGCATGTAAAAATGGTGAAGGTTGTTTTCCAGAAACTAAGCAAAGTATTAAGAAATAGGAAAATCTCCAAAGAAACAAATAAAGTTTTGAACTGCTATATAATATCTAATCTCTTAAATGGCAATGAATGCTGGCACAAATGAAGAGACTGAAAGTGACACAGATGTAGTTCTATTGACAAATGCTGAGAATACCATGGACAAAATATGTGAGCAACAAGGGAAGTTTTAAGGAAAATTGGTACAACAAAGAAACTGACACAGACAAAGATGGACAGTTAAAAGTTCTGGAACACATAATGAGGGAAAAGGGTATGAAGAATTTGAATATAATAAATGGTATAATAAAGGTAAGGAGAAACAAAGAGTAATAATAAATAAATGTGTGTGAACATATGACAGAGCAGGAAGCAGAGTTAAAAGTTACATAAAGCAACAAAAGACAAGAAGTTGTGGGGAGCTATGATCAAACATGACACATAAATGAAGAATATGTATATTGATTTACTTTTCATCCTTCTTCCTGAAAAACAATCAAAAAAATTTCAATAAATGTATTTTGTTCCTCATGTACCCAAAATAAATTGGATTTAGTTTAATGGATGATATAATTATCAGTAAAACAAAGTAATGCTTTTTCTAATTTTAAGAGTCCTATGAAAAAATATGTAAAGTTTCTTTTTCTTTTCTTACCTATAATTCTACATTAAAATGGCCCACTTTCTGGGCACACATGGAAAGCAAAGAACTATAAGAGAATTTCTATTTTTGAGTGCCACAAAAATGAGAAACTGACCTTAGTGACAGGACCCACAGTGCTAGGCCAGCTGCTGGTGTAAATGAGGAGCAGACTAAATGGGATGATGCTCTCACTATAGTTAAAAGAAGAATCACTTTTACACAACACTGAAATTTGAATCTGACAAACCAATCCAACTTGATGTACTAATAACTGCTATACTACATGCACATCCCATATATATATATATATATATATATATATATATATATATATATATATATACACACACTGCATTTTATATATGTGATTTATTATATAATGATTAACTCTACTGTCATGTCTTATTTTACAATTTAACATTCCACTAAATACCAATAAATTCAAATTTACCTTCTTTGATTACAACTTCCTGTTGAGAAGTGATATTCAAGAAAATTCTTTCTTTTTAAATCATTAGAAGTAAAAAATATCCAAAGAGAGCTAAGAAGAAACAAAAAGCATCTATGAGCAACCTGCTCTCATTACTTAGTAATGAGATATTCCAGTGTTATTGTAATATAAAGTATATTCGATGTCAAGTTATGACTCATGTAACCATAACAATGGAATATCTGAAAATTAAAAAATGAGACCAGATTACATGAGTATTAAATATATAAAAGTCACACTGTGTTTTATAGAAATTAAGATGTATGAAAAAAGATTAATCAAACCCTTCAGCCTTTGAAGAAAGTAATATACATCTGCTGATTAATATATAATATCTTTACAGCTTGCTTGTGTTTCAAGTTACAGTGTGTCCGCAAAACATGAGATAATATTTCTTAGAACAATGGTTCAATATTGAGACTCCAAGCCAATACTGTCGAGTCACATAAATATCAATATTCTGTTTCTTACTGTAAGATCAACATTGGGTAACTTGACAAACAAAACAAGCTTGGAGCAATCTGAAACAAGTTCACTTTTATTGGTTGGGACACTGGATCAACAATAAATTGTAAAACAACTCTCATCAAAAAAAGCATAAATCAATAAGAAAGGTTAATTTTGTACTGTTAAGTTAATGAACTCGGTCCTGATTCTTAATTTGTCTTATTGCTTGTAAAGTAGGTTATAAATAATAGACATGCTGAAAAGTTCTTGGCACAACCAAAAAGCCTTTCCAAAAAAAAGAAGTTATGATGTCTGGTTAGATTTTGAGAAGTATGTTAGTCCCAGCAATATTCTAGGAAAAATACATGTATAATAATCCTATTCTGTTAGTAGTAAGGCTTGCATTAGTTACTGACCACTGATAACCGGTTTCTGATTTTTAGAGTATTTCATTAGCAAAGTCATTTCTAGTGCATTATTATATTAAAATCATGAGTGTATTTACATTATACATTTAACAGCCCATATACAGGGGGCAATGAGTAAATTGTTGCGATTTAATATTTTTAATTTCGAGTGTGCACGTTGTTTGTTTTGATTTTGTCAGCTGCACACTATAATTGGATCAGTTGGGCACTGTCTATGAGAAAAAGAGCACCATGATGCAATTCACTCTGCCAGAAATTTGGGAACGACATGCTGTACTACTTGGCATTCATGCCAGAAGCTCCAGAGCGTTTGGGTGTCAATCTGAGGACAGATTCAGAAAGAGTTGGATGAATCTAATGGTGATTATGAAGGCAGCTTGGAAAACTCACTCTGATCATTCTAATAAAAAAAGAACTTCTGAATTTGTTGGTGAGTGACTCACTCAAAACGGAGGCCTACATCAAGTGCCTTGAAGAGGTAGTGCTACTCTGGATCAAGAGGGTGGTTGCTGGAAGACACTATGTCTGGCAACAGAACTTTGCACCATACCACACAAGCAGGAAAACCTAGTCATGGCTGTCAGGCAATTTCTGCAACCAGATCACCCCTTACATCTGGCCACCTAACTCCCTTGACTGCAACCCCCTTGATTATTATCTGTGGGGCACAGTTGAGCAAGTGACCAACAAAACTCCTTTAACACCAAAGATGAACTGAAAGCAAGGATTATGGCAGCATTCACCAACTTTAACAAGGAGACCATCCAGAAGAGTTGCAGAAGATTATGAAGTCATCTGGAGGCCAGGTTTGAAGCCAATGGCAATTTTATTGAATAAATTTACTCTTTAGTATTTCAAGATATTTTTGTGTAATTTTGGTAGGAAATATATCTGTTAAAATGATATGTCAATGTTATTTTAATTTTTGCATAATTTAGATGACAATTTAGCCATTGCACCCAGTATTTATTAACTGAATTTTGATCTGAAATTTTTGGGTTAATTGTGGGGTTAAGTGTTGGGTTAAGCACAATGATATCAAAGGAGATAATACTAAAAAATATTTAATGGGCTGCTTGGAAATGGAAAATAACTATCTTGGTTATCTCTAGCTTCCAATGCCTATTATAGACATTAGTATATCTGTGATATACTAACACCTTAACAATGAAAGGAAGGACCAGACTAGTTGAAAGAAATGAATACCAAAGATACATTGTGCTCAAAAAGATTTTATATAAAATATGCCATATGACCAATTATATACAAATATGTAGATACCTGTCACTATTTGTCCCACACAGAGAAACTGTAACACATATGGATAAAACAAGCAGTGTGAATGGGAAAAAAGTAGGAGGTTCTTACTTAAATATTTTCCAGAGGGAAAACAGCCAGAATGGTGGTGTTTTTTATTTTCTTTGTTGGGAGTACATGGTTTTCATTTGTTCAACTTACAGCTGCAGGCTATAACATGAATCTGACTCATTGTCTACATCGCAACTGGGGTTCATTACTCCATGAACTGATGTCACTAGGTGGCTGTCACATGACTCTTGGGAATTTGGCCTAGCAAAAGGAAGATAATCACTCTCTGTATCCCTACATATTCATTGTACAAGATAAATCTATTTTTCATCTTTAAGCTTTAGACCTATTGACTTAGCTCCATGCATGTACCATGTAAATGCATTACTGATTATTTACCATAGAAATGCATTGTAAATGATTTCAGTATTGAAGAATATTGAAAATCAGGAAGGGAAGGACTGTTTGTAGTCAGGAATTAAGACAAGCATCACTGACAGAATAGAGATATTATATTTATAATGTAAATACACAGCTAATGATTTTATTATAGAAATATGTTGTAAACAATATTCTTCCTGTCATAATACATTGAAAATGATTTTACTATAAGAATGCATTGAAAATCAGAAAGAGATTATAAGTGATCAGTAACTAAAGTTAAAAATAAAATAGGGTTATTATATATGTCATGTAAATATATTGCTAAGGATTTACTATACAAATACATTGCAAATAATTTTCCTATGGTCAGTCAGTTATGTGCCATGCGTGATACACGCTTAGGCGATCATGTAACTTTCGATACATGACTGACAAGACAGATTTTTCCCTGCAGTAGGTTGCCATCCAAAGCTATAGAATCCAGTCTGTTCTGCTTTTTACCTATAGCTGGGAGGAGAAGAAGAGGATTCATACCTTTCCCAAGGGATTTAGCATGTAAGTGAATGTAATGGATTCAACTGGAATTCAAACTCAGCTCTCCAATTCCTCAATCCGAACCGTTATCCATTACTCCATCATGCCTATAGTACTGCATTGGAAATAATTTTACTATAAAAACAGGAAATGAGATTGTCAGTGGTTAGTATCTAATGTAAGCAGCAGAATCATAATTAGGTTATTATATATGGTACGATAGAGATACTTTACACATAATGGTAAGACATTAGTGGCAATGGTGTCTTCATCTAGAATGTCTTACCATTCTGTGGGAGGTATTTCTGCCGCATCCTAATGTAAATATATTGCTAAGGATTTTACTATAAAAATGCATTGTTGAAAAATATAATCCCCACCCCCACCCCTGATTTTCAACAATAAGCATTGCTTACAGGTCTCGGCAGAAATAAATAGAACTCTCCAAGTCCAAAGGATTATAGATGGTGCTCAGAAAACAATCGGCCCTCCTTGGAGGACATTTTTAATTCTCATTGTACCAGAGCAGAAAGCATAATGAAAGACAGCACGCATCAAGGGTGCCACTTGGCTGAACAGTTACACTCAGAGCAATGTTTTAGCTCTATTTCGGACAAATCGCTTGAGGGATATCTTTTATCCTTGGACCCTGCGTAAAATGAACGCCGCCCATCTGAAGACTGCTGTCTAATTTTTTGCACTTTGTGCAATGAGACAAGAATAATAGATACAGATATTGATAAGTTATCAAATGAAAACAGTAGTTTTGTTTTTTACTTTTACAGTTTTTGTCTCTCTAATAACCAGTTTGAATGAATTGAAGTATTTGGTTGTTTGATAAAACTGGTTCATTTTTTTTTCCATTATTTTTTTAACACTATAATCAAAAGTTGGAGAAAAAGAATAGGGCTCCTAACAAAACCACAAAAAATACAAAAATATTTTGAGTGTTAAAGCTAATTCAAATGGGAAAAAAACAACGAATTTTTATCTAACATGCAAATAGATTTTTTTGTTCTAAATTAATTCATTTATTTTCATTATTTGTTTATTTTACTTACAATGGGGCCTTAGTAATAATAATAATAATAAAACTATGCTGAAAAACTTGTTGCCAAATGAACAAAAAAATAATGTAACTGTTTTGTAACTAATAAGTCCAAGTAACTTAGTAGTTAGTGTTGTGATATACTTATAATTCTTTGTATTCATTCAGTTAATTATTTAATACCTTCTACTTATCTGCATACGAACTGTGTTTTCGCGTTGGTTCACGTCACGTGATTTTGTGTTTATAAATAACGGTGGGATGCCTCTATCTTTCTCTCTGGCGTCCGTTCATTCATATCTTCTAACTATATAACTGGTAACTATGTATGCTTTTCTTTATGCTGAATAAAACCTTAATATTCTACTTTCTAAAAAGGTCTCTTTTCATCACAATTTATTCAACATAAAAAAAAAAAAAGCAAAGAGGAAAATAATGGATACTATTCTGAGACCGGATCGATTTGAGGGATCGTCGGAGACAATTGCTGATGAATGGAATCACTGGTATCGTACCCTTGTCAATTGCATCGACTCTCTGACAGTAGCTCACCCTGACAACCCTCCTAACAAGCTCAGCATATTAATTAATTATATATCACCTAGAGTCTATTCCTTGATATCAAACTGCATGACATTCAAGAACGCCATTAGTATTCTTCAATCTACTTATGTCAAACCAGTTTATTCTGTATTTGCTCGTCATCTGCTCGCCACTAGAAAACAGCAGCCAGGTGAATCTATTGATCAGTTCCTTCTAACTTTAAAAAATCTTTCCAAGGATTGCAAATTTGAAGACATCACTGCTTCTCAGCATGCCAAACAAGCAATAAGTGATGCTTTTATCACAGGCCTCACTTCCCCAGTGATATGGCAGAGACTATTAGAAAGCTGTAAAATTAATTTGGATAATGCGGTAGCAACCGCGAGAAGTCTCGAAATGGCCCAACACAATGCCGCAGCTTATGCCACTTCGTCTGTTGTAGCAAAAGCATCAATTTATCCAGAAGAATCCAGAAATAATTCTACAGATGAATTAGCTAAAGAATGTGCTGCTGCTACCAGAACTAAACAAGCAGTTCGTTACGCAAATGTCAATTCTGCGGGCGTGAGAATCATTCTCGATACAATTGCCCAGCAAGAAATGCTGACTGCCTTTTGGGTGGGAAAAGAGGCCACTTCTCCAAAGTCTGCCGGTCTAAAAGAAGAGCAACTTCACCTAATATAAAAACCAGCACTGCTTTTATTGCTCTCACAGCTTCATCCCAATGCACACCCGGCACACAATACTCCATAGTAGTGGCAACTATAAATAAAATTCGTCTGAAAGCCATGGTAGACAGCAGAAGCACTCACAATTTCATAAAGTTGAATGTCGTGAAATCACTTGGCCTTCCTATACTACCTTCCAGTGACACAGTAAGTATGGCTTCCTCTAATCTCATGAGCAAGGTCACTGTATTGCATTCATCGCAATTAATGGACAAACATACCCTGATATGCATCTGTCTGTTCTGCCCAATTTATGTACTCCTGTCATACTTGGACAAGAATTCATGCAACTATACAACCGTGTGGAATTCCTTTTTAATGGAGATATACCTCCTTTACAAATCTGTAACACCGCTCAGATGAAAATAGAGCCACCTGCTCTTTTTGCCAATTTATCAGATGACTGTAAGCCAATTGCAACAAAGAGCAGGAATTACTCTGCATCTGATTGCGAATTTATTCGGAACGAAGTACAGAAGCTCTTAAAAGAAGGGATAATAATTAACTCTAATTCCCCATGGCGAGCCCAAGTCTTGGTGACTCATAATGAAAGGCATAAGCGTCGCATGGTCATTGACTATTCTGCCACTATAAATCGCTATACTTTCCTCGATGCATTCCCTCTTCCAAAAAGTTCAAACATTATATGCCATCTATCTCAATATAAGATTTTCAACAAGTTAGATTTCAAGTCTGCATATCACCAATGCCCTATCCGTGAGGAGGAAAGAATTTATACAGCCTTCGAAGCTGACGGAGGCCTGTACGAATTTTCTCGGTTACCCTTTGGATTAACAAACTCTGTAGCTGTAATCCAACGTATCATACATAACATAATCCGAGAACACGAACTTAAAGGCACCTTCGCCTATATTGATGACATTGTCATCGAGGGAAAGACAAATAAGGAATTGAATGAAAATATGAGGGCATTCAAAAAAGTTGCTGATCGTCTCAATTTGCAACTGAACCCTGATAAATGTGAATATGGCATCACCAAACTTAAGTTTCTGGGGCACCTGTTGGAGAATGGAACAATCAGTCCTGACCCAGACAGACTTACACCACTCAAAGAACTACCGACTCCGAACTGTAGTAAGTCACTCAAACGAGCTCTGGGTCTCTTCTCATACTACTCACCATGGGTGGAGAATTTCTCTGACCACATTTCACCTTTGCTAAATATCTCCTCATTTCCTATTGCCGAAGAACTCAAGAGTCAATTTCAGGCAATAAAAGATGAAATTTGTAAGGCTTCGGTTGCGGCCATTGAGGATGAAGTTCCATTCACAATAGAAACGGATGCATCTGCGACAGCATTGGCAGCCTGCCTCTCTCAGAATGGACGCCCAGTAGCATATTTTTCTCGAACTCTTACGCAATCTGAGCGTCGACACTCAGCAGTGGAGCGTGAATCAGCAGCCATTGTAGAATCTGTTCGTAAATGGCGTGATCTTTTACTCGGCCGATATTTTACTATCGTTACAGACCAACAGGCCGCCTCATATATGTTCAACACATGACACCAAACTGTATTAAAAACGATAAGCTACTTCGATGGAGACTTGAACTTTCTAACTACTCTTATGATATTGTATACCGACCAGGTTCACTTAATAGCTCTGCAGATACTCTTTTCCGTTCATGCTCGGCTTCGTGTTCATTATCACTAAAAGATCTTCACGCAGCACTCTGTCATCCAGGAGTAGCGAGACTGTATCATTTTGTTAAACAAAAGAATCTGCCTTTCTCTATGGAAGATGTTAAACATATCTGTGCTGAATGCCAAATATGTGCTGAACTAAAACCAAGGTTTTTCAGACCTTCCCCTGGTCGCTTAATCCATTCTCGATCCCCTTTTGAACACCTTGCTATTGATTTCATGGGCCCAAAACCATCAACAAATAGTTTTAAATATCTACTCGTGATCGTAGATGAATACTCGCGCTATCCTTTCGTCTATCCATGCCAAGACATCTCAACAGGAACTGTAATAAAATGTCTCCAAAATCTCTTTACCTTCTTTGGTTGCCCAGATTCAATCCATAGTAACCGAGGGAGCCAGTTTGTATCATCTGAACTGAAAGAGTTTCTCTGGCAACATGGCGTTGTAATTACCCACTCAACATCATACCATCCAATCGGCAACGGACAATGTGAGTGGGCAAACGGAACAATATGGAAAACGATCAAACTTGCACTCAAGACGAGGCAACTGGATGAATGTCATTGGCAAGTTGTACTCGACATTGCTCTGCACTCAATTTGATCTCTCCTTTGCACAGCAACTAACACAACACCACATGAAAGATTGTTCAACTTTCCGAGAAGGTCGGGTACTGGATACACCCTACCTGAATGGTTGCAAGGTGGTCCGGCGCTGCTAAGAAAGTTTGTCCGTCAACACAAGTCTGACCCACTAGTGGAACCGGTGGAAATAATATCAGCAACTCCCAATTTTGCGAGAATTCGTTTCCCTGACGGCCGTCAGTCAACAGTCTCAACAGAAGACCTTGCCCCCACTCCTGTTACTGACCCATCGCTTGTAGATTCGGATTCTCCTGTCTTCACCGATCACTGTGAGTCATCGAGTTCTCGAGTTCAAATAACAATGAACCGGAAATGTCTACTGACCAACAAGAAACCACAACAAATGGGGAATCGGGATTTATTTTGTAAAAAATACAAAATTGTGGCACAAGGCCGAAAAGGGGGAGGGGGTAGGGCTGGTCTTCACTAACTATCTTATACCTAGCTAATTTGATTCACGACCCATTCAGACATTACAATTTACTCATTCACCATAAGAACTCGTCCGTCATCAATCAATCCTCCTTGCACCATAATACCACATCCACTCTAGGGAGACCTACAAAACGCGCCCCATGTCATAATGATCCTAACACATATGTACAAAAATTCTAAGATGAAAAAAAAATGAGATGGGGTGGGATGTGAACCCAATAACAAACTAAAATATTAACATAAATGAAAATAAAACGTTAACTGATGTTAGTAGGGCCCTTCCAACCCTCAAAATGCAGGGAGACCACTGTATTCTGCCCATTGGAACAAAAAATCAAGCAGCTCTCTCGCTAAGGGAGTGGGAAAGGTGATAAAAATCATACGGGCATGTGGAAGTATAAAGCTGACCCAGTCGAGATAGAAAGTGGGGATCAAAAAACAAACTGGGGAGGTTGGGAATCTCAGGCTGGATCATAACTAAAGATGTGGCTGGGGGCAGGCCGGGAACAACACTTACTCGCATTAACTAGGTACACCAAGGCTTGTCTAACCTAACCAAGGGGAGGGCACCACAGGAAGCCACCCCGATGTAACGTAGGCTTGACCTAAAACAGAAAATCAAGGCTAGCCCCGTTCACACGAACCAAGCTCGCCTCAGTCACCCATCTTTCGCTGAAGACTGTCGAATGCAAGCGTTTTCTATCAGTTCTAATCTTCGTCTTGAGCTGATGCTCAAAGAATCGGATCAGATCCTGATGAGAAAGACGGTTACCCCGCAAGACTTCCTCCTCTCGCGTCGTCCATATCACCATTCGGGCCGTGGCTAGCAGCATGAGAAACACCATCCGTTTCACCCCGAATACGGGGCGACACATTGTCACACGCGTATGCACGATCCATGGGCACAAGCTTGGGAGCGGGGCGACGAGCCGTCAGCTCGCCGACATGGTCCCATAAGGGGCGGACACGGGGGCAATGGAAGAAGGCGTCTGGCCGTTTCCTCTAGACCAAGGCCACACCGATCGCAGTCTGGCAAGTCCGCCAAGCCCCATATGAAGGCCATGTCGTTGAGAGGCAGCCGATTCCGAGCCAGTCGCCAGGTAAGCGAAAACTCAGGGTTACTGAGGTAATCGCCGCTGGCGCCCAAGACCAGTGAGAGCGAAACTCATCATCCGACATGTCGAGATCCTCACGTAGTGGATCCTTCGCGACCCCCTCCACTAGCAAACGATAGAAGTCCTTTCTAGGCCGAGAAAGGTCACTGGACCAAGGGACAGCCAACAAGGCCGACCGACACTCGCGAAAAGAAAACCGATTGAACCCGGGTTTACGACGGCGATCCACCATGAGCTGGGGGACTGATGGTAAGGCGAGGGAAGGCGGCCCTCACAATCCCCTCAATAATCGGATCTCCACCTGTCAAAGCGCGGCGTAGGGAAAGCCAACCTCGAGGCACGTTTGTGGCTCAGCAAGTGTGGCATTCCCAGCCCCCCCCATGACACGGACGTTGTGCACAGACTTCTCTGTCGACCCGATCACGCGTCTCCTCCATAGAATGGAGGTTAGCGCAAGCGCTCGAGCGGTGTCCTGTGGTCGTCACAGAGAGGAAGTACGGACAATCGATAAAGGACAAGAGGGAAAATGTATGTAGCACACACCTCCGCCCTGCCCTTCACGGACAACCTCCGTCGGCGCCTAAGTCTGACCGGCGGCGAGACCTTTGCTCGTACTTCAGACCAATTCTTCTCCAGCTGGAGGTCGGGTCCAAACCACACTCCGAGAATGCGGACAGGACCGTCCGTCCAACCGAAGGGCCCTGGAAGATCGACCCCTTCCAGGCGCCAACTAACCGCAAGCCGGACGACTTGTCGCGGTTAATCTTGGCCCCGTCACCTTTTCGTACCGATCAAAGCGCTTTTCTGTACTGCTCTGATGCCTCTCTGCGGGACGACAAAAAGCAGTTACGTCATCGGCGTGACGCGGAAACCCTGGCTCGATCCCGCCAGGAACGGCGATTCCGCATAGGGCCGGCCTGCACGCCCCGTCCCTCAGCCGGCGAAGGAGAGGCTCCAACGCCAAAGCGTAAAGTAGGGGCGACAGCGGGCAACCCTGACGGACCGACCTAGACAGCGCAAAGCGCCTGACAATTTCCGTTCACCTGTACCACAGCACTGGGGAGCGATACAGGAGGCTAATCCAGCGGCAGAAGTCGGGTGCGAATCCGCGGCCTGCAGGACAGTAGAAAAGGTAGCGATGGTCAACTCTATCAAATGCCTTGGACTGATCCAAATTGATCAGCGCGGCACACTCGTCGTCTTTACACCCTCTATGATCGTGCGGATCAAATGCAGGTTGCTCTGAATTGTTCGACCCCTCACAGAACAGGTCTGCTCGGGACCCAACAGAGACTCGGCAACTGACTGCAAGCGCTCCTGCAGGATCTTGGCCATAATCTTTAACTCTGTGTTTAGCAGAGTTATGGGCCTGTAGTCGTCTAGCTTCCCCCCAACACCCTTTTTCAACAGCGTGATCACACCCCTGGAGAACCGGAACCAGTTGTTGAAGACGACCGTCAAAATCGGGACAAAGATGTGCGACAGCCTCAAGTACACTTCATAGGGCAGACCATCCAGACCGGGCGACTTGCCTCTGCCGACCTTCTTACAAAAAATTGAGACCTCGCCCTCGGTAACCTCTCCCTCGCAGCTAGCCGCTTCAGTCGGCGAAGCCGAGGAAAGTCAGCCAAATAGCTGTAAACTCGTCCTCACGAAGACCAGGCTCCCTGGTAAACGGCTCTCGAAATGCCGCCAACGCGCCAAGACATTTCGCCAGTGGCCCGAACGGTGCGCCCTTCCGGGTTTTGATTTTCACGAATATAAAGTTGGCAAAACGAAGTCTCGGGATATAGAACAGCTGCAGCGGTCCCACTTAGAGAAGTATGCTCTGAGATTTCTTCCCGAATCATCAAGACGAGGACGAAAGATCATCCGTAACCCGAAGTATCAATAAAATGTAGCGGAGAGTGTTGTGATATACTTATAATTCTTTGTATTCATTCAGTTAATTATTTAATACCTTCTACTTATCTGCATACGAACTGTGTTTTCGCGTTGGTTCACGTCACGTGATTTTGTGTTTATAAATAACGGTGGGACGCCTCTATCTTTCTCTCTGGCGTTCATATCTTCTCTAACTATGTAACTGGTAACTATGTATGCTTTTCTTTATGCTGAATAAAACCTTATATTCTACTTTCTAAAAAGGTCTCTTTTCATCACAGTTATATTTCTTTCCCTCATGACTTTTAAAACAAAACTATAATTTTAAATAAACAATAACTCTGCATAAAATTAAAAAATTATAAAAATTACAATGTTTAGATTTTAAATTTTTATAAAAAGTTAAAATGAAAATCAGCTTATCCGCAATTGTTTTTCAAAGGGGAATTTTTTTTTTTTTTTTAGAAAATTCGAAAACCTTTAAAGAAAGTACTGATTTTTAAAGTCTTTAACATTCCTACAAAGTTTTTCTAAAATAAAAACGTAAGTCTTTCTAAATAAATAAAAATAGTTTAAAGCTTTAATTCATTTTTCATTTCAAATTCAGTTGAAATAAAGAGCAAGAACATGCTTTTCATTTCATAGTAACAACACGTAAGTTTTTTACTTAATACTTAAAACATCGTGTTTTTTGTTTCAAACTTAAAAAAATAATAATAATCTTTGCATTTATTAACCAAGAATAAACATTTAAATAAAGAAAAATCCCTAAAAGTAAAAGAACATTTTCTACTTATTCTCTTCATACACTTATTTTAATTAAATAATTTAATTAAAAATGAGACACTGTGACATGAACTCTACAAAATTTTTATACTTTTTTTATTTATTCTAATTCTAATTTTACTCTCTTTATTAGTCTTTTGATTTAATGTTTCTAGTAAAAATTTTAATAATCAAATACTTTTTATCAAATAACCAAACATTTCATTAAAATAAAAATGGGAAAATTATTTTTAAAATTGGAGTTTTTACTTGAATTCTTGACGCTTATATTGTCTCAAAGCAAACTGATTGTTTAATGTTAGTTTATATCATCAGAAAAACTTAAGCAATACAATGTCTGAGCGCTATTACACTTTCACACCACCCGACTAAAAAGTAAGAAACACAACCACAACTTTCATTTATTAAATGAAAAGAAACTTATTTTTAAAAGTCTTATAAAAAAGTTTAACTTTATAAAATTAATCTAAAATAACAACAGTTGGACTGTTGCAATTAATTAAATTTAATTTGCATTTACAAACATTTAGCAATAGTTTTTTTTTTTTTGCTGTCAAAAGATAGAGAAATGAAATGTATTATTTAAATTTAAAATCCACAAATCATGAAAAATATATTAAGAAAAAAGGGAAATTTATTCTTATTTGTTTTTTTAAACTAAAAAAGAACTGAAGACAAAAAAAATATCATGTGGTTGACAGTGGTCATTGGGGTGCGAAATTGTAAAAGCTCCCAATGTCTGTTTCTTGGACAACATTGCATTTTTTTTGCTTAAAATTTTCAATTTAATTTTTACCACAATTTCTTTAAATAAATATATCGAGAAATTATACAATTATATACAAAAATAACATCTGAAACAGAACATTCAGGATAAACAATATTTTTTAAATCTTTTCATATTCAATTTATTTTCAATTTTCATTTTTTTTTCTTGTCCAAATTTGAAACGCTAATGTTGTAAAAAATGGTCATTCATTTTTAGATTAAAAAAAAAATGTCACACTTACAGTGTCATTGAAATTATTTTTTCCAAAACTGTCTTTTTTTCTTTTCTTTACCTTGAGGGGCAAGTTGTAAACGGCAATATTTTTCAATGTTATCTTGCCGAAAAACTTTCAATAGTCTTTCTTTACTTTACTTAACTCTTGTTTCCCCTCTTCTCAAACGCCGGTTTCCAAAATTATCGTCTGCTTTCTTCAAATTTTACGCCCAAGAATTTCGGGGGAAAAAAATACGCCAATTCTCAAATTTTATCTTATTGAAATATTTTTTTATTAATAATAATAAAATAAAACTAAAACAAATAGACAATTTTGTTTTAGTTTTCTTTTATTAATTTCGTAATGTTTTTATAAAAATATTAAATTCATTCAACAGCGACTTTGTTTTTGTTTCTTTTCTTTTCTTAAATAATTCGTTACTGTTAAAAATTAATTTCAAATCAAATCATTTTTTTAAATTACTAAAAAAGAATATATTTTTAACATTTTTATACTTTGAAAATATTGACATTTCTCAAGTCCACCATGAATTTCTTAATCATTTACTTTTGTTTTGATGAACCAGACCTGCATTAAATCTCAGTCCGCGAATAAACAAAGTAAACAAAGAAAGAATAATAATAATAATAATAATTAATTGGCTTCTCCACACGAATTCATCACGAAATATAAAAAAATCAATAGTCAAAAAACCTATTTCATCGCTGGGTAGAGGAATAATAATGTCCCGCTTCTTATCAAATAATTCAGCCATTTACAGACTCAGAGACTTAATGATTGATTGATTGATTGATGATGGACAGGTGGTCATATTTATTTAATAATGGTATCTTAGCCGTTTCCTGAAGTAAACATTCGGCACTGACAGAACAGCCAGTGCTAGTTTCGGTTGAAATTTTTTATAAAATCTTTCTCTTCCAGGAAAATAGATTTCTCAAGTCCAGTAACTATTATTGCTCTTTCCAGTGTTGATAGGGGCTTTTTCAGTAAACTTTTTGTTTTAAGTAGTGTGGAACATCAACATCTTGATTATGCCATTATTTCTCTTTGAGTTTGTTGTTTTGATGGTTGTTGCTGATTCTTGTTGGCCTTGTTTTGAAGTTGAAAGCGTTTACTGCTAATCACCTTCAGAGTAAAAGGGAAGTTGATGCTGTAGCTGAGACCAAACAAGAGAAAGAAAGGGCCACTGAAACTCTGCTGTTGTACCAAAACGAGGAATAAAATAATGATATCTAACAATTTGAATAACGACAATGCTAACAGAGAAAATGTGTTCTTTGAAGGGTTAAAGAGTTTGTCAAAGGTCTGTTGAAACAAAGTTTGAGAAAAAATGTCAATGTATATACCAATGTGTGAGTGTGTGTGTAATATATGTAGGTGTGAAAATTGATATATTGTATGTGTGTGTGAGTGTATTTGTTTAGAAAGAAGTAACTCATTTCAGAGGTTTCTTTTTCTGTGGTCAAGGTAGTTGATGTTTGGAGCAAAACTTTTATCCCACTTGTGTTGCTCTGAATAAATTCCCAAATGCATCATGTGTGGTCCTGTGTGTAGTTGTTGTGTGTACTTCTGTATGTGTTTTGGGTGTGTCCTTATATGCCAGGGATAGGCTCCAAATGAAAGCCAAAATGGATGTTTTTGGTTGTGTTCACCTTAGTTAGAAAGGGTTACATGGTGTGCTTAATGCAAGTCTGCTTTGTGTGCCACTAAGTCTGCTTTTACATGGCTATTTTTAATCATGATGAAATTGAGAATTTATAAATCTATTTTATTTATCTATTTTCAAAGTCCCAACAAGTTTAATGTGATATTCATTTTAGTTGTTGCTGCTGCTAAAAGTCCTCAAGAGATGTGGTTTCTATTATTTGGAACAATTTTTTGTTCATGATTCTATAGCAGCAGTTCACAAGGTTTGAAGAAGGATGGTTTTGCTAAGAGGTACAGTTTTCATTCTCTTGAAGCCATTTCTAACCAATGATCTGAGAAAGTGGTTGCATACAGCTGACAGTTTAGATATTTTTGCATGTCTCAGTCTGATGAGGCTATTTAAGAACATAACTCAAGGTTTTAGGTTAATGTTTTGGTTTTGTAGCTTCTTGCAGTGTTGGACAAAACTACCTCTAGCACAGCCTATTCTATATTTAATTTCCTTATCTCCTATACTAAATTTGTTATAACTGATCCATGCACCAAGGTATTTGAAGTGTTTAGTATTTACTACTTCCACAGTATTTTTATGATGAGTTCAAGGTAGATGCCATCACTGCTTTCATTCCAATTCCAGATCATAGTTTCCTTTTTAGAAAGGTTTATCTTGAGTCTTATTTATTGGAACACTTGGTAGAGAATGTTATTTTTTTTGTTCAAGATCATTCTTATCCTAACTATGTATTTGCTTTTAAATCAACCTATCTTTAATTTTTTCTCTCTTTTTTTTTCCAGATTCAGAAGGTTCGGATTATTCTCTTGCTCGCCCACCAGAGCAGTCACCCAACATCAATATCAAAACCACAAAACCAAGATTCAACTGTCCTGGAGATGCAAAAATGACTTCCAAGCGTTTGTTTCAACCAATCATTGCTCAAATTCCTCAAACTAAACTGAAACCTGTCTCAATAGACAGCACTTCGTCTGGTTCACATTCCCACCCCAGCAATCAACACGATAACAGGAGACGATCCTCAGACCTAAAACAACCTCTGTCTGTTGCCCATGTGGCAGCACCTCCTGTAGATTCAGATTATGTTGAGCCTGCAACTTCAGAGAGTGGCAGTTCTGACACCTACTCTCAACCTAGTAGCATCTCTGGGAGCCGGAGACGTACCTCTGACTTCAAACAGACGTCGCTGCAGCGTCAAGCAAATATCCCAGATTCGGACTATCTTGAACCAGTAACGTCTGATAGCGGCAACTCAGAGACCTACTCACAGCCTGGCAGTACATCGGAGAGCCGGAGACCCTCTTCTGATCCGAAACCATGCTCAGATTATCTTGAGCCAATTTCAGCTGACAGTGGATCGGACACTTATTCGCAACCTTGGAGTCTACCGAAGCAGAAGAAAAAGATCCTACAGAAACAAATATCCCATTCTGACTACTTGGAACCGGTGGATCAGTCTGTCAGGTTACCGACCAGAACACCACCACGGGTACCCCACCCAGATTATCCAGGCTTGTTAGAACAATCAAAACACCCTGTACAGACAGCAGCAGCCACAAAGTATCATGTTGTAGAACCAGAATCACAAAGCCACACGCGGGCGCCACACACACAAAACCATTGACCCACGAGTCTCTGTTGATGGAAGATGTTAAGTTGTTTGTGAATGTTTTTATATGACTGTCATTTGCTGTACAAAATTCTTCAATTCTTTTCCTGATAAAGCATAAATTTTTATTACTTAAGATTTTTGGCCTTTTTTATGTGTTGTTTTGTACTTTTGAAAAGAAGAAAGGAAATTTTTTTCTTTTATGTCTTAAAATTCATGCTTTTAACAAAATGGACATATTATGGATTTATTTTTTTTATTGTATATGTTATTTTTATGAATGAGGATTTTATTTTAATATCGGAGAATTCTTTATGTCAATAGTGATGATTATATGCCTATTTTCTGTTTTGAGATTTTATTGAAATTTGAGTGTGTGACAATTTTTTATTATTTTTTCTTGTTTCTCGTTTTGTTTAATTTTTTGGTTATTTTCAAGGATGCAAGTTTTTATATTATTTCATGTATTTTTCATTTTTTAAAATCTCATTTGAAGAATTTTCTGTTGGTTTAGTGTAAAAAATTGGTTTTATTTCTTTTTACTTATTTAAAAAAATTGTGATGCCAAGGAAACAAAAATTCTTTTACTGCTTAGTATTTTTGTGATTTGTTTTTTGAAAGTTTTGTTTATTCTAATGAGCAGACATGTTTTTTGTATAAAATTTATAATGTTTTTTTTTCTTGTTATTGTATGTTAACTTTCTTTTACGAGAATGCTAATGTGTCTATTTTAGAGTTAAAGAGAAGCTACAATTTAATTTAATTTTTAGAATGGAATCTTTTTAAAGCTTGAAGAAGATTTTTCATTACTTTGAAAAAATATACCAACAAAAATAAGGGAAAATGAAGAAATAAATTAAAAGCAAAAAAGACAATTATACATATATATAAAAGGCATAAATATTTACTCATTAAAAACACTGATTTTCATCTAAATTTAATTCATGCAATAATAAGCATAGATTTTCCTAAATGGAATATTTTAATAATGGAATTTGTTAAGACATTATAATGTTAGCGAACTGTTTATGCATGCAAGATATAGGGAGGATATTCCAAAATATTCCTTCACTTAAACAATTATATATATATATCCAACTTTAAAACTACTTTATGATAAAAGGTTTGAGATCTATTCTCTGTGTCTTCTGCAACTACTATAGAAATGCCTGTAAAAGTCACAGGGAAACTCTCCAAGATCTTAATTTGCAAAGTCATTATATAGATAATATATGCCAAAAACAAATACAGAAATCAAGCACATGCCCAAATTTCCATAGTAGGTATTTATCCAAATACCTACTTGAATAGAGCATGGCACAAGGCCAAAGCAAGAATCCTACATGTACAAGTGATAAAGAATAAAACTACTCAAGCCTCCTGAGCATTTCCCCTTCAAACACATCATGTACTAGCAATTAAGCCTAAACCTTCATTATGGGAAAAGAACTGCTTAAAGGGATGAGCCCCTGATGCTTCAGCACTTTATTTAACCTCAGTGCGGTTCTGACAAAGCAAGGTAAGTATATTTCGATAGTACATTTATTGTGTGAGCAGATATAAAAAAAATAATTATTCAAAAAGTTTGATGATTTGTATTTATCAATGTTACTAAAAAGAAAAAATGTGTGGAAAAGGACTTCATTGATATACCCAAGGTTTTCCAACTTGGGTGATACCGCCTGCCAGTGGGTGATTTCAATTGTTAGGTGGGCGATGAGCAACAGGACAGAAAATAGTGGGCAATGAGCAACTAAAAATGAGCAAATGGAAATTTTGGTGGATGATATAGGATTTTGAATATTAAAAAGGTATTTCAACATATGTCACAAACAAATATTCAAAGGCGATAAAAAGAAACAGAAGGCTAAATGGGAATAACTGTGTCACATTTTTTGTAAACACTTGCAGTGCTAACCCTAGCCATAAAACTAACCTTGACCATAATACTTAATTATATATACAGTTTTCAATGGTCAAGTTTCCTTTCATTTTTCTTTAATATGGAAGCAGCTGCTGCTGCTGCATAAGTCACCATTATTTGTTACCACCCTTTGGTATTTTTTGCTACATTGTAAAGTCAGTTTTCCCAAACAATTTTGGTATGCTTTTGAATATTTACTATATATATGAATATATTTACTATACTGGTGGGCAGTGGAAAACTTTTTCCATTTGAAAGTAGGCAATGATGCAAAATAGGTTGGGGACCCCTGGATAATACCTATAGCATACAAATTTGTCCATTTTGTCCCCAACCTGATAGAATAATTTGTAATAAACAATTTTTGGTCATGTTGATTTTGGAGAAAAAGAACAGAGCATTCACAAGTTTCCAAACCGCTGTTTTGTGAAACCGACTAGAAAGAGAATGCTTCTCAGATCTGCAATCTTAAACTGTTAAAGTCTAGGGTTAATGGTTATCTTACCCATATATCAGCAGAAACTATGCTTCTTACTCTGTAATACACCACCTCGAGTGGCTTTTGGGCCTTGTACAGTGTGAACATTATTGTCAAAAATTAAAAATTAGGAATCAATGAAATTCATAACTGAAGCATTAAAAATATAATTTGAAGATTTGTTGAAACAAGTTTGATTAGTCAATTTTTATGCAGTGCATTGGAAAGCAATAAAAAGGATTGTTTGTAGCCATTGTAGATTTACCAAGAATGTGACTCCTTGATAACATCAGATTGGGTAGATGATCCTTGACAAGTTCCTGAAAACCATAGCACGGGTTAATCCAGGCCATGTGAGTGAAATTAGGAAGGCAAAGCCGATCAGAAATCACTGATGGTTATACTAGTATGAAGTTAAAATTCATGACCTAAGTTTTCAATTTACTGGCTTTGTTTAACTACAGATCATACAAGATTATGCATTCTCTCCCAGAAACAGTAACTAAAGCCTGCTTTGCATGATGGCAGTATAAACTACAGCTTGGCTCTGTTGGTGTTGAAGAAACACAAATGTACTTGAGCAGGCATCTACAAGAAGGATTAGCTAGTCACTCTCATGAATGGGTATACTAAGACAATGCCATTGTCATTATATATATATATATATATATATATATATATATATATATATATATGGCGGACTTTCCCATTGATTTTGATATACAGGGACCTAAAAATCTCAATCAGTTTTAATGTTTGTATCTTATGTGACATTTCAGTCCTGCTAATGACCGGCATACAAGTCCACATATTGTGCAACAGCAAGGATCTTGTGACATAGCTACAGGAATATTTGCTGATGCTTTTCGCTGTTGTCTTTTGTCTCAATATGACTGATTTCAAAATTTCTGACACCACTCTGGCACAGATATTATTTTTATCCAGGGGCAACTTACTCAAAGTTAGTATGATGCACATTGATAAATGAAAGGTTACTCTTTAGTTTGTCTTTATATCTGAGCCATGACCATCCAACAGTCCTTCATCCAATGTCAAGCTGGCTATACATGAGGACCTTAGGTATTCTGTCATTACTCATCCTTGCACTATGACCAGCCCTGAAAAGTTGTGACTACATTAAGTGTTGGAGATTGTGGACTTCTCAGGGGTTCATTGTTGCTAAGCTCCTGCATTCTTGGTTGGTGATGATGACCATTCTGTGTATTGCTGAGTGATTCCTAAGTAAAACTAAAGATATTTACAGATGTCTGCTCTTTGGTCTTTTTCTTCTTTCATCTTCTATGCTACTCTGTTCTTCAAAGAGCCACAAGACTTTTCCTCAAGAAAACTTGTAGTAGATAATGATTCTCCTTATTGGCCACTTTACAATGCATTTTAAGAGTTCTCAGCTCTTTCTGCAACTGTTGGATTTTACTAGCTCGGCAATTCTTTTTGAATAGTTTTTTATGTTTCCCTGTTTGTGTGTTGCCAAATATCTCAGCTGCATAATTGATTGAACCTCCACTTGGCTATTGTCTGAAGGATGCTGTATATATCCTCTTCAAACATTTGCTAGGTCATCTTATGATTTTCAGGAGTTCACTTAGTCCATTGTTGAACTATTATTCATGGAATTAGAGCACAGGTGCATTGAGGAACTGGGCATTGCAAAAAAAATCCTGACCCTTCCTGCATCTCATGAGAAATTGTTCCTGTGCATTGAATATGCTTCTTTTTCAAGCACTCCATTCAAGTTTGGTGTATTCTAAGGTTGTCAGATTCTCATATTTTTTGCTGTAAATGGATCTTGCATTCATCATTATCTACCCATTAATATGGATTGAAATCCTTGCAACTGTTATGCTATGAATCTCATTCTCCTCTCCACTCAGGATCCCTTAGGGGCTTACTTCATAATATTTACTTGTAGCTTACATAGGTTGATTCCTCACATTAAATAAAAAACAGGCTGCTAGTATAACTTGTCATATTGCTGTATTCCTGTGCTGTCAACTAATTCTCTTATCATTACTAACATATACAGGGTTATTATCTGGTCTTTTTCCAAATATCACAGGCTATCCAAAATTTTATCTAGCAAGCAAGTATCAAAGAACAATACTTCTAGTGAGTTTGATCTTCACAACACCTGTATAGGAGGTTTCATCTTGACATAAGAGTTAAAAAGCTAGCTTCACTCTTTAATACTTCCAATTAAAGATTCTGAATGGATATGTGCATGGTTTAATGATTACTCATGTGGAAAGTGGGATCGGTATGTCAAATTCCAACCAAAGCCATTACATATGATTTCACACAAATAAAGATAGTAAATCTTGGTAAAGATAGGAATCAAACTATCCCCTCCTGCTTGGGGTCAATAGCAGAGGAAACTGGGTTCTCTAGCTTTGGTTGACAACTAGTCTAGAAATGGGATAACTCTGAATTCAAAACTGGTTGAGCATGAGGCTAGCAATGTCACTTTATAAAACCTACTTACTACAGAAGCCACACCTAGCATGGTGAAGCTGTGGACGTATACTCCACAGGGGTATCTGCAGGATTAACAGAAATTCAATGACTTTGATTTTCATTATACCTATACATGATATCTCATAATTACATAATAGTTTCAGACTTCATTACTCCTAAGAAATATGTCTGAATATATGTGTGCGTAATGTAGGGGTTGTCAGCACAAGAAGTAGGATTGGCATGTCGTTCAAATTCCAGTCATGGCTGTTGTTTGCTTTTGCACTAATGCCCTTGGGAAAGGTATGAATCCATTACTTCTCCACCTAGCTAGGGGTTAATAACTGGGCAGACTGTGATTTCTAGTTTAGTATTGGTATTAGTCTAGGAATATAGCTTTTTGGCTAGAATAGGCCATGCCAATTTCTACAGAGTCAAATCATTCTTCCATAGTCAAAATACAAGAAGAAAGCTATACTCAGCTTTTTGCCAAGAAATCCTACTTTGTGGAACAGACTCCTACATGTGCTTCCCCGAACACTGCAATCTTAGCATCTTCAAACCAAGGATCAATCATTATCTATCCTTCTTAGCCTCATAATCTTAACTTAATACCACCTTCTCTTCCATATATATCATTCACATCATTATTACCATTTTTTACTGTAACCCTCTACCTTGAGTAGCTATCAAGGTTTGTATTGGATAAAAATTAGTATAAAAATCTTTCCATCTAAAACAAGTTGTGCATGGGGCTAACAACTGAACCCCCAGCAAAAAATTGCTATAGACACTACAGCAGCAACACCTAGTATGATAAAACTGTGGCCTTATACTCCACAAGGCAATTTACAATGTTAGCACACATACAATGGCATTGATTTTTAACTATATAGGATATCTCATCATGACATAAAATTTAAAAAGCTGATTTCACACTTCCTTGATTGATTCATTCATTTTCTATGGTTTATCAACAATTTGCTGGTTATTTAAAGCCAGAAAATATTTTGGATTGTAAAAGTTTTTTTTGAGATAATAATGATTTAGTCTTACTAAAAATTTGCGGGGTGGGAAGAAGAGGTGGAATATATTTTGTATGTATTTTGTATGTGTGGGTATTTTGTGTAAGTGAATATGACAAACCCAACTTTAGCTGGAATCTGACACACTGATTAACAATGCTGAGAAATTATTCATTACACCACCCACACATCAAAGCTTACAGCACCTGGTATTCCCAAGTGATCACCTATCTAGGTACTAAGTCACACTCAATGCATTATAATTTTGATAAAACTAAATGGAATTGTGTAAATAACTATGAAGAATTTTACAAATTATTTTTTGTGCCATATATATTAAATTATAGTGCAAGTTTTATAATCAGTTTTTTTTTTTATGCAGAAAAAAGGGGGTGCACCATACACAGGTAATTTTTTGAAACAGTTAAAAATCAGGCATGAATGAGAACAAAAGTATGGTATCTAAATCTTTATATCAGATATTTTATGATAAATGTTTTTTTTTGTCATTTATGGGTAGCTTTGTACAAAAAAGAATGAAAACCATTTATTTGCTATAAAATATGTCTAGGATGATGCCTCATACTGCAATATTTCACTATAGTAGGCCGACTAGTGTTGCTCAAAAGTTGGGGTTGCATTATATATGAGTTAATATAAGTTAGTGGGAAGGCCAAGACTGACCTTGCATTTCCCAACTCCCATCCATAGTGGAAATAATCGATTTTTTCATGCTTCTATGGCAGTTTTCATGTAATTTGTGGCCATTTTCTACTGGCCAGAGGGAGAGCCAAAAGCTGGCTGCCACGAATAGGCAGGAAGATTCTATTAGCCAGCATAAGAGCCAACAGCTGACTGACACGAATGTTAGCTAGCATGCAAAAAAATCAATAGCTGCATTCGTCACAAGTGGGAAAAATTTAAATCTGCATGGCACTTTACTCCAATTGGCTCATTCGCTTGCTTAAACTCAACATTGATTCTGATTCTGCAGAACTGTGTTGGGTATGAAAAAGTATTTGTTGTGAACATTCTTTTTTCATTCGGTTTTTCCAGTTACAAGTCCTTTTTTAAAGCTGATCATTTTGTGTTCATTTTGTTTAGTTCTTTTTTCATAACAGATTTAATGTTTAGTATAGAGCTTCAAAAAAATTCGCAGTGTGAAGTAAGGCATGTATGTGGATATAGATAAATATATAGATATATATATATGATTGCATTAAGAAGAACTATATGGCAACTTGCACTCTAGTAAACCTCCACCTTTCCTATCATCAGGCTGCAATGCCAGGATGTACAAAATGATACATGTGACAGTTAAAGCTAAATAGCCAAAAGATTGTCACAACCATGTGTAGGAAGTCTAAAACTGAAGTTTTACAAAGTACAACAGACTGCAAGAATGAAAGCAATTGCCCATAGGATAGTAATATAGTTTACAAAGCTACAGTCAGAATACTGTAATGGTGATGCTTTTCAAATCTGCTACAATTACATTCAAAATGATGCATAAATTTTGTTTTGTTAACATATTTTAGGATGAACTCATGTTTTTGAGTTCTATGCACACTTCAGTCACCATCAAAATATCAGAAAATAGGGAAAGCATTTGCAAATGTAGCTATGAGGACCATCACCTAACAATCCCTCTTCTCTGTCACATGAATTGAATCAGTTATAGAGTACACCTGGACATCCCAGTCTCAGAAAATTCTGATTAATACATATGCACACATAGACATATATATATATATATATATATATATATATATATATATATATACAGAGAGAGAGAGAGAGATTTAAATAGAGAGTATGTCATTTTAATTTTAGCAGACCCTTTCAGCCAACACTTTATCAAAAGGTGAATGTTGGCGAATCAACAATATAATCAATAACACATTTGTAAAGAGCAAATTAGGAGGGGAAATCATAGATTTCAATTGTAAACAAATTGACAACTAAGAACAAAATAAAAGGTTCCAAAAAGAGTATAAAATAGAAAAAATTTTTACTCATATTCCCTCGATCAAATATAAGGAACAAATGAAGTGTCCCTTTTGCTTACATAGCCTCGGCTGATGAAATTTACTGTACACAGCCTCAAGATGGTGGACTGAGCAAGCTCTAAGTAAGATAGAAGAAAATGTGTCATTTTAATCGGCGGCACAGTCAGGGGTCCAATAAGTCTTATCCAGTGGAAGGGTTATGCACAGATTGAGTGGTTCTTTTTATATGACTCTGACCACTAGATCGCAAATAGGCATGCACATGTTGCAGAATGCACGTTTCCAGCCCTTGATTGGCCTGTTCTACATATACTGCATCACAACAGCTTTTAAATTTATATATAATAGAACTATTCTGAAGATAGGATAACTAATCTTTGTTAAAGGATGGAAACGCAAGTGTAGTCTGAAAAACAGTATGCAACTTAATGGTGTTATAGCATGGAGTAATACAAGCCAAAACTCTGTCAGCAAGCAACTGGCACTTCCTGCCTAACCATGGCAATTTCAGGTGAATTCAGCACCAGCTGAGTCCTAAAATAACTGGTTCTTTAAACCATCTGATTTTACGTTCAATAATATGCTTAATGATATTAGTAGGAAAACTATTTTCACCAAAAATTTCCTGGATCCTTGCAACTTCTTCATTTTACATGCTAAGAGAACAAATCATCAAAGCACAATGGACCAAGGTGGAAACTAAACCAATTTTGTGGGCCTTAGGAATGAAAGAGTTATGTTATATGAGAACATCTAAAAACTGCAACATGCCATTACTCTCAACATCTATAGTAAATTGAAAGGATGGATAGAGAGAATTAAGATCTGAAAAAAGTCAGTGGCTTCTCTAGCAGAATCAAAAATGAAAAATGTATCGTCAATGTACCATATATAAACACAGGGCTTACAGAACTTTTCAAACAAAAGTCCCTTATGAAATCCTGCAAAAATATTAGCTAGTATGGGAACTAAAGGACTACCCATTGAAACTCCATCTGTCTGGGCATACATAATATTTTTGAAACTGAATTCGACACCTTTGATCAGCAGCCGCATGCATTCCAAAAAGTAAAATTTTTTGTATTTTCTCTTTTGGGAACCTTTTTTTTTGTTTTTAGTTGTCAATATGTTTACAATTAAAATGTATTTTAATCATGTTCCAATTTCCTCTCATTCACTATTTACAAGTGTGTTATTGAAAATTTTGTTCTATTCACCAATGTTCACCTTTTGATAAATTGATGGCCAAAAGAGTCTACTAAAGGTAAAATGATGTCTTCTCAATTTAAGTCTATTTTCTTCTTCTGTGGGTGAAAGTATATATATATATATATATATATATATATATATACTTACAAGCTAACAATATATATTCTTATATATCAAGAACAATATTAGGGGAAATTGTATGACAAAGTGTAAAAAGTTTACTAGTGATGCGTTTCATCCTTCATAATTTAGTCTGATGAAGTCCTGAAGGGTGAAACACATCACTAGTAAACTTTTTCCACTTTATCATACAATTTATATATATATATGGGTGTGTGTTTTGTGCGTGTGTGTGAGCATGGAGTAATTGCCAGCACAACTTATCTGGTTAAGTTTTTCTGAGCAAAACAGGAAGTGACCTTTCATAGACAAAACCAATGTGTGCACACACAAACAAATGCATAAAGAGAAAAAAAAAAAAAAAACTGGCACTTAATAAAAATAAAAATTGCAACATAGTCAGTATATATTTAATAAACAATGTCTCATAATAAATCTGATTTTTCCTAAGCAATAACAAATCAATGAACTATCAATATTCTTTAATTGATTTCCTACTAGAAGCTTTTATGAAATCCAGCCTAAAGGGAGTTTCTATAATACAGCCTTTTTTTTTTGCGAATAACATCAAATTTACATACTATCAATATATTTCATTGATTTTCTACCAGTTGCCTTCATAAAGTTCCACCTTGTTTTAAACAAGTCAAGATTGCTTCTTAACAGTTGTTCACATTTTAACTCCATGAAAAGTGCCAGATGCTGTCAAGAATAATTCTTCACTTTCTGGCAAATCCAAGAGAATATATTCAATATGCAATTTAATGATAAGTCTAATTGGATGCTTGAAAAGTCCAAGGCCCACAAAAGGCATTAGTATATGTGTTATATGCAAACACCCTCACACAATAGAATGAAAGACATGAATAAATCAAAGAAATTAATTCCAGAAATAAGTTAGATTTAAAAACACTTTACATCCAACACTGAAGTATACAAATATGTCATATGAACATGCAATACATACATATATATATATTCAGTACATTTTGTCCCACACAGAAACATTGAAAACATGAAAAAAGCAAGCAGTATATGAAAAAACAAATAAAAAGAGAATCTTACTCATAAAATTTCCAAGATTGACACAATATAGCTTGGTAATAACTTTTATGCTTTTATTTAGCATGGTATTTTCTCAGTTGCTGAACCACAACTAGCTACTACATCTGCTAACTTTGTTAACTAGGCTGCAACTGGCTATCCTTACCAATGGGCTGTTGCATGTTCTTCAAGGGCACCTTAAGACACTAGTAAATTCTTCATATCAAAAGTGAGATAATCATCTTCTACATATCGGCAAATCCAATATTCTTGATGGAATTGAGGGGCCAGGTGAATTCCTGGTTCTTTGCTAAATCTAAATTTTTCAGAAAAATGTCAAAAAGGCATATGTAATTTGTTTTTTTCCTGAATAAGTCAACATACATATTTGAAAATAACAAATAAAAAATATGACGAAAAGCCAAAAAGACTGTGAATACGGTCAATGTGTATCATACACACATTTTACCTAGCATTTTAAGTGTAAAAATTAGGAGTTCATATACATAAGAAGTCAACATTAATGTTTTTCTGGACATATTTGGGATGCTATACTAAACACAAGATAGAGGTATGGTCCAGACTAATGCGTAGCAAAGAGTTTAAATCAAAAATACAAACAGTGCATTTGATTTGTTTAAAAAAAATTACGCACTTAGATATCAAACACATTTTAGTCTGCTTCACTGCTGTCCATGTCAAAGTAACATCATGACAGCTGCATCTATGTTGTCAGTAGATGTCTTTGTCATCTTCAATATCATCATCATCCACAGAATCATCTTGTCCTTCGTCCTTAAAAAAGATGTCATCATCACTGCCATCCAATGTTTTTGTGATGCAGCATTTTTGGAATGACTCTGCCAGGATAGTTTCAGGGAGGCTCTGCCATGCTTCCAATATCCATGTACATATAAGGAAAAGCAAATGGAACCTGTAAGAATGAGTGTCTTGTGTTTCTTCTGACAACCAGTGGTTCCACTTGTTGCAAACAAGCAACTTGAACAGTTTGCTAATGCTGATGTTCATTGGTTGAAGAACACTGGCCATCCCGCCTGCAATGATGGTAACATCAGTTTTCACATCTGTCAATGGCATCAGAATGTGTTTAGGACAAGTAAGGATGGCTACTTCATCATGAAGCCTGAATATCTCACCCACATTGTTCTGATCAAGTCTGTTTGAAATCAACCCTTTTCATAGGCATGTACTCCTTGGGTATGGAACCTTTCTCTTAAAAACAACATATGATAACAGCTTTTCCCCATCACCACTGGCAGCTAACATAAGTGTGAATCAGTTTTTCACATTATTTATGGCCTTAATGTTGACTATCTTCTGGTCCTTGAAATCCACTGTGTATGCACAGGGAAGGTCTAAGTTTAGGAAAGTTGGAGTGACATTTCCAATCTGTAACAGGCATCTTGTTTTCTGATCAGGAAACACTGAATGTCTAAGTTGTCTTTAGAATCTGCAGGTAATTTCTGTGATGTATAATTTGAACTATAAATTATCTGAAATATCTTACTTTCCACCTAGTACTGAGTCACTACTGAGTGAAAGTATATAACTATAATATGGTTTCTGCTATCATCTCTAAACTGGATTCTCACAAAGCATGTGGACTTGATGGTATCCCTGCAACAGTCCTTAAGAAATGCATTTCTGAAATGGCTATTTTTCTCTGTAAATTCTCCAGTAAATGCTTGCTGCTTCTTGCTTTTTTCCTTGTTGGAAGTCCTCTTCTGTAGTTCCAATCTTTACTTTATATCAGCATGTTAGCCTTCTACCCCTTTTTGGCAAGGTACTTGAGGCTCTAATCAACTCTAAATTGTTTAACCTTGCAGGGTCTTCTTTCATACAAGCAATATGGCTTCCACTTTTCTATGTCAACTGCTGATATATTTATGGTTATTGCTGAAAGAGTCTATCAAGCATTAGATAAAAATGGCGAATCTCTGGCTGTTTCTTTGGATAACTTTAAAGTATCTAACAGGGTTTGGTATGGCGGCTTGTTTACAAGTTGAAAGGTTATAGTATTTCTGGATTAATTTTTGATCTGATTCAATTTTTCTTATCAAATCAGGCAATTAATGATATCTTGAACAGCTACTCTTCTAGGGCTTTTTTTTGTATTAGGCCTACATTCTTTCTAATTTTTATCAACAACTTTCTTGATGTTGTCAGTTCTCAACTCTGTATCTATGCTGATGTCACAAATATTTACTCCTGTCTTAATGGTTAATCTGACAAGTTTGATAAGGTTAAATTGGCAGCTGAGCTAAAAAAATGATCTACAATCTCTTGTTAATTGGGAGAAGAAATGGCTTGTTAATTCTAATGCCTCCAAAACAAAAATGCTCTCTTTTAATCATTTTAAAGAGCCTTTTTTGTCTTCAATCAGAATGGTTGATGCTAACCTCCAGGAGAGTGATGCACTTTCTAGAGCTAATGTTTTCCACTGACATTAAGTGGAAAGATTATATTGAATCAATTGCTAGGTCTGCAACTAGGAAATTTAGTTCATTGTGTTGTGCTAGACAATTCTTCTCAACAGAAACTATCTTATAAATTTATAAGTCTACCATTTATTCCTGCTTTGAATATTTTCGTCACATCCAGCCTGGTTCTTCAGCAATGTATTTAGATATTCTGGATAAAATTCAAAGAATATGCAATGTTATCAGTCCTGACCTGGTATCTCAGCTTCAGTCACTTTCCCACCACTGACATTTCATTTTAACAGATATACTTACCAAAATTGCACAAAAATATCTTAAAATACTGAAGAGTAAATTTATTCAATAAAATTGCCATTGGCTTCAAACCTGGCGTCCAGATGACTTCATAATCTTCTGCAACTCTTCTGGATGGTCTCCTTGTTAAAGTTGGTGAATGCTGCCATAATCCTTGCTTTCAGTTCATCTTTGGTGTTAAAGGAGTTTTGTTGGTCACTTGCTCAACTGTGCCCCACAGATAATAATCAAGGGGGTTGCAGTCAAGGGAGTTAGGTGGCCAGATGTAAGGGGTGATCTGGTTGCAGAAATTGCCTGACAGCCATGACTAGGTTTTCCTGCTTGTGTGGTATGGTGCAAAGTTCTGTTGCCAGACATAGTGTCTTCCAGCAACCACCCTCTTGACCCAGGGCAGTACTACCTCTTCAAGGCACTTGATGTAGGCCTCCATGTTGAGTCTGAGGCTTCAACCATGGCTTCCAGACAACTTTGGAATCACCTGCAACTCTTCTGAATGATCTCTTTGTTTAAGTTGGTGAATGCTGCCATAATCTTTGCTTTCAATTCATCTTTGGTGTTACAAGGAGTTTTGTTGGTACCTCGCCTTACTTCTTGCCTATCTCACGCTGCAAATTTGTTCTAAGTTCTATGCTAAACATTAAACCTGTTATGAAAAAAGAACTAAACAAAATGAACACAAAATGATCAGCTTTAAAAAAGGACTCGTAACTGGAAAAACCGAATGAAAAAAGAATGTTAACAACAAATACTTTTTCACACCCAACCCAGTTCTGCAGAATCAGAATCAACATTGGGTTTAAGCAAGCGAATGAGCCAATTGGAGTAAAGTGCCATGCAGATTTAAATTTTTCCCACTTGTGACGAATGAAGCTATCGATTTTTTTTGCATGCTAGCATGCTAGCTAACATTTGTGTCAGTCAGCTGTTGGCTCTCACACTGGCCAATAGAATCTTCCTGCTTATTCGTGGCAGCCAGTTTTGGCTCTCACTTTGGCCAGTACAAAATCGCTGCAAACTACATGAAAACTGCTGTAGAAGCATGAAAAAAATCGATTATTTCCACTATTGATGGGAGTTGGGAAATGGAAAGCTGGTCTTGGCCTTCCTGCTAACTTGGAGCATGTGCATGCAAATTTTGGTGCAAATCCGTCAAAAAATGCGGTCGTGCATTCGTTACACACACACACACACATCCTGCTTTTTATAGATAGAGATATGATTGGTTGATCATCACATCATTTATCTTCCATCATAATATGATTGGTTGATCATTGCATTATATGCATTGTGTCACAATCTGACTGGTTGTTATTCACTAAGCAGCATCTCTAGTACATAAACAGCCAATGTTAAACAATAAATGAAAAATCAAAAAAGACAACAGTTTCATTTCAGTTGACAAACCTTGGCCTTGATGCTATACCTTTTGTTGGAATAATTTATAAAAGGATTGATATTTATGACTTGTGAGAGGTCTGAGATACAGTAACAACACAACCCAAATATCTCAATTCAGGGAACTGATCAGAGTAGTTGGTTGAATCTTCATTGCATGCTTCTTATAATATTCAACATTAAATGACCCAACAAGTGTTAACATATAAAATCAACCAAACTGGACCTAACCAAAATCATTTGCAATGCATTTTGATAGTAAAATAATGTCACAGCATCTCAGCATGTGGGTAATGATTAATGAGACATTTAAAATGCATTTTCATAATAAAATAATTTCCTGGCATCATATCATAGGAGTAATGATTAGTAAGGATTGTCTGGTTGACCATTACTAATGAGTAGTGAATTTAATTCTCACTAATATCCTATGCAAAAAATCATTTGAAATGAATTTTCATGATAAAATCATTTGCAATATATTTTCACATTAAAATCACTTGCAATGCATTTTTATAGTAAAATCTTTTGCTATGCATTTTAATAGTAAAATCATTTCCCGGCATCTCAGCATAGAATGGTGAGTCTGGTTGACTCTGACTATTGTGTAATGAGTTTCAATTAACAATGGGCACCCCACACAAAATTCAATATTAAATAGACCAACAAACATTAACATTTTTGGCTAGTTTGTTTGTTTGTTTGTTTAGCAGCATATCAACTCATGGGTCATTTAATTTTCTTAGGAATTTTGGTAATTCTTTTTTTACTATTAAATCTATTGCTGGTATTTTTATACTTTCATAGTGTTTTGATCCCAGTTTGAGGATTCACTATTTACCCATAGCTTGGACCATAACAGGTGCTACCACCCCAGGTCAGGATGAACCTGGGAACAACAGCAATTAAGAAGTGATTCCATGTTCCTCAAAACCCTCTCATCAGAGGCCTTGCTGGTGGTTGTAGTTTATCGTGATACCCAGCACAGACATTAACATTTTGTAACATCAACTGATTTTTTTTTTGATTGATTCATTTTCTATGGCTTTGCAGGTTTTTTAAAACCATAAAATATTTTGAGACTATAAGAAGTTTTTTTTGTTTTTGAGATAATAATAATTTAATGATAAACGTCTTGATAATTAACCTATAGCTGGAGGAGAAGAGGTGAATACATACCTTTCCCAAGAGTATTTGCACATAAGTGAATATAATGAACCCAATGGGAGTTGGAACTTGGTTCTCCAATTAACAATTCAAAGCCATTATCAATTACACCACTGACACATCCAGGCTTATAACACCTGGTATTAAGCAGCCACCAGCATCACCTGATCTAATTTGGATAATAATAGTACTAATGGAGCTACTCTACAAAATCTAGATGTCAAACAAACAACAGTTAAGAAATGTTTGGATTTTGATGATTTGGAGAAAATGTGGTATTGCAAGACAAGAATTCAATGATTTTGTAACTTCTAAGAATATTCAAAGAATTTTTCAAACTGCTTGTCTTTCAGAAGGGAACAAACTATAAAAAATAAGAGTAAAATGTACAAAAAATATCCTTGTAGAAGTTTTAGAAAAGTTTTCAGATGATGTTTTCAGTAAACTGGATCTCAAGGGCAAATAAGGAGATGTATCCCTCCTGGTTAAATCATTTGTATGATCATAGAAAAATTAATCAAAAAGAGTAAAAGAAAATCTTGAGTATAAAGTTCAGAAAGTCCAACTATAGAGAATGTCAGACAAAAAGATTTTAAAAAAGCAACTGACTGTATTCAGGGCAGTAGTGTTTGATTTGAAAATTTTTTTCTTTATAAAATCTTTGCAAAAGAGCTTTCCAGCAAAAAATGCCTTGAGAAAATAGCAGAAGAGAAAAATTCTTTCAATCATCGAGAACCTGAAAGACCATTGTGAGGATGTGGAAAATACAGGCAAAAGAAATGCAACTTTTCTTAAAAAACATCTTTCAATAATAATAATATCTATCTATCTCCCTCTTTATATATATATATATACATATATATATACATTACATAAATGTATAAAATATATATAAAAATTATGTGTGCATGTATATATATATATATAAATATATATTTAATCAGTATCACCCTAAGTAAGGCAGTACAGCTACTAAAATGCAAGGGGTTAACAGTGTGGTGGAATTAGAAACAGAAACATTAGTAATGAACAAGAAGAGAAAAGAGTAATCAGAAAGGCACTAGATAGTAATTGACAGTGCATTTAAATTTTTGCAGATTAAAGTTGCTTGATAAGCATGGAGCTGGAAGGGAGTTCCACAAGCAAGAAGTACAAGAAAAAAAAACTGTTATTGTAGAACTTAGAGCTAGATCTAGCCAGTTCAATTGTAAATTTATGAGCTCTTGATGACAGTCTAGACCTGCACTTAAATTCATAAAGTCTAGGTACCATAATGAAGGTGCATCTGACATTTACCCTGAAAGTATTTATAGAAAAGGAACAGAGAAGCAACCTTACAGCAATAGGCAAGTGACTGAAGCTGAGCTGCCAGATCAGGATCAATAATACTGCTGATTCTTCTTATCAAGTAGCTCCAGGTAAATAGCATCCACACTGGACCATATATGGCAGCACTATTTTAAGCATGGATGAATGGTAAACTTATAGATATGCAAGATAGATTCTGGAAAGAAAAATTGTCTTGCATGATACAGTAAACCAATTTTCTTAGCAGCTGATGTAGCAATAGGTATATATATATATATATATATATATATATATATATATATATATATATAGTGTATTGGGGCAGCAGATCATTATTCAAACATATATTGTTAAATATAACAGACAACAAATGTTTATTATGACTCATGATCAAACATAACAGACATTCATTGTCTGTTATATTTAATAAAATATGTATAATTTTTAAAATTTTTTGTGAAATTTTTAATTTTTTATCTCCCCACCTACAGTGGCAGGATGGGATTCAAGAATTTTAATTGTAGGCTTGTATACATACTGGCCAAGTACAAAAATTATCCTGTCTCTGTGAACGCTATAATGTTGGTGTCAGTATCTACCAACCCTTCCTGCTCAATGCAATAAGAAAGGTGCTGCTACAAGGTTGGAATTCACAGGACCAGCCTGCTATCAGAGCTTAGAGCTAGGAGGATAACAGATACTATGCTTTGATCTAGTATTTAATCACCTCCCCAAGGGGATGAGGTGTGACACAAGGTCAGTTTAGTAAAGGATGCCCATACATATACATATATTCCAAGGACAAAATTGTCCAGCTACCATGACCACTGCATACAGTATTCACCAACCCTCCTATAATTTGTGCAATGACAGAGGTGTTGCCACTAGGTTGGAATCCCCAGGAAAGCTTTACCATGAGCTGCTTAAAGGTAGAAACACAGTAGAGAGAAGAAGAATGGATACTACAGTGGAATTGTGTGTAACACTTTTCACAGAGGAAACAGATACTACACTTTATTCCTTGACAAAACTTCTGACCTATATGTGAAAATCTCATCTTTTTTCATAAGCAGTCTGATTGCAGATGAATGACTAAGAAAGAAAACAAAAGCACATTTATTAAAATTGTTAAATGGAAATTAATGAAAAGAAGGAAATAAATAAATTAGATAATAATTTAATATATAAATTAAAGTTGCTGACATCAACAACTAATTTGGATTTTTTTTTAATCATTTCTAATTATAATAATAAAAGATCAACATGGATAATAAAAACAAAAATTAGGCAGGATATTTTTCATTAATTTTTAAGGTGATAGAAAATGATATATATACTTAGGAAACAATCTTATTAATAATTGTATTGATTCTTTTCCAAGGAAAGGAGAGATTAATTTTATTTTCAGAAAATTTGATTTTTCTCTTTGTCTCATTTAACACTGATTGATATTGTCTTGTAGAAGAATTTTGAGAACATTTTTTGAGTTTTACAAAAATAAATTTTGTTTTCAGTTTGTGCATATTATCATTAATACCAACATCTGAAGAGAACAGCATTGCATTACTTGATGTTACTGGAGCTTTGGAAATGATATCAAAAGGAGCAATCATATATGTGGATCAAATTCCAGGTAACCCTAAAATTTATAAATTGTGAAAAGTCATACTCATAGATACTGCTCACATCTGGACACAGATTTCTCTCTATACAATTACCACAATTACAAATATTTTTCTCTCTGATTGTATGGCATGGCACCTCATCTGTTTGCATTTTCTGATGCAAAAACTTGTCTCTCAAAGTCTCTGGTTGAAATTTGCAGACAATCTGTACCGCCCAAAGCAAAGTTAAAAAAAATCAGAACAATTATTATGATTTTTAATTTTTTCCTTGCTGATACCAGATATATTTTATCAGTTATTTTATGACAGGTGAATTTTGATACATGTGTGTAGAAATGGATTTTATTTTTGATTTACATGTGTAAGTTCTTTCCAAACTCTGATCAAATGACCAAACATCTGATTTCTAGAAACTCCTCATCAATTTAATAACTTTTTCATCCTTCCGATATAAAAGAGAACATACACCCACAAAATTTCAGACATGGATTTTTAAAACCCAGTATTGTCTTGAGGATGATAATGATAATTTTATATTTGATTGAAAAACCATAATAATATTTCTTTTGAGAAGTTTTTCATTGAATTTTTCTTGTTTTCTTACAACCACTCTCATCCATCCCCACACAAGAATAGTTGTATCTCTTCAGCCATTGAAATCAAAATTCATTTCAGAGTCACTGACATTTACCATAGTACCACTGATATTAATTCCATCTTACTCTGTCAATAAAAATGATTATTTTAAATCTTGGAAAAGAGCAATTGAACCATCATTTACAAGTAATTTTCAAGCTTTGTGCTTCTTTACTGCTTGTATTTTTTCTCCCTTCTTTATTCCTCCATTTAAATACACTTGTTCAAATTGGAATGAATTTGTACTTTATAACATTGGGTAAATTAAGAAATATTTGACCACAGCTAACTAGTACTTTATAACTTTGGACAAAGACTAACTGCATACTTACTGGTTCCTATTAGTGCTGAAAACTTGATGTGACAAGAGAGAATTATTTTCCCTACCCAATTTTTTGGTTGGTAAGTGATATCAGAACAGGTTAATAGGCATAGATAGTCTCAACTATCATTCGGCCTGCATACCTACATCTATTGAACAGTGGTAGAGGATCATCCCTTATTCCTCTTCAGGATATGATTTACCAGTTCTTTCTTCTACACAAGCCATAATGATTTTACTGACTTAGCATTTTGGTAATCAGACTAATCAGTGGCCTTTTCATTCTGGGGGTACTGAGGGGGCCAGTTTGCTAGCTGTTGCTTCTAACTAGTCATTAGGAGCCTATAATTTTTGGTAGCGCTTAAAGAAGCTGCTCTGATCAACAGTCACCTAATATTTCATGGTCAGTGTCCCTGAATGTATTTCCAGTGGGCAACCCTCAGGCCACATTATGCTCTCATCTCGGTCATGCTCTGGCTAGTCTGTATTGCCATAAATGACAGTGATAATTATGTTGGCCTTTTCTTTTTCTCATCAACACAAATCTCATGACAAACACAATGAAAAGAAATAAGAGTAAACCAGTGAACAAAAAACTACATAGCCTCCTCAACCTTTCTTACTCCAATATTTGTGGTATCTGTTCCAACTTCTGCAGTGTAGAATCTTTTCTTTTGGAACAGTCGCCAAATATCTTTGCACTTTATGAAACAATTTAAATTTTTCCATTGCTACCAATGAATTCTTGGTTCCAGTTTATCTTCCTGTTTGCCAAAAAATTTCCAGCATTCACATTGGTGTTTACATCCAGGATAATCTACCGATGACAAGAGAATTGTCTCTCGAGTCTCCAGACAACTCTTTCATGTGTTTCTGTCTTTCATTATTACACTCTGTTATCTTTCTTTTTCCTTTATCAGCCCCCACCTCTTCTCAGGACTGCAGTATATTAGACATAATCTCTGAGAGTATAAAAAAGGCTCTCTCTCTCCATCAATCTGTGAACACCTTTCTTTTTGGTGATTTTATTGTGCACATGGCTTCTAAAAGTACTGATGTTGCTGATATTCAGACATTAAATTTCTCCATTGCTCAAACCCTTACTTAAATCATGGATTTCTCCACTCATTCTCTTATAAAACCAAGCAACAGATTTCTTTACTTTACTTGATTAATTTCTTACCTCCTCTCCTCACTCTTGCAGATCTTCACAACACTGCAGTATCTATTGACACTATAATATCTACTGATACTTTGTTCTAATGATCTATAAAACAGGTACCTTCTGTACATAAGAACTTTTTCTATTACCAGCATGCTGATTGGGACTCACACTATGATTTTCTTCATGACACCCCTTGGACTAGCATCTTTAGCCTTCAAATTGAGAATTGTGCCAGTGAGATATCTTCTTGGGTCAAAACCAATATGGATGCTTTCATTCATTTTCAGAAATACCAAGTGAAACCTCAATCATCTCTATGGTTCACACCAACATGCTCAGCTGCTAATAGCCACAGGAATGACATTTTCAGCTCAACAAGCATGATAGATCCCATCACAAGAGATGCCTATTCATTGCTGCTTGTAATAAATATAAACAAGTCCTAGAAGGAGCTAAGTCTTTATTTGTTGAGAGAATGATGCACTGCATTGCATCTAACAACTTTGGCTCTTATGATTACTGTCAACTCTGTAATAGTGTATTAAATGAGTGTGAGGTCTCTATTCTTCTTCTCTTCAATCAATTTGAGGTGTTAACATCTATTGATAAAGCTGAATGTTTGCCCATAAATTCTCTTTAAATTCTACTCTTGACTCATCTGGAGTATCACTGTGTAACTTCCCACTTAGAACTGAGGCTCTGTTGAGTGATATGCATATAACCTCATCTATGGTTTCTTCTATCATCTCTAACCTAGATCCCTGTAAAACATTGGGCATGATGCCTCACTGTCTCTTGCTTTCTTGCCTGCTGGAAGTCATCATTTGTTGTTCCAGTTTTTAAGAACTCTGGTGAGCTGTCTGACCCTTCTAACTATCAGCCTATTAATCTTCTACTTCTTTTTGGAAATTCCTACAGGCCTTAATCAATACTGAATTGGTTAAACATCTCCCATTACAAGGCCATTTTTCAGGCAAGCAGTCTGTTTTTTGTTTCTCCAGGTCAACTGCTGATGTACTTATGATAATTGTGGAAAGAGTCTATCAGGCTCTAGATAAAAATGGTGAGGCATGGGCTGTAGTATTGGACATCTCGAAAGCTTTGGACAAGGTTTGGCATAGAGGTCTTCGCCACAAACTAAAAAGTTATGGTGTCTTCAGACAAATTTTTTAACTGATCCAATTTTTTCCTGTCAAATTGTGAAATGAAAGTTATCCTGAACAGCTCCTTGTCCAGATCCTTTCATACTAATGGCCATGTTCCCAGGGCTCCATCCTTGGGCCTACTTTGTTTTTAATTTTCATTAATGACCTTTCCAATAGCATCAGCTCTCAACTTGGTATGTATGCTGATGACCATTTACTCCTGTCTCTGTAGTAAGTCTGATCAGTTCAATAAGGTCAAAATGGCAGGTGATGTCCAAAACAACTTTCAATCTGTTGTTAACTGGGGCAAAAGATGGCATGTTAATTTTAATACCACCAAAACTAAATTGCTCACCATTAATCATCTGAGAACCCCATCTTTGCCTTCCATCAGCATTGCTGATGCTAACCTTCAGGAAAGTAACTTGTACTTTCTTGGGCTAATATTCTCAGTTGACATGAAGTGGGAAGACTATATTAAATCCATTACTAGGTCAGCTGCTAAGGAAGTTGGTTCACTGTGACATGCAAGACAATTTTTTACTCTTGTATCTATCATACATATATATAAGTCTACCATTCACCCATGCTTAGAATATTGCTGCCACAGGTGGGCCAGTGCTTCTGCTATTTATCAAGAGCTCTTTGATAAAATCCAAAGAAGAATCAGTAATATTACTGGTCCTGATCTGGCATCTCTGCTTCAGTCACTTTCCATCACCATAATGTTGGTTCTCTGTGTCTTTTTTATAAATACTTTCATAGTAATTATTCAGATGAGTTGTTCATAATGGCACCTAAAATTCTTGAATTTAAGCACACTACTAGACTGACATCGAGATTTCATCAATTCATAGTTAAGCTAGATTGATCTAGTCATAAGTTCTATGCTAACAGTATATTTTCTTTCACTTCTCACTTGTGGACCTCCCTTCTGTCTCCATGTCTTCCAGCTAACTTTCATCTTCAAAAATATGAATGCAATGTCAATTGCTATTTACTGTGCTCCTGATTACTCTTTTTGTTCTCACTCATTAGCAAGGTTTCTGTTTCTAATTCTTGCACACTCAGTAACCCCTTGTATAGGGTAAATTTGATTAAAAAAAGTGTTTTTACTGATGGTTCATGATTACAGATGTATTTTCCTGATATTATGTCTCCAAGTATTTTCAGCAGCTTTGACCATCAATAGGAATAGGTATTTGTTTTCTTGGATGTTTCATTTTGTTACTTTTAGTGCTATATTTTGAATATGAATTTTTTATCATGATATATTGTGATATTACATTTTGAGTTTGAATTCTATCATAAGATTTTCAAATGTTCAAGCAGCTGGACAAAGGTGCTAATTCTATGTTGTTGTTTTTATTCTTTATTGTACTTTTGTTTTTGTTAGAAGATATTCATAATAAGAGTAGAGAAAGCAAAAACCTAACTAGAGACAACTTTATTCCCTGAAGATGGCTAAAGTGGCTGAAAGTATTTAGAGAAATGATATTGGAAAATACATAAATACTTGAAAGTAAAAAGAAAAATTAAATAAAAAACATTTCTTAAACATACATTATATATATATATATATATATATATATATATATATATATATATATATATATATATATATATGTGTGTATATATATATATATATATATATATATAGGTGGGCATGTATGTGTGTTTTATTGAACAAAACTGACAAGGTAATTTTGTTTAATTTTTATTATATTTTTCTTTTATGCATTTTTTCAAGAAATGTTGTTATACTACTATAGTAAATGGTGTCTATGTTCTATTGTAGACAATATAATAGTTGCTGAAAGTAGATATCTCTTTAATTTCTGAATGCAGTCAATACATTGTGGCTATGTTTGTAATTAATGTTATTAATTAAGAGTTGGTTTCTTGATTTTTGTAAGAGCTTCCATCATTTTCAAATGCTTTTTGCAGTTGAAGGTAAATATTACATATGTGATCATGATGAGTATGTTATTAATTGAGTTTGGTACAATTTCAGGCTGGTTTAAATGTGTCTGTATGGACCTTTGTTTAAAAAGATCTAGTCAGTCATCTTGACAAATGAGTTGTGGTGTGTTAAACAACTATTTATAGATTTGTTTTCATCAGGAATGCAGTTCCATATAGAACATTTAAAATCATAAATAATGTTGGTCTGATATAATTTTGATTTCACCAGCCAGATAATAAGATTAAATGATTTGAAGTTTTTGTAATAGATAATTTATTTGATATATTTACTTTTTACAACAAAAGTGAGGCAACAAATGAGAAAACAGTTTAACCTTGAAAAAGAATTTCTGTTCTCTGTGTTGTTTGTCAAAAAATCCAATCAAAATCAAGATTGGGTCTACTCAAAATATGGTAATATTTGTGCTTGCCTACCACACTTCACCAATCACAGTCTCTGGATGACAACAGGATTCTCTGTTTTTTGTGGGTGAAGAAAGCAGTTGTATGGTGATTTTCTAAGCATAGCTTAGATGTGTCACAACACCAAAATTATTGAGCACTCAGTGAGGATTGAACTCAATAGTCATAATTCTTCTAGCAAGACAAGCTTGTTAACCATTACACCTTGTCAAGGTGCCCAAGATTATTGTATGTTGTAAATTGTGAATACCAGTTTTTAATCCAGTAGTTACAAGTTTTGGATACAGATTTTTGACCCCCTTTTGATTTTATGCCCCTGCTATTTTTTTTTCTTTGGAGTTGTGAGATTGATTTATGACCTTTTGAATTACAACCATGATTTTTTAATTTTGGATGAGCCTCCCTCCACCTTGCTATTTTTGCATAAGAAGTGATTTTTATGATGTTCATTAAATACATACAAAAAATATAATAAAAACTAAATGAAAGTACCTTTGCAGTCTTCCTTCAGGAAACATGTATCAAAAAGGGATAGGAAAGAGGGATTACTGTCCAAATACACAACTATATACACTGCTGACCAAAATCCTAAGACCAATAAAAATAAAGAAAAATATATCTTTTGTGTTGTAAGACTCAATTACTTATTCCTGTAGAGCTTCAAAAAATTAAAATAAGAAAAGGAAAATAATATTTTTTTAGTATTTGAGTGTTCAGTATCAGAGATAGAATATTTATAGATAGTGTGTACATAAGAATCAACACTTCCTGATGATTATCAGTTTCATGTCTTAATGTGATCTTTAGAACTGACAGTCACCATGCAGTTCACACTCTCTGTCTGTTTCTCTCCCTATATATATATATATATATATATATATATATATATATATGTAAGCAGCATATATAGACATATTTTGTCTACTTTTTTCATGCAAATTTTATTAGTTTCAATAAGTTTGTCTTTGTAATATACCAATGAAGAAAAAGTTAAAAAAAACTGTTGCCTTCCTTGATGAATTTCTTAATAAGATAAAGTCAGTGAAATGTGTACAAATTAGCTATAAAAATATCAAAATATACAACAAAATATAGCATATACTTTTGCTATTAGTTTTTATGAGATAGACATATATACTGTATATACTTGCTATTAGTTTTTATGAGATAGACATATATACTGTATATATACTCAAGGCTAAGGGAATGACTTCAGAGAAGATAAAAGAATTTATTTCTATGGTTAAATTCTTCAAACTTTTAGGGAGCACCTTTATATAAATAATGACAATAACTGTGCTAACAAAAACAGTCCCCTCAATAAAGTTCTTATCAGATGATGATCCTGGGTTCAGGCATGGCTTCAGGGGTCACAAATTCATTTCTAGCCCAGAGGGTTCCATATTTACCTTGTAATACCACCAAATTAATTCTCTGTCACAGTGCATGAATACCAGGTGAAAGCAGTTGAAGTCTTGACGTCAATGTCTATTTATAAATATCATATAAAATGATTGTTGACTCAATGAGTATAAATTTTCTAACATACTGACATATAAATTAAGACAAATATTGCACTGTCAATTTACACTGTTACAGAAAATCACACATGCAAATCAACAAAATACATTTATTTCATTCAAATTATATAGAAAATAAATAACTAAGTACAGATTGATTTATCATTCTACAAAATTAAAAATAAATATAAATTATTATACTACAGATTAAAAAGATTAATAAGATAATTAAAGTCAGTGAAATGTGTACAAGTTAGCAATAAATTGTGCAATCTACAATGACCCTTATGCCCAGCAAGGATATATATATATATATATATATATATATATATATATATATATATATATATATATGGCCTGAAGATTGTGTCCAAGCATGAAACAGACTGTCATGCTTGGTTTTGACCTCAGTGTAAATATAAAAGTGGACACTGTGGTCAAAACCGAGTGTACACTGATATAACAGTTTCTGACAATCAACATAAGACCAGACTCATACATAACATTACCTATCATTTCAAAAGCAATAGTGACATAATGCAGTATGCAAGCTGGTTGAGAGAGTAATTGAAATCTGCTTGGAGTGGGCTAGTTTTAAGTTCAGCAGAGATTGGCTACTTTAAGACAAAAAAATAAAATAAAACACTGTTTTGTTTTGTTCTTTTATTCCAATTGGAAGATGTCTACTTAGCAAACATGCTTTAATAGTATTAATACAAGAAGAAACTTGGCAATTAAATAGTTTTAATATAAAAAAAACACATATTTGTCTATGTTTTTATCATGACTGCTATTAAATATACCACATTTTGATAATGCTATGACAAAATTGACTTTTTTGTCTTTGGTCAGTAAGTGTTATTTCCTAATTAGTTCTGTCTAGAAAGCAAAGGAAATGACTATTATGCCCTTCAAACTTTGCTTTTGTGACCTGGACAGTGGGGAAAATAGAGCTATTAAATTTGCAATCGCATGAATTTAGAGAGAACCAACTGACTACTCAAACAAATGCTTCTTCTGTATGGTGGACTCTTCCAAACACTAAGCTGACAAGAATGTGCCTGATATTATATATCCAGACCTTCTGTCATTAATAGCCATAGTATTGTCCCGGGCTCTTCATACCCAAACCCCCAAAGAGAGAACAGCAATTCAAAAGACGATGAAGTCATTGTTCCAGATTGCAGAAGTGCAGCTGATGAGAAAAATCTATACCACCCCACCAAAAAAGACTTCAATGACCTGAACAGAAATGCCAATGCCAAACTTTTGAGGTTGAGACTCTAGCAGTGAAAATGTGGGAGTCAAAGGTCAGAGAAAGCATCACCATTGTTTTACAAGCTTTTTCACCCATGAAAATGGGCCTTTCTTCTGACACAATGTAGCAGCTCATCCAGGTGCCTCAAAGCCATTTCTGTTTCACAATGGGAATATGTATCCATTTCTTCCTCTGGCTCACTTGGTGCCACTTAAAGATGAATGCAGCAGTGTCAAGATCTTGCTAGATGCCTTGAAATATGAAGAGTACTGTTGGAAGGTTATTGGAGACTTTAAAATAGTGGCCTTCCTGATGAGTCTTTAAGGTGGCTTTACCAACTTTCCATGTTATCTTTGTCTTGGGGCAACAGGAACATCACACAGCACACTACCACAGGCAGGACTGACCACAGTGAACCAAGTTCAGTGTGGGGAGGAACAACATCAAATAGGAGTCAAAAGTCTTCATCAGACTACAAATAAAGAAGATTATAGAGTGCATGGAATTCCCTAAGAAACTAAGGATGGAGAAGGCAGTTTGGAACAGCTTTGTAGAAGTGTTTCAGGACTTCCTGGAGAATCAAAAGTCCAAAAACTATGTGGAGCTTGTAGAAGAACCCTGGTGAAGAATTATGGCAAAATGGGCTGCAGGATGTCCTTCAACATCCATCTTTGATACTCATCTTGATAAATTCAAGGAGAACATGGGGGTGTACTCAGGGGACCAAGGCGAGTAATTCTGCCAGAATAAACTTTGAACCCTGCTACCAAGAATCATATGACAGATATTATATTTTGAGGATGATTTGTGAAAAACTATTCACTTCTAAATTTTTTGTAGTCTCTCTTGTGTAAAAATAAATAAATGCTACTTTTCAGTCACATGTAATTTTGTTCCTACTTTGCATGAACGCCAATGTTCACATTCACCAGTTTTCCCAATGGGAATAGGTAAATTTCAGAAATATCATTATCCTAGTCACAAAAGCAAAGTTTGAAAGAAATATTGGCCATCTTTCATACTTTCTAGGTATACGCAAATAAGAGTTGCTACCAAAGGACAAAAATTTTGTTACACAGATCTTCCATTATAATAGAAAATTTGACAAAAATGATGAAATGTTGGAAGAAACTGGACATAAATTTACTCTGCATGATCTCTAGTAGTTAAAGCATTTAAAGAATGTACTATTAGATTGGCATACAGGTCTCATTGTTTTATTGTTGAAATAGCTAGATGTAACTGTAAGTTCTATTCTAATAGTTTCTTTTCTCACACTTCTTGGCTGTTTCTCTTTCAGTTTCTTATCTCATTATCACCTATAATCTTCAAAAATTTAAATGCAACGTCAATTATTTTCTGTCTTCCTGAACTCTTGTCTTTTATTATCCTCCCCACTTGCTAACATCTTATTTTCTTTCATTCTCAGTAACTCCTTGTGTCTTAATGGCATTATCACCTTGCTTGGAGTGAAATGTTTAAAACTAACAAATTTATGTGTGTGTTTTTGCATATACATGAATTATTTGATGTTGGTTGATTTTACAAGCATTTTTACAAGGTCAATCTTGTGTTATTTAATGTGTTATAATGTTATTTAATGTTAATGAGGATCAAACTCACTATTCAGTACCAGTCATAAACCAAATTAGCCTTGAAAACCATTACTCCATGCCAAGGTACATCAAACATATATTTGATTAACACAATATTCCATATACCTAAAGAAATAAAAAACAATAACTTGTTTGAGTAGGCATTCTGTTTTTTTAAACAGTGTGTATTACATCTACTGGCCTGCACACTTAAGAAAACTTAATAATGAAAATGTGGCCTCTGTTTGAAGTAATAAAAAAATATATGTGTGTGTGTGTAATACAAGAATTTTGTATGGTTTCCCTGACTAGGGGTAAAATTCATAAGTGAAAAAGAAAATTCAGTGTAATTTCATGATCCAAAATAAAAAAAATCTTAACTTTCCATTTCAAAGTTCAAGGGCTTCCTTAGTTGTATAAAGATCAAATTCTATGTACTGAATAATTCCTGGGATCCAAGTCAGCAGCAGTAGAATCAGCTTTAAGTCACAATGCTAATTGATGAGAAAAAGAACCTCACTGATCTAAGAAAGTGAAGAAAAAAAAGTAAAAGAGGTAGGAAAAGAAAACAAAAAAATGAAAAGTGGATAATGACAGAATAAAAAAATGAAGAGTTCAGTAAAGTCTGTTGCTTTGACATCTAATGAGCAATCAAAGCATTTGGATCATTTCTTTCTTTCTGTTGCACTTTGGGGGTTTTAGGATACATATGACATATATTACACTCAACCCAGATCAATTTGATCCTTCCTACAACAAGATCAAAACCTCTCTAATAACCAGAAAACTAAGACAACCATATTTCTAATTCTTTCATATATATATATATATATATATATATATATATATATACACATAAAGCTTTTATTTGCTGTATCCCTTCAGGATGTGGGTAATATATGGCTCTCTACACTTACCTGTCTCTTCTTTTCTAAGCAACATTTAACTCTTTGCCATCCCTCTTTGTCCTTGGTAGAAAGACTTGTATTGAGAAAAATCTCTTATCAACCAAAAATTGTTAATATTCATTTGCAAAAAGAATTCTTACTATCTAAAATGTTTCAGCTTTAAATAAACACAAAGCCATAAAAAACAAATAAATTAGAAATCACTCTTTGCTTCTGGTATGCTATTCATTCACCTAAATTCATTAGGTAGGTTACTCGCTGTTTCCCTCTGCTTCACCTTCTTTCAGTATGTCCTGTAAGTGTTAAATTTGTCAAACCCTCTATCCTCATAATGTGTCCCACTATCATAGTATATTAATAACAATAATAATCTGCACATCCTATTATATGTGTATTCAGATATAACTAAAGATATATCTGTACAAAGACAATATGAATAAAGACAAAAGGAAAACTTATCTGAGATGATGTGTTTTTGTCCACTGACTTTATCCAAGCAAATATAAGGATTTTATTTTGTAACAAGTATTTATAAACAAAAACAAAAATGTTGTTAGTTTTTCAGAATTTTTAAACTTAAGAATGATCATAAATATACTTCAGGCTAATTGAAAGTCAAGGTCAATTATGGAGGATATTAAATGATGTAATTTAATGTCTAATAAACAAAAGTGAGTAAATGTTGTTGAAGTTTTTTTTAATAATGCAACTATTATTTATATTGTTTTGGTTTGAGAATAATTTATATTTTATATATTTTAAATAATAAATGGTTTTGAGTTAAACCTATTTCTTTTAATTTTTAAAAGTGTTTATAGTCATTTATGTTGGATTGGAAAAAGAGTATTTCAATCAGGAAAAGAGATATTTGAAAAAAATCAGAGGTGCAGATTTATAAATTTTGGTAAGATTCAATAGTGACACTTTCAAGAATTTTCTGCTTAATTAAGTTACTTTCTCTTTTAATAAGTGTGGCATTCTTTAGATCGAAGTTGTAGTTGAACTTATTTCTATGTATGATTAATGCATTTGATAAATTGTTGTGTATAAGATCCTTTTTGTGTTCATAGATACTTTTTTTTAAAATTTCTGCAGGTTTCCCCAATATGGAACAGTTGTGACAGGTTATTTTATATATAACTGCTTCCGAATTATTGTTTTTATGGATATTTTGGGTTCTAATCATATCCATAACAGTTTTGGATGTGATTGTAATTATTTTGATATTGTAGAGATTGGAAACAAAACAATTCATCCAACATCCAGTAACTTATTTACAGATTATCTTTCTGTTGTGGATTCCAAGATGAAATTCGGTCTCCAATGAATGACAAACACAAGAATTAAATATAAGAAATAAAATGTATTTACACAATAATACAAAGGGTAATACTGTTAGTAAATCCAGGAACGCGGTTAGTAGCAATAACATATAGATATATACAGTCTCGAAGTAGGACTTCCTTAGAGTCTACGTGCTTGTAACTGACTTCTACAAGCGGTTACCTCACACTATTACTCTACCTCTAACTCAATCTCAGTCTTCTTACTCTCAATCTCTGTATTCTGACTGACTCTGGGTATTTAACGGCAGCAGTCCAAGTAACACTTTGGTTGAGTCCACTTATATGAAAAAGGGGAGGACTCCATAACACTTTCAATTTGCAGATCTTCAAGCTTAGAGTGCTAGGATTGATCTGTCTTATTAAGGCAATGAGCACTTTGAATTATAGACTGAGCATCACCAATCTGGAATCACTTGTTGAGTGCTTGATAAATGCTTTTGTCTGATTACTGATTTTTATATTTGAATACACTTAATCCTACAGCTAACTACTTCATTCTTTCCTTGTAAATACCCTGTAAATGTTGGTTCTTCCCTAACTCTTATGGACAATGTATGGTTTTTGTGTTTCATAATATGAAATGTGTTCTTAAATTCATTGAAAAATGCTCTCATGGAAATTAGTACCATATTACTAAGTGAACTAGCTTCATGATAGCCAACATGTATTATTTTTTATTATCTTTGCATTTTTAGGGCATAAATGATTTTCTTTGTTATATGCCAGAAAACATTCATTGGTCCTGACCTGATATCTCAGCTTCAATCACTTTCCCATGCCTGTGCTATAAATACTTTCATGGTAATTGTTCTGATGTACACTAATCTATGATACCTAGACTCTATGAATTTAAAGCAGAGTACTAGATTGGTGCCAATATCTCATCATTTTATCATTGAAATGACCAGATGTAACTGCGGCATTCAAACACTGAATCTCTCAATCACTCAATCTCTCACACAAATGGTGGACCTCCCCACGTGTTTCCTCAATAACCCTGATGAACACACTTCTCTTCTAGATCTCTTTTTTTACCTCTATCACTGACTCATGTCATACTATGCAGCTCTGCCCTCTTCACATCTCTGATCATGCAGTAGTGCCTGTAAACATCTCTGTCCTCCACCAGCCAAGAACCTCCTACCAACAGAATATCTTTCTAATATCAATGAGTAGATTGGGACTCAAGATTTCCTTTGTGACATTTCTTGGAATTAAGTTTTTAATCACCCTGTTCGAAAATGTGCATCTAAGGTCTCCTCCTGGTTGAAAGCTGGCATTGATGTTTTCAATCCAGCAAGGAAATAACAAGTTAAATAGCATTCATCTCCTAGGTTCACACCTACATGCTCAGCTGTTATAACACACAGGAATCACTTCTTCTGGCTGTACAAGAGTGACGCATCTGATTGCAACAGACGTCTCTTTGTCTCTGCTCATAATGAGTGCAAGTGTCTCCTCAAAGAAGTTACAGTTTGCTGATAGAATGAAACAATGTATAGAATCATGCATCTTTGGTTCTAGAGATTATTGGTGGCTCTGCAACATCATATCCTCAATCCCTCCTCTATTTAATCAATTTAAAGTCCTGACATCTATCGCAGATAAGGTTGAAAGATTTGCTTGAAAATTCTCTTCCAACTTAGCACAAAACTCAATTGGAGTACTCAAAACTGATTGCCCAATAGGACAGAGGCTCTACTGAGTTTTATGCGCATATAACCCCATCACTGGTCTCAGACATCATTTCTAAATTAGACTCACATAAAGGAAGCAGAGGTGACTGTATCCCAGCCATCATCCCCCAAGCTGGCTCCAGTCCTCTTCAAACTCTACAACTATTGCCTCACTGCTTCCTGCTTTTCATTTTGTTGGAAGTCCTCCTATGTAGTTCCTGTTTTTAAGAACTCTGGAGAAACTTCTAACCTCTATAACTATCACCCTATTAGTCTCCTACCACTTTTTGGCAAAGTATTCAAAGCTTTAATCAATGCTGAAATGGAAAAGCATCTTACCTCTCACAAACTACTTTCTGACAAACAATATGTCTTCTGTTTTGCCAGATCTACTACTGATGTGATAACAGCCATCACTGTATATGTATATCAAGCTCTTGATAATAGGTACAAAGCTTGACCTATGGTTCTAAACATCTTGAAGGTGTTTGACAGGATTTGGCATGCTAGTCTTCTATGTAAGCTCCAGGTCTATGGTATTACAGGGTGATTGTTTGATTTAATTCAATTGTTCCTATCAAATCATGAAATGAAGGTCGTTTTGAATAGGCCCAGTTCCAGATCCTTTTATAAGAATGCAGGTGTCCCCCAAGGCTCTATCCTGGGTCCTATATGGTTTGATCTTCATCAATGATTTTCCTGATGTCATCAGTTCCCAAGTAGGTGTTTATGCAGATGACACTACCATTTACTCCTGTCCCAATAGCAAATCCATCAGAGCTGACAAAGTTAACCTGGCTATTGCTCTTGGAAAGGACATCCAATCAGTGGTTAACTAGGGCAGGAGATGGCTTGTAAATTTTAATGCCTCCAAAACAAAACTGCTCTCATTTAACCACCATAGAGAAACTTTCCTGCCCACCATCAACATGGCTGATATGACTTGAAGTGGAATGATTACATTGAATCAATAGCTGCATCTACTGCAAGGAAAGTTGGGTCACTGTATCATGCCAGAAGATTTTTTTTTGTCTGAATCCATCTTGCACATTTATAAATCCACTATTCATCCATGCATTGAATACTGTTGCCATATCTGGTCTGGTGCTCCTGCTATCCATCTTGATAAAATCCAAAGAAGGATCTGCAATGTAATCAATTCTGACTTGGTATCTCAACTTCAGTCACTTTCTAACCAACATGATGTGGCTTCCCTCTAACTTTTCTATAAATATTTTTATGACAACTGCTCTGATCAGTTGGCACCCTGACTACATGAATTTAAGCACACTATTAGATTGGCATCTAGGTCCTATCCTTTTACTGTTGAAATAGTTAAATGTAACTACCACTTCTAGTCCAACAGTTTCTTTTCTAACACTTACTGCCTAGGAAATTGCAATCTTCAAAAATTTAAATGTAACATCAATTGCCATCTTCTATCTTCTTGAATCCCATTCATCTTTTATCCTTTCCTCAATCCCTCCTATACCTGGTCTTATCTCTCACCATTACTTTCTATAGCCCCCTGTGCACTAGTGGCATACCCACCTTGCTTGGGGTGAAATGATTAAAAAAATAAAAGAAAGAAGTTCTATGCTAGTGATTTCTTTTTTTGCACTTCTCGCTTGTGGAACTTTCTTCCAGTTGCTTGCTTTCCAGTCAAGTTTGATCTTCAAAAGTTTAAATGCAATGTTAATCTTTACCTTCTGTCTTCTTCATTTTTATTCTTTTACTGTTTTTACTCCTAAATAATGTTTCTCTTATATTCTTTCACACTCAGTAACCCCCAGCATATGAGTAGTTTTGTTGCCTTGCATGTGGTGAAATGTTTTATATATATATATATATATATATATATATATATATATATATATATGCATGCACACTCAACAATGCAATGTGAGGTGATAGTGTCCAGGTAAAACATCTTTTGAAGTATGTCAAGAGACACTGTTGCCTAATTTTCTTTTCTTTCAGTAACATTTCCCAAGGAAGATAATCAAATTGTGGAGACAAAAATGAAAAAGCAAAGATATTTAATTATCAGACTATGAAGACTAATTTTTCACATTAATAATGAGAAGTGAGAGATACTTATTAACCAGAAAAATAAATACAACTACTTGCTTGTTTAGCATTTAAACACAGATATACACACACACACACACACACACACACACATATATATATATATATATATATATATATATATATATATATATATATATATATATAAATAAATATATATTATCCCTCACTGATAGCACACAATCTTCAGGTGCTGAGTATAGATTCAGTACCTGAAGATTGCGTTGTACATGAGTCATGCTACTGGCAAGGGATAATATGTTTATTTAATGATATATACTTAATAGCTCTATTTTATTACGTTGAGCACTATATGTACAATCAATCATATGTATACATATATATATCAGTGGTTTTCAAAGTTTCTTGGACAATGTGCCCTTTTCACCATAAATCATAATGTCATTCCCCACTTTCCAAGATTGTCTGACTGAAAAGATGCATTCCAAATAATATGCATCTAAATTTACTCTGAAAGATTTTGAAATTTGTACACTTTCATTACATTTTCATTTTCCTTTTCTTCATTACCATTTTTCTCTTTTTCTTCTATCTCTACTGGTTAAATTTCTGCACCTGCTGGATTCTGATGTCTCCATTTTTTTCATCTCACACATACATCTTTCCTTCAAGCTACTGACCATATATTCTGTCTTACGAAGGTTAGTTAGTCCTTTCTTCTCACTTCTTTTATTACCTTGTTACAACACTCAAAATTTATTAGCCTTCTTTTGTTTCCAACAAACTTAATCAGGTATTGCTGTTACATGGGAAAACAAATTTTGATGCTCCCCTGTTTTGTTAATTGCCATTTACCTGTTTTACTTTTTGTTACTCTATCCCACATTTTTGCTTGTTTTTTTTCTGTTACTGTTTTTCATCTCTTTCATATGACGTTTGTCTCATAATAGTTGTTTCTATGAGAAATGTCTCTGCAAATTTAATAACAATTACAATGTTTACTAAATTGAGCTTAGTTTGGCATGGAGCTTTTTGTAGAACTAAGAAGATTGTATTGCTGCAATTTTCCAAGGCAGAAAGTGCTTTCCTAACATGAAAATCAGCATGGATTTTAAGTTCAGCTCAGACACTGACTTTTGGTGCCTGAAAAACTATTTCAATCATAAGGCAGATTATGCTTTTCTTTTTTTTTTTCACCGGACATTTTGACTGTTGGATTCTTTCTCTTTTCACTCCATTTTTAAAAAAAAATTTTTTTTTTGCCTTTTGCTTTCAACATCTTTCATTTTTGTACTATTGTTCAATCTAATACAAGGCTCCAAAGCCACCCACGGTAGAAGGTTACTGAATGAGATGTAAGGGTGTAAAGGGAAGAGGATTGGTGTATGCTAGGAGGATAGATAACAGTTGACACTAGACTTGAAGATAATAAGATTGTAGTGGTTGAGAAAGTGACAGTTCTGGGAAAGAAACTGTCTGAGTGAAACTTAGTAAGGAGACCAAAGGAATATGAAGGAAATGAGGATGAGTTTACACCATGGAAGGGCAGGTCTTATCTGTATTGGTGGAACTAAGGGATATTACTTGCTTGAACATTTGTAATGGAAATAGCGATAGAGTAGCAAGAGGTTAGCAATGTTTTGTCTGTAGGAAAGGGGTTGCAGAGTGGAAAACAATTAATCACTCACAAAGCTGTGTCATCACTTTTGAACTCTGTCATGGTTGGATATTAAGGATTGGGCAGCACCAACTAAATATGGCAGCAGTACTCCATTTTTGGTTTCATCTGACTCTTGTTATGATAGAGCATGGCAGTAGTAATCAGGTACTTTCTGGAGCAGTACCAGTGAACTGACCATTCTTCCAGCATCTTTAGTGATGGTATGAATATACAAGTTCCATTTAAGGTCTGGAGTGTGCTACAGTCCCAATAAATATTCAAGGCAAGGAGCCTCATTGAGAGTACAACTATTCATCAGGACTAGAGTAAATTTAGGTTCTGCTGGATGAGGATGAAAGGGTACCAGCTGTTTGTTTTTTCTTACATTTATTACCCCCAGGGATGTGTAAATAAAAGGCTGCCAATCTGGAAACTGAAAGTGGCAGGCTGAATTCAAATTCAAGTTAAGGCTGTTCCATTCACTTTGCACTCATGGAAGCAACAAGGAAGATTTAAGGAAAATAGTAATGACAAGGAAATTTATATTACAATCAGAAAGAGACAGATGAAATTTCTGTTTCACATAATGAGAAAAGAGAGCCCAGAAAATGTAACACCACTCACAGGATATATTGAGGCAAGGGAAGCATGCAAGGGGAACAATAAATAGTTTGAGTAAATGGATGACAGAACAAGAACAAAGAATGATGGTAAAGAATCAAAATTTACATAAAGCAACAAAATACAGGAAGTTGTGGAGAGCCACAACAGCCCATGCCCAGAAAGTACATTGTATATAAAAGAAATATATTAGTATGGATGTATAATTAGCATAATGGTTATTAGTATAAAATGTGGAACTGGCAAGCCAGGTTCACTTTTTCTCAAATGCCCTTGGTAAAGGCATGAATGTATGTTTTCTTCTTAGTAGGGTTAAATAGGATGGTAGGCTTGATAAGGCATATAATCTAAGAGATGGACAATTCTGAATTCAAAACTGTTGAACACAAGTGGAAAATATTCCATTATATTTCCCAAAAAGTGATGGCAATTTGTAGATATTAAAGGAAACAGTGGAGAGCCATGACTGTCTTCATCCTCAATGAACTTGGCATTAAAAAAGACTGTGCTCAGACCAATCCAAGGACAAGTGAAAATAGTTGAGTAGAAAGATTATGCTTAGTCAAACTTCCTAGTGGAGAGAGCCTTTTTATTTTACAAATCACTATTTGAAATTCTAAGTTTGATTTGGGATTGAATAAGGAACATTGATGAAAAATACATATCCATGTATTTTTTTTTCTTTTCATTTTCTCTTTTTAAGTTGATTTTTCCTTCTTTATATTCCTTTATCTTTCACTTCCTTTCTCTCTCAAGTGCCCTTCATGTGTATTCTCCACCACTCTCATTCCCATTATTTTCTCTCCATCTCACTCACCCTGCCTTCCTTACCCTCCATCTCTCATCCAATTTTCCTTCTTTTCTTCCATATTCACTGTACTCTCTCTTATTTGCCATGATTTCTTTACCCTCTTTCATATCCAATCTTCTTGCTTTCCTTTTCCTCTTCCTTTCAGTTACTTTGCCTTCCTTTCTCGTCTGCCCTGCCTTCCATTTTTTTATCATTTGTCCAACTTTTCTTCTCTCTGTCTTATTTGACTTGTCTTCCTTTCCCTTTCTGTCACCTATGCTGCCTTCCTTCCACTTTCTTTCTCTCTTGCAGACACCCTGATTCTTTTCTTTCTTATCAAACCTGCTTTCCTCTCTCTCTCTTATTTTCTCTGTTTTCTTTATGTTCTCTTGCATCCAGTGTGCCTACTTTCCTTTCCCACACTCTCTCTCACTCTCATTCACCCTGTCTTTCTTTCTCTTCTATGTGCTCTGTTTTTCTTTTTCCCTGAAGCTGTTTACAGATTAAGATCAATAAAAGAGAACTGAACTGGATTAAAGACAGAAGAGGCCTAAAAATACACCAAAGTACCCAGTTTGTGAGGTGCTTCTTACTCACTTCTTTCCAAGTAGGAAAGTTCTAATTTTCATCCAATGCAAAGAATTATTCCATTCAAAAAATCTCTAAACTTGGCATCTAGCTTCCCAAAGTGAATCAAGGTGAGATTTTAGGATGTCTAAAAGAGTTTTTTTCATAAATCCACTTTTAGAATCTTATCTGCATTCATGAAAATAGAGACAATGAAGAATTAAATTTATTCAGTAGGTTTAAATGCCAATCATCATTTTTTGAACATAAAAAATGACTAATATGTACACAAGAAATAAACTGAAAATAACTGGACAAAATAAAGTTTGTTTTGTTTTGGCAATAGACATGGTATCTTTGGTGATGTCAACTCTCAAGACAGAAAATTCTCATTTGAAAATATCCACCTCATAATGGAGTTTCTTGAAAAACATAACTATATATGTGAGTATAATTTGTTATTTAAATATCATGAAAAGATATACAAAAATATTTTCTTAGGGGTACAAAATTTTATTAGAGCAATAAAGGCAGAATTTAGTTTTTTCAAAAAAGAAACAATTCATAAGAAAAATATATATATATTTTACTTTAAACCGGTAATACTGAAATATAATGATTAATAACAGCTCAATGAGTTTATCATTCCACTCTCATCAGATCATTAAATCAAGGACAAAATATGTACACAACAACTAAAAAATATACACCACCAGAAAAATGTTATATACAAACAAAATATATAACATTAAAGGTTAATTATATTTAAGCCCACCAACCACTCTGTTTACAACCAATATTCACGAGTAGACAATTTACATAGGTGCATTAATGCATCAGGTTCAGTGGTCACTAAAAACCAGAAGTGTGCTCAGTCTTATACCCCGAACATCTTCTCAGTTCTTAGTGTTGATATCAATTATTACTTGAAGGTTTTGGAATCAATACATATTAAGCCCTACCAACCAACTCAGTGTATGCAGAAGGAATTGTTGGTGAGCTTAGAGGTAAACACCTCTTTTTTGTTATGAATTTTTTTTTAATGGTGACCCAAGGGCCACTCAAGATAGAGGGTTATTGTGTGGAGTTATATTAGTGTAGGAAAAGACAAGCATTGGGAGTATAAAGCTGAAGTAGACTTTAGAAGGAACTGGAAACCTAATCCTAAACAGGAAACAAGGGATAAACCTCTACTCCTTTTCAAACAAACAGGGAGTAGTGTGAACCAGACAATAGGCAAACCTACCTACTCCAATTAATTGTTTTTTTTTGTTATGAATGACTTTTTCATATGTTTGCTTTTATTGATCTAATTAAAATGTACAGAGTTAGCTTGGTTAATTTAACAATGTATCAACCTATATTGGGCTATTTAATGTTAAATATAATTATTATAGGATTAAAATTGCAATGAATTGATAGGTCCAGTTTACCTCTGAGTCTGAACGGTTTATACTAAAATGAAAAATGTAGACATATGTATGGCTTACACTAGAATAAAAAAAGATGGACATCAGTCTGGTTTACACTAGTGTTAAAAAATGCCAACATTGGTTGCGTTTATTGTTCTCATTCTGCTGTTCATGTCTAGGAGGATTTCAGTTTAGTTAACCAATCTACCTCCATAGATTGAGAAAACCCCTCCCCATGGATTGAATAAAGGCTTCAGTTTGAAATTCCCTGAAGATTAATTGGATTGACAGATACCTGAGAAAGGTCACAGGGCACAACAACTGAAATTTTGAGATAATAACAAAAATGAGGATATTAGTTTGACAATAGTAAAAGGTAAATATTGATAATTCCTCATCCTGGAAATTCAAATATAAATGAGAGAACATATTTTTACATTTTTTAGCTCACAAAATGGTAAAACTTGTTTGCATGTTATCAAATCTTGAAATATTCATGACATACAAGATAAATTCAGTACTGAAGTTAGGGACAATATCAAACCAAATGTGATTATATTACACTAATTTTCAAACAGAGAAGGTCTACCTGTTGATACCCTAATACACAGGTGCAGAAATATTTGCATTTCATTGTATGTGTATATGTGTTACTTGACCAGAATTGTTCATGCTGCACACTTACTATTTCTCATATATATAGATTCAACAGAGGATCCAACCTACCAGTTATCTCTAGTGCACCCTTAACCTTCTCCCTCATAATAGAATACAACATAGAAACCTGTCACCCCCATTAACAAGTTCTTTTTAACAGGAGGACAGCCAGCTTCACTGTAATTCACTATCCCACCCATCTATCCGAGATACCATTTTAAAAATTCACAACACAGCTGCACCCTTCCCAGTACTAACTTGATATTGTTTGAAAAGAAGAACTAGTCTTTGATATCCTATTTAGGTGGATTTAAGGAAGGGTGAAGTGAAGTGAAGTGAAACTGGTTGGGAGAGGTGGCTGGTAATATTCTTGGTGGGGGGTGGGACCAGGTTTGAAAAATTTTGCAACTTGTCAATCAAAAGTGCTGCTTCCACCCTCTGCTCCCCAACATACCATTACTAGCTCCTCCACTCTATCCACCCCCAACTTTAAGCCCTCTCCTACAAAACCTGCATCTTTACCCCTTTCGGTTGCTGTTTCTGTCTATATTTCCCCATCAGAATGGCATCCAACTTAACTGAGTCATGGTGCTTAAAAAAATAAAAATAACAGTGCAAAACTAGAGTTCCCTGTGCATCAGGAGAGATAGAGAGAAAAGGAAGAGATGGTACATGGTCACGAGAGAATCATATTAGGTGGGGAGGTAGAGTTTAGGAAAAGAAAGAAAGGATTGATGGTGGGGATGGCTGCAAGTGGTAGAGTGGTAGGAGTATGGATTGAGACAGGTTTTAGAGGCAGTTTCTTTCAACTGTTAATAATGTTATCAATTTCAAGAGGTAAAATCCTCTCATCCCCGTCACTTTTTCTTTGACCCACACCCCTGCCTCATCCCTGGCAATACACATACTCACAAACAGCATCAATAGTGAATTCTCTGTTAATCTTAGAAATCACTTTCTTGGTAAAAGGAAATCAGTGGACGATTACAGATTGGTGGAATGTGCCATAAGAATTTCATTTTAGAAGGAAAGTAAAGGTTCTTGAAAAGAGAAGAAGAATGCAGGGATTTGAAGGAAAAATGTGAAAATGAGAGGAATGAAAAATAACAGAAGAAATAAGTAATTGGGGAAATAAGGGACATATAAAAGGAAAAAAGGAAGAATAAATGATCTCAGAATAAATGATAATCAATGTATAAGTGAGAAGGACTATAAGAATGACAAAAAAAAAAAATAAAAAGGAGGAAGGAATATAAAATGAAGGAAGAATGAAGGATGAATAAAGGTACAATGAGAAGAAAGATAAAATCTATGAAACAGAAGAGAAAGAGGAAAAATGGAAGGAAAACAAGAAAGTAGAACAAAAATTAAAAAAAGAAGAAAGTTGTAAAAACAAATAAAAAAAAGAAAATGATAAAAATAGTGAAGAAAAAATAAGTTAAGAAAAGTACAATTAAAAAAGTTGGAGAAGGAGCAAAGGACTAAATACACAATACAGGAAGAAAAATTAAAAATAAAGACAAAAAATTAAGAATAAATACAGAAAAAAAGAATGTAAAATCAGACAGAAAATGATGGAAAAAGTAAAAATAAAGAAATGTAATATAAAAGGAATTTTTATAAAAAAAGGAAGGAAATGATGAAGAACGAAAAAAAAAAAGAAAAATTTAGGATTTTGAAAAAGAAACATGAAAATAGTATATAAATAAGACAGAAAAAATAGAGTAAGAAATGAAAAAAATTAGTGAAAGAAATAAAGAAACAAATAAAAAGAATAAATGTCTAAGACAAAAATTACTGTCAAACAAAAATGAAAAAAAAGAATAAATAGCAAGAGAAAATAAGAAGTGCTACGAACAGAAAAGTCACAAAAAGAGAATTCTATATAAGGTAAATGATAGAAAAATGAAATAAAAAAATAATTATTTTAAGATTTAAAAAAAAATTTTACAGCAAAATTGAACTAATGAAAAACAAAGAAGACAAAAATAGTTAGATTGAATAAAAAGAAAGGAAAAACATTTTTAAAGGAAAAAAAGCAGAGATAAAAAAATGAAATATGACATAGAAAAAAATATTAGGTCCAAAAATATCTGAAAACACAGTCTTGAAGATCATAGGAATTCTTCAGATGTTTTGAAAAATCAACACATGTATGAACAGAATAATTACAGATCTGGGACTTTTAAAATTCAAAAGCATTTTTTTACTTTTGCAAAATTAAAAAAAAAAAAAACAATCACAGAATTTAAGAAAAAGTTAAAATAATTCACTAAAAATGATAATATATCAAAAGTAATTTTCTATAATCTTGCAAAATTATTGGGGTCATGGTTACAACAGTTAAATTGAGGCCATAAGATATGTAACTTCATTTTCATTGGCCTCTTATTAACATCAATAGGTATTTTCAATCAGAGAATGGTTTTATTAAAAACTGATTTATCTGAACTAAATGTTAACATCTTAATTGTTACTAACACAATGATTTGACCATTGTATCATTTTGCCTTTTTTAGCTATCTACTGCATTTAGTAATATGGGACTTATAAACAGAAATATTTCATATACAAGAATATAATGTTCATATTTCACTGTTCCTGCTGTTTAAAATAGGAAAATAGCTTTGTGGATAAAAGTTATTAAGTGCAACTAGTTACAGGATAGTTGTGAGTTCAATCCCTAAGACAGGCAGTGAAATTTATATATTCTGATTCAATGGTAAAAGCAAAGTCAGTGTCAGAAGAAATAATTCATCCTTTAACCTTGGAATCTCCCAAATGGACTGAAAAATTCTACACTTACACCCCAAGAGTATCCAAATGTGTATGCAGCTAGGTAGTACTATATTTCAATACACAGAGTTAACATTGATCAATTGATTAACTAGAGGTATTGGAAAACTGCAACTTTTACAAAATTTTAGATTTCCAAAAGCATTAGCCTATAACCAACATTACCAAGTGGTGAAGTTAGGAGTATTAATTAACTTTTATTCAGTTTTTTTGGAAAGCTATACTCATTCCCATAAAATAGTGTAACAGGAGCGCTTGGAAGAAAGATATATTCTCCCATTTGGATTTCCCTCATTATGGGCGTTATTATATCTGTGATATAACAACACTGATATTTCATGCACAGAACAGAATGGCTGAAAAGAAAACGAATGACAAACATGCTTTGTTCTCAGAGAGACTTTTATATTCTACAACATAGACAAAACTATATATAAATATATACATTTGTCCCATGTGGAGAATAATATATCATATATATCTACATAGCAAAGCAGAGTGTAAAGAGAAACAAAAAGGAAGGGTCTTACATATAATATTGAGATAATCCTGTACCCGGAGAAGCCATTTTTAAGACTCCAGATTCAAACAGGCTCAATTCATCTATGTTCCCAGCAAGGACATATTCCACAAATGGAAACAGTGACACATAGGTTTTTTCAAATTGAGGACTGAATGTTCGAGTTTCATTCTATATCTTGGAAAGATATATATTCAAAGGAAAAAAAACACCGGGGACTTCTAAGCTGCAGGGGAAGCAGATTTAGCCTCAGCCTGGGTCCTTTGGCCCAGCCTAGAAGAAAGCAATCTTACATGGTGGCTGCTGAAAACAAACTGAAATTTGACTGACACTTTCATCACTGTATGAAGTGATGTTATTAAGTGATCATCACATGACCTATGTGACATCTGCACCAAAGGGAAATAAATATCCTTACAAATAGGAAGAATGGGCACTTGTACTTGAAATCAGAAAGAGACAGTTGAAATTTCAGGAACACATAAAGAAAACAGAGTGCTTGGAGAACTTGACTCACAGGATAGTTAAGCTTTATTCAACAAAAACATGGCAATACAATAGTTGTGTTCTCTGCATAAATAACTAGTTGAAAAGTGATTACATTAGGAAGGTTGTTAATGAAGATCAGAAACAGTGTAAGTTCAAGGACAGAGCTTTGTTCAGCAAGACCTTCATTACATGATTTGTTAGGAACAATTGGATTAAGCCAAATATTCATCAAGAGACACCATAGCCCTTGAGCTTGTGGAGAAGTCTAGCATGCCACACCATGTTGAATGCTTTTGAGATATCTAGCGCAGCAGCTCAAGCATCACTGTTCTTAAATAAAGTTTAAAAGACAAATTCACTGATGACCATTAACATGTCAGTGGTAGAACTGGTGAAATGGAAGCTATATTGTTTATCCAAAAAGAAGGACATGTGAACCAATTCAAGTTGATTAGAGCCCCTAGTAGACTGCCAAAAGTGAGTAAGAGACTAATGAGGCAATAATTTGAGTGGTCAGAAGGTTCTCCAGAGTTCTTAAAAACAGGAACTACAGAGGAGAACTTCCAAAAAGCAGTAAGGCATTTATTGTAAAGTTTAGAGAGAATAGGAGCCAGTTAAGGAGCACATTTCTCTAAATCAAGAGTAGGGATGCTGTCAGATCCATAAGCCTTGTGGAAATCTACTTTAGAAATGATAGCGGAAACCATGAACTGAGTTATGTGCTTATCACTCTGTTATCGGGGAAAAAATCACACAGAGAAACTCCAGATGAGTTGGGATTGGAGCTGGAAAAGAATTTCTGAGCAAGGTATTCTACTTTATTGGCAGTAGTTGTCAACACTTCAAACTGATTGAAGAGAAAAGGGACTGGGATTTTCTTTTGTTTAGCACAAACTTGCATAGCCAACAGTATTTCTAGAACCAAACTTGTGAAAGGCTATATAGTGTCTCATTCTATCAGCAGATAGTGACTTATATGCATTACGAGAATGTTACCGTTGAATCTGCAGTTCTGGTATAGCCAGATGTGATTCCTGTGGGTTATAGCAGCTGAACAGACAGGAGAGAACCAAGAACTGTGATTTCATTTGGTATTTGCATGCTGGCACAAAAGCTTTGATGCCAGCTTTCACCCAGGAAGAGACCTCAGTGGCACATTTCTCAATAGGATGAATAAATATATCATTATAAGGGGCATGGAGAAGAAAATCACAAAATCAATACAATTGATAACAGAAAGAAGTTTTGTTGATAGGGTGTTTTTGCCTGATTGGAGAGCAGAAAGAGATATCTATAGACACTACCACATGGTCAAAGTTGCCAAGAGGATAGAGCTGCAGAGCAAAACAGTAGTTCAGGGAGGAGATAAAGAAGATATCAGGTGGAGAAGCATATTCATCAGAATTACTAGAGAAATGTATGGGGAAGTATATATTTGGGTAAGAGAGTCAATACTTGAAGCATCCCGATTTGAGATTTTGAATCTTCACCTTGATACAATCAATATATCTAAAAATATGAATGTGCATTCACTTATCTGTCTACCAGATGCAATTTACAAAAGTATAATAGGATTAATATATGGTTGGCAGCAAGAGAAAAAGCCCAAGATGTGAACTACAAATAAGAGATGCCAAAATCAAACAAGTACAGAAATTTAAATATGTGGAAAGAGTTTTAACAGAAAATGGAAAATGTGACACTGAAATCCGAGCATAGATGGGAATAGATGCATTCCAAAATCTAAGCAAAATGCTAAGAAATAGTAAAATATCATCAGAAACAAAGAAAAGAGTATTGAACTGCTATATTATATCAATTCTCCTATATGGCAGTGAATACAGGACAATTTCTTGAGAGTTGAAGAGAAGACTGGATGCTACAGAACTGCAGTTAAACAGAAGGTTGCTGTAAATAACATGGATGGAGCATGTAAGCAACAAGGTTTCAAAGAAGATGGAACAAAAAGGACACTTACACTCACAATCGGAATGAGTCAGCTGAAATTTTTTGAACACATAACGAGGAAGAAGGGTTTGGAGAATTTGACACTCAGTGGTCATGAAGACAAAAGATTCAGTAGATTTCACCTGATGAAGTAGTGTGAACAGGTGTCAGAATGGTGGGTGTGAGGGATGGTAAAAAGACAAACACTATTAAGATTACAAAGGATAGGGATTTGTAGAGAGCCATGATCACCCATGTTCTGAAAGAGGATGGTGCATACAAGAAAAAAGAATATATAATGTTAAACTTACACTACTGAGAGAGATCTAATGATACTACAATCAAGGTATATATGTAGAAGAAAGATAATTAAAGAAGATGGGTAAATCTCATTGTACATCTGGTTCTTATTATTGTGATAGCATGTTAACAATGAAGCTCATTTTGGTCCAAATTTGCTATTGTCTACCAAATGGCATAATATATTAATATTTTTATAATCCTGGCCAGTAAAATTGTACACCCTGTTCTAAACATATCAAAAGAAAGAATCATAATAAGAATAAACTTGGTGAAAAATAAGAAAAAAATAGCTATTCCATGAGTATTTTGAAAATTAAATATTTTCTTTTTGCTGTGACAAAACATTTCAGCCAATTCATTATGCAACTTTATTTGGTTCAAGTAAGAAAATTGGTATATTTTTTAAGATGAATGTGTCATTTATCTAAACAAGTCAAACTAAAATTAAATATTTTATTTCTTTTCCAGGATTCTGAAGGAACATAGGCAAAATAATAATTAATATGAATAGCTTTTAAAAACTCAATGGAGGAAAAACCTTGGTTTTAACTTTAAATAGCTCAAATCCATAATGTTAATAGTAATATTAGTTGATTCTTTATAAGGAAAAATTTGGCTGTCACTGACACAGAAATCAATGCCACTGTAGGTTGAAATTTATAAAATCTTTCTTTTAAAATAGTTACTCAAGTTCAGAAGCTGTTACTGTTCTTTCCAGTGTTGACAGGGGCTTCCTTCTTGACCTTTTGTCTGAAGTAGTGCAGAATATGAACATCTTCATTATACCATTATTTTCTCTTTGAGTTACATGTGATATCTATATTAGATGTTCCAGTTGGAGAAAGTTCTAAAGTGATGTGATTTCTGTTAATTTATACAGTTCTTTGTTTGTGATTCTGTAGCATGAGTCCACAAGGTTTGAAGAAGGATGGTCCTTGCTGAGACCTACAGCTTTCATTCACTCAATCAGCTTTAGCATTGATCTGAGGGAAGTTGTATAGGTATGACAGTTTAGATATTTCTAAACAGTTTGGGCTGAGTCTAAATTCCTACCAGTCATTATGAATGGATACACTCACAAAAAGGCTCTTTGCACTGAGTGGAACTTATATACACAATCCATTGTTAAAGTCAATGGAAAAAGGGTCAGTTTCTTATACTACTCCAGAAGGTACCTGACTCCACCTTCCACACTCTGTTTTCACAAGCATTAAATCGGATCAAAAATGGAGCATTGCTGCTATATCTGGGTTGGAGCTGTCTACCTAGCCTTCTCTTTCCAACCCTGACAGAAACATCTGGACTCTATTGTTATTTCCATGGCAAATGTTCTGATGAGCTACATTCGTTATTCCCACCAGTTCAGACATTTACAGTTAAGAACCAACATGCCATATACATAAGGTCAAACCATTCTCATTCCCTTTGTCATTAGTAAGAAGGAAGTTCCATTCAGCTTATTCCAAATATGCTGCCTTATGAAGAGACTCCCAAGAAAATGGTTCCCTAACCACTACAACCATGACTTTTTCAAGTCTCGGAGCAACCGTTATTTATCCTACATCTTTTCATAATCTACAATTTTTACATACATTAACAACTCCATTCAGTAACCCTCTACCTTGAGTATATCTTTTGGAGGAAAAAGGGTGAAAAAATAAATAAATAAACAATATAAGGATGTAATAAAAAACATTTGGATATTTTAAAGGCATTATGTACTGTAAAGAAACCGGTTTTGTTTTATTAAGATATTTATTATAATAAGATGAAATACTGATCCAAACAAAAAATAATGTTATGACAGCAAGAAAGAACAAATGAAACAAGTACTACCAGTGAGGTGAAAGGAAAAGAAGACAAGGATTTTTAATATAAAATTCTTTGTATTGCTGATAGAGAGGATGTGAGTGGAATTGACTTGGAGGAAGGATAGAGTTGGAATGGCCTGGAGTTGATACATTTGTTGGGTCAGCTGACCGAGGTCATGGGTGGTGATACTGAAAGCCTGTCAAGCATCAACAACTGGCCCATTTGTTGCAATTCAGTCCTTTATAAGCGCCTTTATAAGCGCCTTTCTTAAAATTAAACTGTGGTGGCTCCTCAGCTGATCTTTTTTCCATGGTTTTTCTTTGTGAGCAATGTTCATTATTGGCTTCTTTTATGTTGTTTTTTTATGTCAGATGTGATCTTTGGAGCCCTTGCATAGAGGACAATTTTTATTTTTGGTTTTGATTTCTTAACATTCAAATCTGGTTGTGGTGTAGAGTGGATCAGAAAGAGATCTAATTTGAAGCAGAGTATAACATTAATAATTAATAATGCTTTATCTAACAATCAGTTCAAAATAATATTACTATTAATACTATAATGAATCAACAAATGCCATATACACTATTTCACATTATTAACCATTTTTAATTTCTCCTAATTTTTAGAAAAATAATAAAGGCATTCATAGAAATATTTAAACTATTAATGCCTAGAATATTTCATATATATGTAAATTATAGTCAACTGCATCACTCTTAAGATACAGCAACAGTTTTTCAAATTCTACTGGATTGTTATATTTTTTTACATTATTATCCATGATTTTGGTACATTGCAACAGACTATTTGAAACATTTAAAAGACAAATGTTTTGAAGAAAAAATTAAAAATCATTGCATTGTAATGACAACAAAGCTATAAGAAAATATTAATATGAAATGTATCCTTTATTTTCTGACACTAGATTGAGAAGTTGTTCTTCCATTGATTTTGCGAGCTGTTGTATTTCTTCACATGAAACAGCATTCAGTTTAGAACTCTAAAATCCATCTTTGCTGGGAAATGTGGGAAATATCAAACTTACACATCAAAATGCACCACACATTTTCAATTGGTTAAGCAAGCAAGCTGGCCACTTCATCAAGCAAGTATCCATTTTATTCAGACATTCATTAGTTTTCTTTGCCAAATGTGATGAAACGTTGTCATGCAAAAATGTCTTCTTTCTGAAAGCATCTGAGTTCTTCTTGAACCATAGCTTCATGTATGCCTTCAAAAAAGCAATGTATGTCTGAACTGACACTTTAACAATATCTAGAATTTACCACAGGCCCACCACTTCACATATTACCAACCTAAAACATTACACCGCTTCTGGTCTGTTTACTTTGTAACCTTTGACAGTGATTTCTACAAAAAACACCCAAATTTTGTTCTCTGTGTCTAGCCTACTGAGAGTGGGTTTAATATTTTTCTTCTTGATTGGGTGTATTTGCATTGTATTACTGGCTCATAAAAAAAGCACTGAATCTCTCATGTATAACATTACATTTTATTTAACACTTAATTTCAGCCCTGATCCCTTAACTGAATGTAGACCTTACATTCTCACCTGTAATGTATGAAACTTCGCCTTTGCTGCATCTCAGGTTAGTGTTTATATATTTACCTATGAAACAGTTTTTCCCCATATCAAGTATATATCAGATACAACTGGGATTAAGAGTCTCTGTAAATAATGAAGAAAAAGTTGAACTTACTCTGCATCTATTGCATGGAGTACTAACTTTAGCATCCCTTCCCATGTTGGCCTGCATGGAAAAAGAACTAGTCTCTTCCAGTCTACAGCACACATACTCTTAATTTTCTTTTTATTAATGCCCAAAATATGAAAAGGGGTTACTTCCACTGATACAGTTTTCAATGCACAAGTGTCTGGCAAAAGGGTTTAATAACTGCTAAATTATCATTAATATTTATTTATATATAATGAAAATCAAGAAGTGATAAGTGGAATAAAGAATTGGTTTATGAATTTGAAGATATATAAATTGTGAGTTCAATCCCTGGGACAGGTAGTGTGCAATTGGACTCAGTGGAAACAGAGTGAGCAATAAGTGAACAGTGATAAATAAGAATTAGATGTGATATCTCTAAATATGGTCAGTAGAACGAGAACAAAAATACATCTAACTGCATAAATTAAATAAAGGGTTCAGTTAAAAAATTCCCTAAAGGTTACCTGGATTGACAAGCACCTGATGGAGGTCAGAGTGTCTGACAGCCAAATATTGTGATAATAACAACAAAGATGGGGATAATAGTCTGCATGGAAATAATGTAAATAAGAAGTGAATAATAATGTGCTGTCATGTTTGAAATTTAATAGCCATTTGTGGCCTGCAAACCAAGATGATGTTCTTCTATGTACTGTTTTCCTTCAGGACATGGGTGATCATGGCTCTCTACAATTTCCTATACTTTTTGTCTTTTCACTATCTCTCCTAATCCCTGTTCTGCTATCCATTTACACAAACTCATAAGGTAGGTTATGCACTGTTTTCCTCTCTAAGCTGTCTTTCCAAATTATGTGCCCTAGAAATTTCAACTATTTCTACCTGATTCTAAGTATAAGCAGCCTTTTTGTTTCCATTTTCTCTAAAACCATCATTGCTCACATGATCAGTTTATGGTATTTTTAGCATCCTTCGGCAGAACCATATTTCTGTTGCTTCAAGTCCCTTTTTTATCTGTAAGGAGATTGTCCAGGATTCACTGCCATATAGGAAGACCAAGATTACATAACAGTTGCATCCACTTTTCTTTGTTTATCATCAGATTTTCCTGTTTCTTAATACTTTTCATAGTTTTTGGAAGTCATCTTTCATTATCCCAATATGCCTTCAGATTTTGGTGTTTACTACTGTCTTCTATTAAAACACTTCCTAGATATTTAAATTTTTGTACTTAATTAATTTTAGTATCTCCAATTTGTAATTTGCATGTTGGGCATCATCTTTTGGATGACAACCATACACTCTGCCTTCTTACAACTGATGCTTATTCCTTGCTTCTCACTATCCTTCACTACTTTCTGGAGGAGTTCCTGTAGTTTCTTTCCTGTCAACACTACCTCATCTGCATATCTAATGTTGTTATATTAAGCATTGTATAAAGTTGTGGTGTTATATGTAGATAATCTCTTGTATGATTAGAAGTTTTAAAACCAACAATCATTATATATGTAGGCATTGCTCTGTGTTATAATTTCTATATTATGCTGCTGATAATGATGTTTTGTCATTCACTCCAAAAAAAAGTTAGAAAAAAACATAAACTTTTGTCTTTACAGAACTTATTGAAATCTTCGTTCACTTATTTGTGAAAGTAAAAAGGAATTTTGTCAATATTAATGTAATTTTTTTCTTAGCAATGATATTGGCTTCAATGTGCCAAAATCTTTTCATTTTCAGGTTTTTAAAAATTATTCTCAATGCTGTGAGAAAATACTTTTAAAAAGTCAAAGATAAAAAAGAAATTAAATATATAAAAAATAAGAGAAAATGACAATGAATACTTTTTTCTTAGGTGGCAAATTATAAATGAGAAACATTATAATAAAAAATGAAGAAAGATAGAGAAATTATAAGATAGAAGAAAGAGAAAGATGGATAAAGAGAGAAGTAAAAAATGGAAATAATAGTGCTGACAATTTTATTTCAAATAAAAGCAAACAGGAAAAATAAAGCAAAAGAATATTGGAAAGAAGAGCAAGAGGAGGGAAGAAGGATTGAAAAAAAGAGAAAAAGAAGGATTGCAAGAAAAAGAGAAAGAAAGAAAGAGTAGAAAAAAGAGAAAGTGAAAGAAAGAAGAAATGGTAAAAAGAGAGGGAGGAAGGAGTAGAAAAAAGAAAAAGGTGCTGAGAAGAAGGGTTTGAGAAAAGGAAAAAGACTGGGGAAGAAATATTGAATAAAGGAGATTGGGAAAGAGTAAAGAAGGAGGGCTTGAAAAAAGGGAAAATAGGATAGAAAGGGGTAATGGAAAATGGAGAATGGATAAGAGAGGAGAAAAGAAGGATTGGAGAAAAAGGAGAAATTAGAAGAAAGAAGAACTGGAAAAAGGAGAAAGAGGAAGGAAGATTGGAAAATGGAGAAAGAAGAAGAAAGAAGGACTGGAAAAAATGAAGAAAGAAGGATTAGAAAAAGGATAAAGAGGAAGGAAGAATGATTGAAAAAAAGAATAAGAAAGAAGGTAAAAAGGAGCGGAAGAATAAAGTGCCAAGTTGAAAAAGAAATGAAGAAATGAGTCAAAATCAGAAATCAGACTGAAATGTATGATGATATGTGATAACTATGGACAGAGAGGGATAAATTAAAAAAAATTTTTTATTTTCAAATGAAAACAATCAGTAAACCAGGAGAAAAATAAAAATAAGAAAAAATGTATTGAAATAAATTAAAAGAAGATTCAAAGAGAAGAAGAGTGAGAGTTAATGTCAGATTGAAAGAAAATAACAAAACAAGTTTTTTTCTCTTTGTGGAAGAAAAAGAATAATTAAAGAAACAAGAGAATATAAAAGATAAAAAAAAAATCAATATGGTTAAAGGTAAATATGAAATAGGAAAAAAAAGCAAGTCTCTGTGTTAGTATTGACTCTACCAGAAATTAGTTATACTCATTCCCAGACACATTTCTGAGTAAACATACTAAGTATTGATTTCTAGATAAGGTAATCATTGACCCAGATTTTTATCAGTGCTAGAGAAATTGAACTTACGATATGATCCTTTCTAAAGGGAGACACCATCATCTTCTTTATTTTATTGATTTCTAGAAAAGGTAATGATTGACCCAGATTTTTATCCATGTCAGAGAAAATGAATTCAAAATATAATTCTGTTCAAAGGGAAAAGCTATCACATTCTTGATTTTATTGATTTCTAGACAAGGTAATGATTGACCCAGATTTTTATCTCTGCCAGAGAACTTGAACTCAAAATGCTTTCATATTCAAGGAGAGAAGCTATCACATTATTGATTTCATCTTACGCACAAACAAGTTATGCACATTCATACACATGTAAGTGCATGCCTGGGCACGTTTTGCACACCCACATCTATGTGCACATCTTCACGTGTGCACAGGCTGCTGATTGACTTAGATATCAGGGCATTGAACCAATCTTTTCTTGCCAAACTTTGTAATAAAATAAACATGTATCAATCACATTCTCAGTGTGCGTGTGTGTGTGTGTCTCTCTCTCACAGTGCTGCTTGTTTTTCTCATAGATTTCCTGCTAAGTGCTTGCCTTGAGGAGAGGGGAAATTAAAAACAGTGACAAGGTTGGAGGAGAGCAAGGGTTGGAGATAACAGGGCTTAAGAAACTGTCTATTTATAATTCTCCATACTATTCAAGTTAGAGCCAACCTTCCATAATGAAATGGTCAGTAAGTTTACCTTGTGAATCAGTTTGCTTGAGTTAGATTCAACGTTATGCCAAACTAAAGTAAGCTTAGAAAATAAATTTTATATATATATATATATATATATATATATATATATATATATATATATATATGACAAATAGTTTTAAATTATGCTATATTTATTGGTTAAAAGTGCTCAATATCAGGAATAGAGCATATATAAATATAAAAGTAGACATTGAGATCAACATCCAGTGGTGACAGAGATACTGAGAATATCACTGATTGAATATGTGAGTAAGAGGGAAGTTTTTTAGGACACTGTTGTAGCATACCTACGGATGATAATGTGTATGCCCTCATTCCCATAAAAACAGTAGAGAATACTGTATGTGTGGTCTATGGTCTGCAGTTGGAGATTCATTATGGAATTCACTTGACTCACTTCTAGCAGCTGGCTACTTTTTCTACATGCCACTGGCAAATCTTATATGTGTTGTTCATGTCCTAAGTATTATCATTCATTACCAACCTTCAAGTGATTATTCTATTCAGTAACCTTCCCAAGGTTACAACAGACACATAATAAAGAAAGAGAACTTTTACACCCAACAGACATATTGCAGGTAATAGGCACAAAAGAATGTAACTTACCTAAGGAGCTTGCTTACATTAATAACCAAAAAGGAACTGGGGGGATGGTGAAAAGACAAATCTTACACAAAGCTACAAAGGATACGAGGTTGTGGAGAGACAATGCCCACATCCTGAAAGGGCACAACACATAGAAAAAGAAAAAATTGTGCTTTTTAAGATGTATATGAATTGTGATTCTAATACTGTAATCTTCTGCCAAGAGATTGTGCAGGTAGAATAATGGTTATCAGCATGGAAAGTGAAATTAGTGATCTGTGTTCAAATCCTGTTCAGGCTCTTGCTTTCACTTTCATACAAATAGCCTTTGGAAAAGCATGAATCCATCTCTTCTACCTCCACCAGTTATTGGTTAAACAGCAAAGTAGTTTGTCTTCTTGGATGGCAGTCCAAAGCTAACTATAAATTCAAAAGGTAATTTCAAATTCAAAAGGAGGAAAATGCAATGGGAAATCACTCCATTACCTTTTCAAAGAAATCACAGCAATTCACACCAAAGTACATTAATCTCAAAGAGACAGGATACAGTATGACAGCTGTATGATCTCCTGTTACTACCCATGAACCAGAAAGAACAACAAACTTGTAATTTTATGACAACATTAAAATTTTGTTAATTGTTACCAAGTCTTGAACTTTAAAAGTGTTACAATTGCAAGATAGAGTAGGCTCTCTAGTCTTAGATGGTAACCAATCCAAGAGAAAGAATACTATAAATTATAAATTGTGGAGAAGTCAACAGGAGACCACTCCACTATTTTTCCAAGAAAGCATAGCAATTCACAGATAATAATGAAAAAGCTACACGTGGAGAGTAATGATTGCCTATCAACTGAAATACAGACCATCTAAGAGAAAAATTGAAAGAAAAGGAAACATAATTTGGACTTCCTAATTTTAGGCTGCAATTTTTCTGACAAATTTTGGATGCATCTGTAGCTATCATTTTTGCACTAATGCTTTTGGAAAAGGCCTAAATCCAATTCCCCTACCAGGTATGGGTTAAATAGCAGAGTAAACTCAGCTCAAGCTTTTCGTGGGGGCTTGTTGAGAAGGACAATGAATTAAAAACCTTGAATTGAAAACCATGAAAAAGGCAACTGGGAAACCACTCCACTGAAAGAAGTAATGGCAATACACAGATAAGAAAGAAAAGGAATATGTAGAGGATGATGATCACTTTTGTCCTGAAGGGAGATAACATTAAAAAAACAAATAAAGAAAATGATGTAATTTTGTCTTCATAATTTCAGACAACAATCATTGTGTCAAATTAAGCTGTTTTTTAATTTGCTTAGATTAGAATTTTCATTCTTTTCATTTAGTTACAGCTAAAAAAACTTATTGATAATTAGTTAACTTGAGAGGTCATCGAGTACAAAGATTATTAAGCTCTCTGCTATTATCTGATATTGTCACATGAGAGTAGATCTTGACATTAGACATGTCAAAATAGCCATTTTGAATGTCACCTTCAGTTATGATTTGCTCAAAATTTAAAATGCTAATCAAGACATTGTATCTGAAGTGACACTCTAAATTTAGTGGAATGTTCAAATGAAAAATGAATCAAGCATAGAATTTTTCTACTGATCTTTTTGAATTGTACCTTTTTTTGAATTAAGAAGAAAACTATACAGAAGCAATGAGATGTTAGTGCGATTAGTTTTCTCAGTCAGATTTCCCAAACATTTACATTCTTTAATATATATATATATATATATATATATATATGATAAGCAGCTCAGTTTTTAGAATCAACAGCCAGACTACCTGCACATATTATTTGATTAGATTGGTGAAGGCTCGTGCTGAACCAAGCAGATACAGAAACCTGATTCACAGTATGCCACAATGTCTTCATACAATCCTCTCCAGGTTTTCAATTCAAAGTTGTCCTTCTCCTAGACCATTCACCACTCAAGGCTATTGGACCCAGTCTATCCTGTTATTAACCGATAGTTGGTGGGGAGAAGAGATGTATTTATACCTTTCTCAATGGTAGTAAACTGTAACCCTCAATATTTACAGGAAGAGGGGAAATATATTGAAAGTACTTTCAAGACCCTGCAATACCTAAGTATTTCAATTCAATGTGAAACAAAAGGCTCATAAAATATTCCAAAATAGAATAGCTGTTCTTCCTGACAAACCCAATGAATCAAAAATTATATTATTCTACCCATTAATACTATCATAACTACAAATGAAAAGAATTTATCTAAACTCAACATAAAATTTGTCACAACTATATATATATATATATATACACACAAAGAGAAAATCCCAAAGGAGAATATTAAAATAGCACATCAAGGTAAAGTAATCCATATATATATATATATACACACACACAAATGAGAGAACGAACAAATGAAGTAAAATTCTGCTGTTTCAACAATATCTAAAATAAAATAATAATTATATATATATATATATATATATATATATATATATATATATATATATATATATATATATATATAGCTGTAATATATGAAATATAGTAACCATGGGTGGTCATATAACTGGTACAGTAGCACTTTCAACTCAGATTTTGTTGTATATATATATATATATATATATATATATATATATATATATATATATATGATGTAATGGAATAACCTGTCACCCCCATGAGTGACTACACTATAAGTAGTAACTACCTATAGGTATCTGTAAGTCAGCTGGGATCTGTTGAGTAGGACTTAGACTTACAGAAGAACTACCAACCTCCCAATAGTAGCACTCACTACTGGATTGACTTGACTTGTGTATAAATGTTACCTTTATTCTTATTGTACTGGTTTTTACAATAAGCCTTTACTTATTTTATCCACTGTGTTGTTTAAGTATATCTTCCTATTAGCATGGAATATAACAGTATATATATTATATTTTTTATACAACAAAGTCTGCGTTGAAAGTGCTACTGTACCAGATATGTGATCACCCATGGCTACTATATTTCATGTGCACTATTACAGATCAAATGGTTGGTGATATGTGCATTTGTACAGCCTTTGCTGACCCAAGACGCTACAATAAATGGAGCTGGTGAATATGCACAATACTTTTACCAACTAAAGTCACCAAAGAAGAAAACATTCATATTGTGAATGATGGAATCACTATATATCCCTTTTACTCAAGTAAGGAAAAAGATACCCCAAAACATTGGCATAATAGTTTTATCAGTAGGCAATAAACAGTTCTCAACAGAACATAAAAAGTATACTCCCCAGTAAGGGAGTGTAATGCAAAGAAATTGCTTGACAGTATCAGGCCCATAGTGCTCCTGTACCACAGCATATATATTAAAAACACAAAAACAGCAACTGTCAAAGGAGTATGCTAAGCTAGAACACTAAGGAAAAGTGCTCAATACCAAAATGGCAGAGCATTTTATTTTAGACAATAGAGTCTAGTGCAATCATTTTTCTCTGTTCTAACTTTACTTTTTTTCCTCCTATTAAATCTCTCTGTAAAAATATAGTGTGTATAAATAATGTCTAATAAAGTAATTGACTTTTCACTGCTTGAAGAAACCATTTTTTGGTGGAAACTGTGATAGCAGAAAGGGTTGGTGTGTTTATTATTTTAAACATTATATATAACAAAACAGGAGATAGGACATTGTACTAAGAAATAAGGAACAAATTCAGGTAGGCTAAAGAAAAATGGCCCAGTAAAAAATGTGAAAAAATAGAGAGAATGAATATCACAAATAAAGTAGATATGCATAAAAAATAAGAGAACTAACAGGACAAATGATGTACTCATCAACAGAATACATAAAATCCAAAGATCAAAATGCTGATAGTAGAGAAAGAAAAAATTCTTCAGAAAGGAATGAACACTTCCACAATGAAAAAAAAACAACTGACAATACACAGAAATATTGAGACCGGAAATATTAAAATCTGAAGTGGAATCTGCACCAGCTAAATTGAACAGAAACAAAGTGGCAGGGCCAAATAGAATTTTAATAGAGATGCTGGCAGCCTTAGACAATTTCGGCATAGACAAGATTACACAAATAATAGATAAAATCTACAACAGTAGTGATACACTGGAAGAATTAAGTAGGTCTATTTTCATAACACTGCCTAAGAAGACAGATGCAAGCAAATGTGAATTCCATAGGGCAATCAGTCTAATGAGCCATCTAATGAAACTTGTCATCCAAATTCCAAATCAAAATGGAAACAGGACAAGAACTGCGGGTTTGTTAAAGACTCTGGAACAAGGAATGTGATATTTATGCTCAGAATGTAATGAGAAAGAGCAATATAAATGCAGTTTTTATAGATTATGCAAAGGCAGTCAATAAAGAATACCACAAAGATCTATTGGAACTGCTCAGCAACCTTGTTATATTTGGAAAGAATTTAAGAATAATAAAGAACCTATACTGGCAGCAAACTGCCTGTATATAGATAGAAAATGAGTTCTGCAGATATACGAAAATAGAAAGGGGTGTAAGACAAGGCTGTGTCTTCTCACCAGACTTATTCAACCTATACAGTGATTCTGAGAGAACTAGAAATCCTACCAGGATTCATTATTGACAGCCACAATCTTAACAAGATAAAATATGCAGATGATACAGTGTTGATAGCAGACACAGAAAGAAAACTACAAAAATCCTACAGAAGGTAGTGAAGGAAAGTTAGAAGAAAGGATTAAACATCAACTGCAAGAAGAAAGAATGCATGTTTGTTAAGGTTGAGCCCAAACAAGTGTGGAAATTTAAATATCTAGGAAGTGTTTTAACAAAGTAAAGAAAGTCTGAAACTAAAATCCAATGTTATATTGGGATAGCCAAAGATACATTCCAAAAAACTAAGTAGAGTATTAAAAAATAGAAATAATTTGCTAGAAACAAGGAAAAGAGTACTAAACTGCTATGCAAAATCTGTCCTCCTGTATGGCAGTGAATGCTGGACAATCTCCTCAAAGATGAAGAAGAGACTTGAAGCCACAGATATGTGGTTCTACAGAAGGATGCTGAGTATATCATCATCCAAACTTGTGAGCAACATTTTAGAGAAAATGGAAACAAAAAGCAAACTTATACTTAACATTAGGAAAAGACAGTTGAGGTTTCAATGGCACATAATGAAGAAAGAGGGCTTGGGAAATCTGATACTCACAGGACAGATTGAAAGCAAGAGAGACAAGAAAACAATGCATAACATACTTAGTGAATTTGAGTAAATGGATGGCAGAACAGGGTATAGGAGAAATAATAGAAAGACAAAATTTATTAAGAGCTACGAGAAACAGGAAGTTGTGGAGAGCCTTGATCGCCTATATCATGAGAGGACATGGCACATAAAGAAGTAAATGATGTTAAAAGATTGACAGCACTCATTGTAAAGAGAGACATAAAACGCTCAAAGCTGTTATTATAAAAAAAAAAAAAAAAAAAAAAAAACAACCAACATTAAATAGAATATTTCACCCCAGGAAAGGGCATTTTAAACTGTGTATGAAATATTATATATAATAGTTCATTTACAAGTTATAATGTTTTAATTATCTATCCTTTTCAGGTTGGAGTGATGAACCCAGAAACAACAGGGGGAAAAAAAGAATTTTGTATGACATTTTAAATCACACTTTGAGACCAAACTTGAACAAAAAGCTACTGATGTTGCATACATTATCAATTAAGGATTGGTTTGTGCTTCTATGATTCAGTGTTGGCTCTCAAGGTCTTGGAGAGGAGTGCACAAGTTGATTAATGTGCAGGAAAGGAGTGATTCTTTAAACCTTGTCACACAAGTGATAATCTTGAAAAGAAGACAAATGAAAAATCATCTGTGAGACAACATAAATTCACAAATATATATTTGGTGATAAACTCCAGTTTATAAAACAAAATAAAATAAAAAAAATTCTCATTTCATGCATTTACCAAAAAAAAAAAAAAATCAGTTCAATTTTCTTTTGACTGCTTTATTTCTGAGAAGAATATAAGTTTAGGGAGCAACAGCTCTTCTACAATGATCATCTTGTACCAAACCATAAATTAGCAATATTCATAGTCTTAAATTCCTTAAAATGTCCAAAGTAATTCAGGCAACACTGTGAAAGACTGAAATGATACTATCAGTTAAAACAATCTAGACAATAACAATAATAACAAAGTTAAAGAAATGAGGGTGGGTAGAAAGTACAACAAGGAGTGATATAAACGAAAGAATAAATAAGAGAGAAGGTAGAAAGTAAAAGAGGGAATGATATAAACAAAAGAACAAATGAGAGAGGGTAATTAGAAAGTAGTAGAGGGATTGATATAAACAAAAGAAGAAATGAGAGGGAGGTAGTAAGTAGAAGAGGGAGTGAAATAAACAAAAGAAGTAATGAGGGAAGGTAGAAAGTAGAAGAGGAAGTAATATAAACAAAAGAAGAAATGATAGATGGGGGTAGAAAGTTGAAGAGAGTGATAGAAACAAAAGAAGACATGAGAAAGAGGGGTAGGAAGTACAAAAGAGAATAATCTCAACAAAAAATGAATTAACTGATCTAAAAGATGCTTGGTTTAAATTGAGGAAGATTTTAATAATTTTACAATGGCTATATTGAATGTTTGTTCTGGCAGATATTATTTTACAGTATCATCAAACCATATTAAATTGCATATGCATAATCCTTAAAAACAAGACCACTGAATAAGATGGGGAATAATTCTCATTTCATTCCAGGATAAAAGTTTTCTGCCCCCTTAACAGTTTGTGCATGACTCATAAAATCTACTGAATTTCTTCTTTTTTTTTTTAAGATCAGTTATAAGAATATCTATTCAAAATTGTCAATATGTATATCATAGGCAAAATTAGTTATGTCTTATAAAAGTATTTACTTATGGTGAAAATGTCCACAAAGAAGTTGGTGGCTGAGCAAGGCTGGATTAAAGCCAGTTTATAGTGTAAGCAAAGCCCAACATCAGACCTCTCTTGGTAAACTATTATCTGATAAACTGCCTATTAACTGAGGCAATAATGCTGCGGTTGTGTAACCAATGTATGTGTTATTTGAATTATTATTAAAGACATATTTTGTAAGTGTGTAAGTAAATTCACAGACAACATTGGTAAACTAATTTAATTAATGAGAATGTTCTTGTTACTTCATAGTATTCACATTATATTGGACATTAAAATGAACACATTTTGTTGATGCTGTAAAAGCCTTAGAGAAAATTGAGAAGCCATGGAATAAATTTAGATAACTTCAGATGTTTAGAATATTTTCTTGAATACATATAGAATAAGGCTGTCTCCTATTTTCCTTAAAAACTAAAAAGTGGTTCTTGGTTTAAGATCCCTACAAAAACAGTTAACAAACAAAATGAAATAAATTTTTTCACCAATTTTCTTATGTGTGGTTTCACAGCAAATACGATCTGGTCATGATAAGGCAAAAGACCTTCAAAAGAAAAAATGATGTCCCCATTTTCTTTTGGAGCCCAAAGCAAGTACTTATTTTGTTTAATGGTTATTCTGAACCTGGGTCTGAGAAAAATTAATTTTATAAGCTGAGTCATGTTTTAACCAGCCTATATAAATTGAGATATTCATAGCAGTAACTCGACAGTCAAAAGCGAATTCCCTTTCTCAGGATGCATGTGTATTGGTTAGTATGAGTTGTTGCATTATACAGGGAAACACTACAAGTATAATGTATAGAGAGAGCATATGAATTAGACAAACACATTACATATGTGCTAGATAAAAGACAAAAGAACAATGTAAATGAAATCAAATAAATAATAATAATATTCAAATTAACAAAGAGTAAAACAAAGCTTTGTTCTGTTTGCCATCCATTCACTTAGTGAAAGGGGAGAAAGAAAGGATTATCATGATGCATATAACACACATTGTAGGACTGAACTGCTGTCTGCTAACTCATCTCCTCCCATGCTTTCTTGTCTTCACACCTTCCTCTCCTTGCCTGTGTAGTTTATTCTTTTCTACTCTGTATTTCCTTTGGAGAAAGAGAGAGAGTGTGTCTCCCACTCTTCCTTTCTAAGTTCACTAAGGCTGCTGAGTCAATTGCTTGCATCAAAACATCAGCAGCAGCCAAAACTCTAACAGCAGGACACCATGCACAGACAACAAACTGGAGACTGATTCCATGAAGAAAATTTCACAAATGGATTTAACAACACACTGCAGGTGAGATTCTTCCCTGTTTTAATTTTTTTTACCACATCATCTTAATCTTTAGCTAAACTTAAAATTTTTCTCTTACCTTTTACCTTAACATATATTTAACTTAAGATTAAAATATTTCATCAAACAAAAAAAAACAATATTTTTATTTTTGTTATGTTCAGGAAAATAAATATCATCTTTCTTTACCTCCGACTCCTTATGAAATTCTACTTTCACTTTCACCTGAAGGAGAGACTCGTGGCCTGGGCACAATGAAAACAAACACTAGTTGTGGTAGTTTGTTGTGATGATGTTATGATTTTGCCTTCATTGTGGGCTCCATGTCTCCAAGAATGAAGTGTCCAAGTTAATTTGTTTTCCTTTTTTTAAACAAAATCAGAAGAAAAAGAAAGGTCCTACATGAATATGAATTACATTGGGTGTTTTAGCTTGTTTATAAGTAATCAAAAATCCCTTGATCAAGCTAAAAAATCCAAGAAATATTCAAACATGGAAAAAAAATTCTTTGTTATCGTAACATTCAGTTAGTATGCCAGTGTTGTTTTCGAAGCTTTCATATTTATTTCTTACTGTTATTGGTAGAATTCTGCAATTTTAGAGATTCCTAAATTCATTTATTATGTGGAGTGTGCAACAGTATTTACTTATATTCTTACTGTTAATTTGCTTATATTTACCTATATATATCTGCTAACTGAATAAGTGCTTATTTTAAAAAAAAAACTATCATATACATGAAAGTGCACTGCACACACACACACACACATATATATATCTATATCTATATATATTTAATGTTTTCTGTTTATACAATATTTTTATAGATATACATATTAAATAACTGTCAGACTTAGTCTATTTCATTATATATATATATATAGCACTACACCCAATCACAAAACACATTAGAGTGAAAATGAAAAATTTTGGCTCGATTAAGAAAAAAATATTTGTTTGGTTTTTGGTCAGATTTAGAATTTTGAGAAGTTGACTGAGGCAAGAAATTTTCTGTACCCCACTTCAGGATATATGTATGTGTATATATATATATATATATATATATATATATATATATATATATATATATAGATAGATAGATAGATAGATAGATAGATAGATAGATAGATATGCATACCTCACTGTATGTATGTTTATATATATATATGTACAGATAATGGATACTCTGAAGTTCTTCATTTGATCATTTGTTTGGTCAGATTTTGGAAAGTGGGTCCAACCTAGAACTTTTCTGTTTCCTCTCATCTAGATATCTGTAGCTCTAACAATAACAAAATTGATTATGTTATTTACACTATTTATATTCTGACTACTGCCCTCATCTTTGTTGTGGTTTGCATTTTAACAAGAAAAAATGGTTGATCAGAGGAATTTTGAAAGATAATGTTTTTGAGGAATAATCTGAAGAGTGGGTGGAATTCTGTGAAACTATGAGCAAAGTTAATTCATTATTCTCTCACTCTCTCTCTCCCCCTCTCTCTCTCTCCCCTCTCTCTCTCTCTCTATATATATATATATATATATATATATATATATATATAATCAATCCACATGATCATATTTAATGGCATATAAGATATCCCATCACTAAATTTCATCAGATAATATTCAGAAAATAATTATTGGATGGTTCATCAAATGTTATTGTGACTTTGTCCATGTTCCCAATTTGGTTCATTTCAGAATAACTTTCTTTGCATGTATGTGATAATAATTTAGGAAATTCTAGTATTGGAAGGAAAAAAATGGGAGAGTCAAATACACTACTTCTTATTTATCTATATAATATCAGCCTGGAACCAAAATTCTATGTATATACATATATCTACATGTAAATAATTGGCCTTTTTATCACTCTTCTTCTTATATAAGTTAAATCTAAAATTTCTGGTCTATCTATATCTGTGGCTCTCCAGAAACAACAATGAGATTTATACAGAGAAACCCACATGCCTCTTTGTTATGCTTGGTATTGATTGCTGTGTTGGGGCAATTCTGAGGCCGACATGCGTCAAATGGGTGTATACATAAACCTCCACTGGTGACTCTTACCATTATCTTGTTTCTTTCTTTTTATTTCATCAATCCTTTCTCTCTTGTTCTTTGTTTTTTCAATCTTTCCTTTTTTCTCTATTTTATTTCAAGCTGTATATTTTTTTTAATCTTGATTTGTTTTCCTTTCTCTTTTGTTCCATTTTTTGCCTTTTTTTTACATTTATTTGCTTTATTAAGGCTTGTTTGGTAGTTAAGGTAGTTGTGTTTCTTCCACTGGTACCAATGATCAGTATTTGAGACCAGGTAAAAAGTGATATTTCAACTACTGATTTTAAAAGCAAGAAGACTTCCTCTCCTCATTGCTTTCTAGGTGGCCTGGTGTCACAATACTAAGCTAAGCTTAAAAATATCAATTTATCAGCCTTCTTGTTTAGTAAGATTATCATCTATTTCCAACTGACACAAGTGGCCAGTGTTTAATCCCAGGGAAAAGCTAAGGTCCTAAATGCAAATTTTTAAAGGCAAGCTATCTCAGTTTTGAAGATCAAAACAAACCAATATTCCTGATAGTATTTGGTTATTTAATCTAAGTCAAAATAAAAAAAAGCCTATATTGGTGAGTCTTCCTGTTGTATTTCATATTTCTGAATAATTGGATAATTTTCATCCTATATTTTATTTTAAGGTTTCTTTTGCTTTTTTATTTTTTTGTAATATCCTTTCTTTCTACTT
>CAHIKZ030000633.1:1892500-1902239 GCA_903632075.3 Acanthosepion pharaonis
TGCACATATATACATATATATATATACACACACATATATACATATATATATATATATACACATACAGACATACTCATATATATATAAATATATATACATATATATATGTATATAGATAGATACACAGATATATACATACATGCATATATAGGCATACATATGCACATATATTGAAATACGAAAGAACAGTAAAATTTATAATCTGGTGTACTTGGCAGTTGCTTTTCTTTTAAAAAAAACTGTGCTCATTACAAAACAGTAGAACTTTTACGAAGGATGAGATGGAGAGCTTACTTTTTGCTTCAACTGAATAACTTACTGGAATTAATAAATAACATAACTTTCAATGAATGAAAAGCTATTTCCAAAAATGTCTGGACAAGATGTGAAAGATATTAATGCAACTCATAAAATTTTAATGAAATCAGATAAACAGGAAATTTTTATAAATTAACACCAATGGACTACAACAGCCTAATTAAAAAAGATTTAAATAAGAACTATAAAAAGGCTAGTAATAATTAGATAAATATGGTGGAAAACATTAATATCCATTGTAAAAACACCACAGATAAATGGAATATTAGTGACAGGGTAGGTAAACTTACCAAAAAAGAGTGCTCTATAGCCATAAATTATCACAAACCTGATTTTGAAGCTAATTTGACTATAAGAATTATCAACCCAACCCGATTTGAAATGGGCAGAATTAGTAAGAAAATCCTGGAAAGGATCAACCAACAAATAAAGGATTACCTTGGATTAAATCTTCGGATCAATACCAAAGAAGTTAATTGGTTTACTAATATCAACAAGAAATCAAATTGTACATTAACACAGTTTGATATTGAGAATTATAACCAAATAATATCAAAGGAACTTTTTACAAATGTTATGGATTTTACTATCCAATATTTAGACAAAACAGATGTAGAGAAAAACAGAATTATGAATATGAAAAAATCAGTACTCATTCATAATGATGTGCAATGGATTATAAACTCTAGTGACCATTTTGAGGTCACAATGGGATCATTGGACTCTTCAGAGTACATTGAGTTTATAGGTCTTTTTACATTATATAATCTTACTGCATATTGTAAAATTAGTATAATGACATTGAATTGTACAGAGATGATGGACTTAGAAAGTCTATGAACTTTAAAATTGATAAAATTAGAAAACTATTACACAGAGAATTTAAATGCCTAAACTTGAAAATTACTGTAAATACTAAAATGAAAAAGTTAACTGCCTTGATATAACACTAGATTTAATGAATAATATATAACTACTCCATCTATATACCTGCTCCATCTATAAATAAGCATATACCTTCTATCTATTGAGAAAAGAATAAGTACAAATTCAGTAAATGAGAAAATATTCTATGAACATAGTAATTTCTATAATAAAGCACTAAAGAATAGTGACTATAAATGCCCAAAACTCAGTTATATAAAAAAATGAAAATGAAGATCACAGAAAAAAAAGAAATAGGAAAATGATTTGGTATACACCCTATATAACCAAATGGTAAGAAATAAGTCAGGACAAAAATTCCTTGAAGTAATTGATAAACATTTTCCTAGATAAAATCAAATCAGTACAATATTTAATAAAAATACCCTACAATTAAGTTACATTTGTACTAAAAACTTAGAAATGATTATTAAGAAACATAATACTAATATCTTAAAAAATACTTATACCAAAATCAAAAAAACATAGACCCTAAAACAAAAAGTAATGAAGAAAAATTATGTAACTTTAGAAATCCTCAGAACAGTCCTCTTAATAATAAATTCTATATTCAATCAATAATTTATCAATGCAATATTTTATCTATTGAAGATTCAGAAATAGTTAAATTCTATATTGTATGCACACAAAATGAATTCAAAAGAAGGTGGAGCCAACATCAAACATCCTTTAATAATAATTAATACCAAAATCAAGCATCCTTATCTGAATATTTCTGGCATTTAAATGAAACCAATAAAACACAAACGGTAAAATTAATAAGAAAAGCTAGAGCTTGTAGGTCATTATGTTGTGCATACATGAAAAATTATACATTATTAAGTTTCTGAAAATAAAAATTTACTAAAAAAAGACATATATATATGCATATACATACATATATATATATATATATATATATATACATATATATATGCCTATACATACATATATATATACATATATATATGCATATACATACATATATATATACATATATATATATATATATATATATATATATATGCATATACATACACATATATATACATATATATATGCATACATATATATATACATACATATATATATATATATATACATATATATATATATACATACATATATATATATATATGTATATACATATATATATATATATATATATATATGCATATATATATATATATATATATACATATATATATGCATATACATACATATATATATATATATACATATATATATGCATATACATATATATATATATACATATATATATGCATATACATACATATATATATATACATATATGCATATACATACATATATATATACATATATGCATATATATACATAATATATGCATATACACATATATGCATATACATATATATATATACATATATATATGCATATATACATATATATATATACATATATATGCATATACATACATATATATATACATATATATATGCATATACATACATATATATATATACATATATATATGCATATACATATATATATATATATATATGCATATATATACATATATATATACATATATATATGCATATATATATACATATATATATATATATATATACATATATATATACAATATACATATGCATATACATACATATATATATATACATATATATATATATATATATACATACACATATGCATATATATATATATACATACACATATGCATACATATATATATATACATACATACATGCATATATGCATATATATACATATGTACATATATATATTACATTTATACAGATATATTTATATACATATATACATATATATATATACATACATATATATATATACATATACATACATAAACATATACATATACATATGCATAAATATATATATGTATATAAATACATATACATATATATATATACACATATACATGAATATACATGTATATACATACATATATACACATATACATGAATATACATGCATATACATACATATATACACATATACATGAATATATAAGCATCTACATACATACATGAATATACATGCATATACATACATATATGAAAATACATATATACATATATTCATATACATACATATATATATATGCATATATATATATATATATATATATATATATATATACGTATATATATGCATATACATACATATATACATGCATATACATACATATATACATGCATACATATACATATATGTATGCATACATATATCATTATATATATATATATACATATCTACATACATAGACATAATTATATATATATACATATATACTTGCATATACATAGCATAAGTATATATATATATATACATATACATGCATAACATAATTATATACATGCATACATATATACTTATACATGCATACATAACATATTATATATATATACATCCATATCGATATGCGCAAATATCCATATATATCAAGTTTATTTTTCTGGGAATAACAAAACAAAAGCATGTAAATTGAATTAACGAATGGAATGGAAAAAATAAATAAATAAATAAAATAATTTAAAGAAACCAGAGTCCAATAACATTCAGATCCCTTTGTTTACAAAGAGAAGGCCCACTGGATCTGATATACAAGGACTCTAGAACCTTGAGGTGAAATGTGGAGTTGGACGTAGAGAAAATCAAAAAACAGTCCACACTAAAATTAACCACACATTTCCTGCTATTTATTATATGCTCAGAAATAGCAGAGCCAGAAGTATTGCTTAGTTGGCTCTTCATGGCAGCCAGATTGAAAATCCTGGGGGGTAAGTGTTGTTTTATTCTCGAATTCAAACGCTGGGACGTCCTCCCTATATATTCGAGTCCACAACTACACTTATATTGATAAATCACTGAATTAACATGATGGTGGGGAGGATGTCCTTACAAATGGAAGAGAAAACAGGACGGGTAACAAATATTACCCTAACATTCGCTGAAAAATAACAGGTATTGATCATACGTGAATTCGTCTAGATAAAATTTCACCCTCTCTACCAATATAGGGAAGACACAGATAAACTGGGCATTTATCAACAAAATGTGGCTTAACACTATGAAATTTACAAATGACATCATGGATAACAGAGTCTAAAACATCTAAAGGATATCTGTTTTTTTAAAGTGTCACCCTAACAAACTCAATTTCACTGCAGAGAAGGCCATCAGAACATATCTTAAGTGCACTATGAATTAAGGCCTTAATCAAATTAAGCTTTCATTGTCTGTGACAAAAAGAGTTGCATATAATGCCTCGAGAAAGTAGCCTTCCTAAATATAGAAGTCTCAAACTTGTCACTGATCCTATAAACAAGAACATCCAAAAGGAAAGAGAAGAATTGGACTCCTTTTCTGTGGTAAACATAAGAGCTGGATGGACAGAGTTTAATTTGGTGAGAAACAAGTTGGCTTTAGCCTCATTATTAAAGAGGCACATAATGATGATACATAAGAGGACAACTAATACAAGAAAATAAGGAAGCCTCATGAAACCCAACAAAAATATTCGCCAACACTGGACCCAAAGGTGAACACATAACTACCCTGTTGATCTGCTGATACATAATATTATTAAAACTAAATTCAACAGACACAGTGGCGAACATTATAAGATCCACAAATACATCCTCAGGAAAATCTGGAGGAGACAAAGACGTACAATACAGCATATTGCAACACATCTCAATAGTCACAGACAGGGTAACACAGGTAAACAAGGAGCAGATATCAAACGAACACATGAACCCCCCATCAGTAGAAGAACTACATATAATTTCAACAAAGAAGAAGGAATCTTTAATGAAATAAGTACTGAAGTGCGACAAAACTGGTTGTAGCACTTTCGAGAGCCAACTAGCAACTTTATGCTGGAAAGACACAATCATGAACAGAATGGGTCGTAAAGGGACACTGTACTTATGGAATTTAGGTAACCCGTACAAACAGGGACGAATATATATATATGTACATACATGCATCCATACATATATGTACTTCCATATACATACATATATATATATATATACATACATACATATATACATACATAACATACATATATATATAGACATACATACATAACATAAATATATATACATATATACATACATTCATATTCATACATATATATATATATACATACATATATATAGTAGCTGTTGATTCACAATGCAAGCATGACCATCATTGACATGTCCATTCCATCAGTTAAACTACCCCCACACAACTCTACATTCATTTCTTGTGTGAATGACAGTGGCTCATAAAGCCAGCTATTGATCTGCATTTTTTGTTACATATATGGCATGTCAAATCATCTCCGTGTTGTGAAAGTTGACTTTGAACATCATCACTTTCAATGTGTCTTTTTATATGCCCTGTCAAGCCCAACCTGAACGTGCACATTCTAGTGCAGGTTGGGCATTCAAAGTATGCCAATATGAAATCGTCATATGCAACACTGTTGGTGTTGGCATGATTTCTGGTGACTGAGCAAACCTGCCTTGGACAAACATATCCAATTGCACTGGGCACATGGCCAGGTTAGCACCTCGCGGCAATTCAGGGATCCCTTTCTGACTCTTCTCTTCAGTTCTGCATATTTTTGTGATGCCTCATGGAAGATCTTGATGCCATGAGCAATACCAGCTCTTCAAGAAACCTGGTCTTTAGCTAGAGTCTCTTAGTTATGCAGACCAATATTTCACTTGTATAGTGAATCTTTAAGGGAATCTTTGTAACAATGTTTTGTGCTGCAGTCTTTTTCCCATTTCCAATTCTCCATACATTAGTTTTTTTTGGCATTCTCTCATCTGCCATACAAATAACATAGTCTGTCCATCACAATCTGTATTTGTGTATAATTGCTTCCACAGAGAGTGAATTGGCCCTTTGTAGAACAATAGTATCAGGTGTGTGAGACATCCAGTGTATTTGAAGCACAGACTGAAGGCATCATTGATAAAAATGTTCCAGTATCTTCAGAGATCTGTGATAGACTACACATGTCTCACATGAATATAGCAGAGATGACATAATCCAGGCATTATATATTATAATTTTTGTCTGCTTTTTATGCCCTTCTGACTCCAGACACAGAACTTGAGTGCTGCAAATGCATCAGAGGCCTTCTTAATCTGTAATGCTATCTCATCATCAAGGGAGCAGTGGCAGTTGAGTGTGCTATCAAGGTATACAAATTTGTCTACTACTCCAAGAGGACTACCATCAACATAGATTGATGGCTCTATATACTGAACTCCTCAGGTAGGTTGATACATCACCACTGTGTTGTCAAGGGTGATGGACAGTCTAAAAGCCTTACATAACCCTGATAATCGATCCATGAACTCCTCTGCATGCTGAATTGCATGTGCGAACAGGTCACAGACATTGGCATAGAGAAGGTTGTGTACTAAACTAAAAAAGACTTTTGTATTTGCTGCAAATCTACATACAGTTGACCTGTCTCTTATCATAATTCCATCATGCCAGTCCCTGAACACATCAAGCAGTACCATTGAAAAGTAGATAGAAAACAGTATAGGAGCCCAGATTTTGACTCCGTTTTTCAACCTGAACATATATATATATATATATATATATATATATATATATATATATATATATATATATATATATATATATATAAACATACATATATATATGATAGACATACATATATATATATAAACATGTATATGCATATATACATATATAATACATACATATATCTACACACCATATATATATGCATATATATATATATATATATATAAGGATTCCTGTCTACTTTAATCCCTGTTGACGCTTGCTCCATTTGTGTTTTTCAGAACCTGTGGAACTATGCTTAGTTACAGTTTCTGGGAGAGAGTGTGATCAACAATTTGAAAAAGGGCAGCATGCTCAAGCTCTCAGTCACGATGACTTGTAACTTTGTGTTGGCACAGCTATTGATGGCCCTCACAAGTTCTGTCTACTCAATTTCACTCACAAGGCTATGGCCAACCCATGGTATGGTTTTCAGGCACTTTCCAAAGGTGCCGTAAATATAAATATACATACAAACATATATGCATTCATTCACATACATACATACTTACACACTAACACACACATATATATATATATATATATATAACACAAACATACATTTAAAAATATATTGTTAAATATAACAGACAATGAATGTCTATTATGACTGAACGTTAGCCATTCTCATGTTTGTATGTTTGCTTTAATTTTGTATGAAAATAAAGACAAAAACTGTCCAACATTGGTTATTTTTATTATTATAAAATATAAAATAAAAATAACCAAAGAAGAAATAGAAATAGAAAAATCATTTGGTTCACACCCTCATTCAACTAAATGGTTAGTAGTAAGTTAAGCCATGAATTTCTTGCTTTAATTGAAATACTTTTTCCAAGAAATAATCCACTTAGCAAAATTTTTAAGAAAAATACCCTAAAGTTAAGTTATAGTTGTACTGATAATTAAGAAGAAAATATAAAAAACACAATAATAAAATTTTAAATAAATACTTAAACCAGAATCAAAAAAATAGTGATTGAGAAATAATATATAATAGTAAAGAAAAATTATGTAATTGTAGGAATCCTACAAATAGTCCCTTGAATAATAAATGTCTCACAGAATCTATAGTTTACCAATGTACTATCTCATCTATTGAGAATCCTAATATTAAAAATATTTATATTGAAAGCACTAAAAATAATTTTACATTAAGGTAGAGCCAACATCTGTTTTCCTTCAAAAATAATGTGTATCATAATCAAACATCCCTATCCAAATAATTTTGCCATTTAAAAGAAACAAATAAAACATCCACATTAAAATGGAAATTATTAAAAAACAAGAACTTATAGGTCGTTAAATGACCCATTCTTTTGTGCCTACATGAAAAGTTATATATTATTAAGTTTCTAAAAAACGAAGATTTATTAAATCAAAGTAAAGAAATAACTGGTTTTTGTAGACACTGCATTATGTTTATGTAATTATATAATTAATCAAAAAAAATTCATAATTATATATCTATTATTTGATCACAAATAAGAAAGTAAAAAAGTGTCATTAAATTCCTAAATTTTAAATCTTAATTTTAACAATACTGCATCTAGTATACTAATAAATATGATAAATACAGTATTTTAGATATTTATAAATAAAAATATAAATATATAAAATATGACTGAATCATATTTGAAGCCGCTTTAAGACCATCCTAATGTATTTAATAAATAGTAAAAAAAATAAATAAAAATATATATATATATATATATATATATATATATATATATATATATATATATATAAACATATACACATATGTATACAGGTAAATATACACAAACACACACATACACATATATATATATATATATATATATATATATATATATATATATATATATATACACACATATACATATATATACACACACACACACATTATATATATATATATATATATTTATTTTCATGTAATTAAGCATTTGAACATGACCAGTGTTCTGTCACGCAAGAAAGTCTTGTGACCTGTCAGATCAGAAGCACCTCCACATATCAAGGTCTTTTGTTAATATATAATAAATAGCAGGGTTTTATCCATCAACAGCTTGTGAGACCTGTTGCATGACTGATATCATCTGTTATTTTTTAGTGGCCACCCATTTGAATACTGACAATGCTCAACATTGCTTAACTACTTTATTCGGATGAGAACCAGTGTTTCAACATAGAGTAAAGACTGTCTATAATAATGTCCTTATTAACCAACTGTTAATACCATGGGGTGTTTAAAAAATTGACAAAATGTTTTTCCTTAATTATTTAGCAAGTGGCAATTTTTTTTTTACAAAAATTGCATGTTTATTTTTATTTTTTTTACATCAGTCTGAATGTAAGAAAACGTACAATGATTTATTTTCAATAGACATAATCTCAACATTATATATATATAATTTTTGGATCAACAATTATCTTTCCTGCATATCCTCATAATATGCACTTTTTAACTCCTTTTCTTACATTCATGCAACCATCTCACTAACCCTCTGCCTTGAGTGGCTCTTGGACTTTATATTGGGTTAATAATTAGTGTTAAAAAGCTGAGTTCATAGACCATTTTATGTGGTCTGATCATGCAAGCAATCATTTCCAAGACAACCACAATCAACAATGTTCTACAGTAAATAAAACGTAACTTAGCAGTCAATCATACTCCATGAACAGAAGATTAGCCTATCAAAGAATAAAATAAGTAATTATGTGTTTTCAATAAATGACTTAATTCAATCCAATAAGCATACTGAGTCAATAAGATGAAAGCACTTCATATTTGCTTTATCAATTAGGAGATAATTATCTCAATTTGCATTGATCTACGTACCAAAATCAGTTGGTTTATCTTAATCCATTTGAGACTTGTTAT
>CAHIKZ030000634.1:0-57500 GCA_903632075.3 Acanthosepion pharaonis
AATATTAAATAAATAAATAACTAAATAAAACGCATCTGCGACATTTTTTTTTTTTTTATTTGTAGAAGATTTATTTTATTTTATTGTAATTTCACTTAATAGGATTTGACCGCCTTTTGTTTGAGCGTTCCTAGACACATTTCTTTTTTTTTATTTAATAATAATAATAATAATAATAATAGCAAATGGCGGAAAAAGCTGCATTTATTTTATTGAATAAGCAAGGCTGAAAACGAAAATGGCGCAAGTGATTTCTATTTTAACAGCTGTCGTGGGTTTTAATATGATTTCAATGTGACTTGTTCCTCTCTCGCTCTTTTTATAGGGTGCATATGCATACGTTTTTTTTTTCTTTTCTTTTCTTTTTTTATTTTTGTTAGACCCAATGTTCGTAAAAATAAAAGACCTTATGTCATTGTTCGAACTGAGGTCTGGAAAGCCACTGATTTCAAATGTTAAAGATTCGATCCTTGAAAACTACAGCCGGACGGAAAAGGTGAGGAAAAACAATCGATCTCTCTTATATAAAATGAAAACCTAAGAAAACCCTTTTCAGAAACGGCCAGAGCCGGATTTAGATATAAGTAACACAACGGACGTGCGATTTTCTTGAGACAATGGATACAATAAGGAAATTTGTACTTGACATCAGGAAGAGACTGTTGGAAGGTTTCTTGGCTACATAATGAGGAAAGAAGTCTTGGAAAATCCGATACTCACAGGGCAGCTTGAAGGCAAGAGGGACAGAGAAAAAGAGCTTGAGTAAATGGATGGCGGAACCGGCTTTAGGAGAAATAGCAGAAATACAATATTTATTAAGAGCTATAAAGGATAGGAAATTGTGGAGGGCCATTATCGTCTGCGTCCTGAAAAGGTACGGCACATAAAGAAGAAGACAGCTTAAAATCTCAAATTTCGTAGAGTATATATATATATACAAAAAATATTCAAATATCACTGCTTCCCTACGTCTTAAAGTTTCATGCGGACGATCAGTTTTTTCTTTACTGCAGTCTCAGAATCTACAGGCGGCTTAGGGGTCAACACATTCAATTCATATATATATATATATATATATATATATATATATATATATATATATATATATAATTATTTTTAAAAGATGATTCCTTCGCTACATAAGAGTTCTCATGTTTCAAAAACGAGAGCCGAAAACCTCAATATAATTATTAAAATTAATTTAAGGTAAAGTATCAAGCCCTGTTTCATCCTCAAGCGAAAATTTAGGAATAACCAATCTTGAAATTTACGCAACTTTATAAGCATGTTCATTCGCAAAATGAATTACTATGGAATCGGCTGGTAAGGGGTCTAAGAGATAATTTTTATCCACATATCAGTCCCCTTCGGAAAGAGGTCAAGCTGAGATAGGGTGGGGGCATTTAGGTGAACTACAGGAGTGAATGACTGTTTCTGAAGAAAATGAACTTTATTTGTAATTTTTCGTATATATATATATATATATATATATATATATATATATATATATATATATATATATATATATATATATATATATATATATATATATATATATATATATATATATATATATATATATATATATATATATATATATATATATATATATATATATATATATATATATATATATATATATATATATATATATATATATAAATATTATATATATATATATATATATATATATATATATATATATATATTGATGCATGTTTGATTAAATAATATAGACAAGTTTTGCTACTTATTTTAAGTAAGTTTGTTTCAGATTGTCTGATAAGCTTAATAACATTATCATTGAAAGTCGAAGGGAAATCACCCTATTGATACATGTTTAAATCCAGTCTAAGCTTTTGGCTTACATAAGCCATTATCAAAGATGACAATTTCATTTCAATATATCAAACAATACACGGACGAAACAATAATGATAGTCTGTTTTTGTTGCATAAAAAATTTCAAAGCAACGACAAACTCGTGTATACGAAACGCGGAAGTGAAAATCGTTCGCAGCTCGTGACGTCACACATGACCACGCGAGAGTGAAAACGAGAAGTATTAATTATGGGAAGCCGTTGGTATAAACCAATGGCTTCTGTTATCAGTTATAGGCATTTAAGAATATTTGTGGAGATTTCATAGGTTATTTTGTTCAGGTTAGGTTTCAACTGTTTTATGTATATAGCTTCAAGAATTTTTGGTTTTGTTTATTGTTTTCATGTTTAAGTATAGTTTGTTTTCAACAAGGATTTTCCGGAATTGTGTACTGGCCGCGTACACAATTCCGGAAAATCCCCGTTGAAAACACAATTATACTTAATTTTAGCTGCAATTAAAACATATTTTTGCTTGTACTAACAATTTTACTCCGACTCGCATAAATTACTTGACTCTGACAGAAGCAAAACTTACGAGTATCTTTAATAAGGAATCGGTTTCTTATTGTTCTATGTGCTAGTCAGGACTTTAGCGATAATGGCTCTCCACATTTTCCTCTCTTTTGTCGCCCTCAATAAGGTGTTTTTTTCACCATCCCCCCTCAGTCCTTGTTCTGTCATTCATTTATACAAGTTCGTTAATTAGGTCACTCGTTACTTTCAACTAGCCATTTTGCTTTCAATATGTCCTGAGAGTGTCGAATTCTCTAAGACCTCTTTCCTCATTATGTGTCTTAGAAATTTCAAGTCTCTTTCTGATCCCAAGTGTCAGCATCCTTTTCGTTTCAGTTTTCCTTACACATATCTAAATACTTTTTTGAGTAAAATTCCATACGTTTTGATGTTAATAACCTTTTGAACTACAGAATCTGGTCTTCACCAGAGAAAGTTTTCTTCATGAAAGCCTTTTGCAGTGATCGAAACATGCAATGCCGAATGCAGTAAGGATAACACAGTAAAGATTTGGAACTCGATTTTATTGATAAAAAAAATACAATCAATTTAAATACACCAAAGTATTTTTCTTATTGGAAATATTAAATGTAATCTATTAACTTGGAATTAAAGCTAAAATAAAAATATGAAGAAATATTTTTCAAAATGCATTTAAAATTTTAGATATTGCGTTTCTTAAGGGGGTACCTACGGCCGAAACGTTGTGATAAATATGGCGACAAAGATGAGGACGATAGTCCGAATAATGTAAATAATTGCTCTTAATTGTATTATCTTTTTATAGTTGTCTGTTTTGTATGGCTTTCTCTTAACATTATGGACGAAATAATGCGATTATTGGAGGTTTTTGAAAGTGTTTTCTATATATATTCCTTCTTCAGGTAAATATTGGGGGCTGCAGATTCTTAGTGCTCTTAAATAGAATCTTATAATTTTTACAGAAAAAGATTCCTATAATTATTCCAGAATAAAACACACACACACACACACACACACACACACACACACACACACACACAAATAAACAAACAATAGTCTTATGGCCATATATAGCACGTTGAAACACCGCTTCTCGTATGATCACCGAACTTAACCAATGCCGAGCCTGGTCAGTGCTCATATGCAAGCTTGGATGTGTGGGTGGTGCAATGAATAATGGCTTGGAATTGTTAATCGGAGAGCCGAGTTCCAATTCCAGTCGGGTTCGTTATATTCACTTACGCGCAAACACCCTTGGGAAAAGCTATGAATCCACCGCTTCTTCCCCCCAATCTATGGGTTAAATAGTAAGACATGTATCACTAAACTCATAATTAAGTACAATATATTTAGATTTCGGCATTAAATAACCCATTTAAGTTGAAAAGCCGCTAAACAAAACCAACCAATACACAAAATAGAAAAAGAAAAGAAAAACAAAATCGAATATTTGATCAGATTTTGAATAGTTTGAGCCGATAATTTTTCAACATCGTCTTGTCGATTTAAAATTAATGGTAATGCTAATGGTGAGATTCGCCGTTTACTTATAAGGAAAGATTCGGTTAGCAATTGAAATTTATAAAATCTTTCTCTTAAAACAGGTTATGTTTTCAGATAAATAACTTTCTCAAGTCCCCTGTTATTGATCTTTTTCTAGAACTGATGAGAGTTTTCTTTCTAACCATTTGTTTCAAGTAGTGTGGAACATTCTCATCTTGATTATATCATTGTTTTCTCTTCGACTTACATGTGCTATCCATTTTAGTTGTTACTGCTGTTGAAAGCCCTCAAGTGATGTGGTTTCTGTTACTTGGTGAAATTATGTGTTTGCGATTCTGTAGAGCCAGTCACATGAGAATTGATGAAGGATAGTCCTCTTCAAGATCTCCATCCTGAGTATGACGATGAACTACATCCGGCAGCAAGGTCTCTGATCGTGAGAATGGAGGTTGTGAGGTGCGTATATTACCTCATAATTACTGTTGTTCATAGGTCCACCTTGACCCAGGGTGGTCGCACCTGGTAGGGTCCCAGCTATGGGTCAACTCGGGTCAAGACATAAAGATATAAAAATACATTAGAAAAAAATTACCAGCAATACATTTTCATAGTAAAAATATTACCAGCAATCATAGAAAAAAACCTACTCTCTACACATTTTCATAGTAAAAAAATTAAAAAAAAAAAAATTACCAGCAATCATAGAGAAAAAACTACTCGCTATACCTTTTCATAGTAAAGAAAAAAAAATACCAGAAATACATTTTGGGAAAAAAAAAATAGTACCAAAAATAAAATTTCGGTATTAAATGACCCATAACGTGTCGATATGACGTTAAAAAAAAAAACCAAATCAATATTAAAGACCTTTTAATCATTGATCTTAGAAAACGGCTAGAATAAAGCTGAGAGTAATCCTTTCTAAACAAGTTGGACGCCATGTATGACATCCATGTAAAAGTCTAGACCTGACACAGCTGTTTAAGAATGTGACTCAAGTACTTAGTTTAATGTTTCGTTTTTTTTGTTTTATTTACTTTTATTTTTTGTGGCTTCTTACGGCGCTGGGCAAATGTATCTCTAAGTGAAATATATTCCTGATCTCCTAAATTTATTCATACACAAAGCAAATTGAAATTATAATAATATTTTAAAGTAAATCATATAATTGTCAATGAAGATACCTAAATCTAATTACCCAAAAACAGTGAAATGTAATTTATAAACCAGTCAAAAATACTAATTTAAATCAGAATTAAATGTCAATCGTTATTTTCGGTCTTTTTTAATTATTGCTTTTTTTTTATTGCTTTCTTTCTTTCTTTGTCATAAATTTGAACACTCAGTAATTCCTTGTGTTTTAGTGGCTTTATTGCTTTGCTTGGGGTGAAATGAATAAAAAAAAAATTAAAAGTAGTTAAATTTAATTTATTTAAACATAATTCATTCAAGGTGAACAAAAAGAAAGTTTGTCATTAATAATGCAGGGGAAATAACTCAAGTTTAAGATTATCGCTGATTTTAAATTACCTCCCTTAAAAGTGGAGCCTATCTGAATAATGTTTTTTTTTTTTTTTTTTTTTTTTTTAGTAATTATCGATAGTGATTAATTTCATTTTTAATTATAGAACTGGTTTTAATAAGAATTAATTTAATAAGAATTTAATATATCTTTTTATAACAGAAGACTAACTATTTGGCCGAAATATATTTATGGTGATATTTTTATCCGCATTCGTTTCTAGAAGAACAACTTTAATTTTCCAAGAAAAGTAATTATAACTTTTTGATGGCAAATTAATTTTCAAGATATGAAATTTTAGCACAAAAAATATTATTACTTTATGAATTTGTTGAATAATTAAATGTATTCATAAGATGAGTAATAACTGAGATTGATGATTTGCAACACGCTTTCCCATGAAATTAGATAGATAGATAGATAAATAGATAGATAGATAGATATAAACAGACTAAGATAGATATAGAAAAGTGAACAGAGTAAGATAGCGAGCGAGATATATATGAACAGACTAATATATATAAATTGTAGATATATATGAGCAGATTAAGATTATATATATATATATATATATATATATATATATTTAGTTTATGAAAAACTAGGTAATCCGTATGGGTAATCCTAAGGACGATAAAATCCAGAGAGCTCAATGTCTGCTAACTCACTCATATCTTCTCTCTCCCCGCCTCACTTCCTTACTTCGTTAATTTATATATGTTTAATACGACCCGTCAAAAATGTGTAAATTTTCTTTTCATTTTTTGTTTGAAGTAAAGTCTGATGATCCGTACTCCTTTAAAAGGGCTGTGGTGAAATAATTTATTACATGCAACCTTGAAGTGGTCTGTTTTAATTTATATATATATATATATATATATATATATATATATATATATATATATATAAATTAAGATAGCTATATATATATATATATATATATATATATATATGATGTAATGAATATGCGTACACCTGGGTTCCCCCTGACAGTAAGATGAACGGCTGGTGTCAGCCATAAATACAGACTGATGTGGAGGTACATGGACGACGCCTATTGACTACGCCTATTGCCTACGCCTATTGGCTACGCCTATTGCCTACCACTACGACGAGGACCAGTCCATTACGGTTACCTGCTAGATTGTCCTACTCGGTTACAGTAGTCCGCAACCACTTTGCTACTTCGAACAAATATATCCTTTTCCGGGACATATATATATATATATATATATAAGTTATGAAGAACTTGGTAATCTGTATGGGTAATCCCGAGGATGAAATCCTGAAAGCTCAATGTAAATCCAGAGCTAATATTTAAAAAAAAACAGACCACTTTAAGGTACCATTATAATAATTTATTTCACCAGAAATAATTACAAATTGCATTCATAAATTAGATTTAAAGATGTTACCGAAGCTATTTTTTACAATATTAAAAAAGTACGATCGGTCGGGAAAACAAACTGTTAAAATTTAAAATATTTCTTTAATATGTTCTCTATAAATGTGTTAATAAATATAGTATTTAACTTATATTAAATCCCTAAACTATCTGTTTTAAAAACATTAAATATTTAAATTGATAGCAAAATCAAATTAAATTATTCGTTATTTTAGACATCTTAACTACTATCAAGCATTAAAATCTATTCTTTACATAAATTGCTAAAACCCAATGACAGCCTCTTTCTCTTTACTTTCCTCTCCCTCTTCTTTCTTTTTCCTTTTTCCTTTTCTCCCTTCTCCCCTCCCATTTCAATATATCACTTCCGTTAAGTTAACCGTCTAAATAGGTCAAGGTCTGGTCACTCCTCCTCCCCTAATACAAAGTATGCTTGATACCAAATTAATCCCTCCCTATACTCTACCATGTCTCTTTAACACTCTCTGTTAAATTACAAAAACTTACTGATGTGGGGCCAAAGTTGGGACCACAGAAGGAAAACACGGAACACGGATTAAATTGTAAGAAAGATATATTAACAACAGGTTACAGAGATAGTGTAAGCGGAGCTTACTATATGTTAGTGTCCAATACTGGTAGTCGTGCGCGGCTCTCACTGTGTCTCTCTCTTGAGTGTTGTGTTGCATACTTAATATACACCTGGAAGAGTCTATTGTGTAGGTAGTTCCGGTCTCACAATACCCCCTTCCAAGAGTTTTCTTTTTGAAAAGGAGAAAAAAAAAAAACTGTTAATACTTTTTCCTCTTGGGATTTACGTCGAGCGGTTGAGTAAATTTCCTTTTCCTTCCTGAGCGTCGCACTTCAGGAGAGACTTGGGGCATGTCGAGATCGAACTAGACATCTTGATGCGTGAGCCACAGCTTTTCGCGAACCATCTGGCAGTTTATGTAACCTGCAAGCACCAATGCCGTACGAGCTTGCATCACTTGCGACTATGATGTCGAGACTAGGGTCGTAATGGGTGAGGGAGAGGTCTGAAGTAAGAGTTTTCTTGATCTTCTCGAATGCGTCTTGGCATTCCGGGGTCCATGACCATGGTTTATCCTTTTTTAAAAGTTGGTTGAGAGACCCTCTCAAATTTTGCATGTTCTTAATGAACCCTTGGTAAAAGTTAGCTAGGCCGCGGAAGCTTTATAACGCTTGAACGTTATCTGGGGGCGGCATGTTTCTGATCGCCTTGGCTCGTATTTGGTTGGACTTTTTTTTACGTAGACCGTAGGTGCTGCCCACTCGCTGCAATCTGTTTTTGACAGAATACCTGCTTGTTCGAGTCTAACTCTTTGTTGATTTGCTCTAGAGCAGCGAAAGGGACATTCCGTTTCTTTTTGAATACCGGTTGTGCATCGTCCTTCACCTTGAACTTAGCTTTCATTTTAGTACATTTCCCAAGGGCGCCAGAAAAAACCTGGGGAAATTGTTGTTTGAGTTCCTTTTAGATTTACCAAATTGGACGTTGTACTTTGTATCTTGCGACAAAATGTACTCATTGGGCAATCCCAAAGATTGAATTTTTCTATCAATCTGTTCCAAATAAGTTAACTGAAGTTTTTTTCAATACGTAGGCTTTGAGCTTTTGGTAACTCCATTTAGTGTTACTGTAAGTATTACCTCGCCTAAAATGTTAATCTTTTCGCCAGGTACGGATTTTGCTGTTTTATCCGTTTTTAATAAGGTCGGCTTGTTCAATTTTCGCCAAGTACGTCAGTTAATAGTTGAAAGATCGGAACCCGAGTCAAGCTGGAATTTAATGGAATTATTGAAAATATCCACAGTTATATATTTCCTTAAATTCCTATCGGCAATATTGTCAGATTCAGCTTGCCTAATTTTATTTTTGGGTTTTCTCGTTCTGTTGTCGTACCAGCACGAAGTTAAAGTATGCCCACTTTTATTGCAATTTTTGCAATATTTTTTTTTGCTCTTAACTGGACAGAATTTCATCCAATGCCATTTACCACAATGGTAACATGGTCCGGGCGGTTTCTTTAACCTATTTGGGTTTTGGTTACTGCGGAATTTAGGACGAGATTTGCCTTTTGTCTTTTTGAGGGGAATAGGAGGTAGACTTGCTTCTGATTTTATTAATCTGAGTCACACCTGATTCCTCGATAATGTTTGAGTCACACTTTACAGATATTACTCTTTGACAGTCCTCTGTCAGTTTTTGGAGATTCAATCCTTGTTCGTTCTCAAGCTTTGTCAGTACCCGTCGTCTGACTTCGGCGTCTTCTGCTGATACTAGACCTTGTGCGAAAATCAAGAGCTTGAAATCATCGGCAGTCAGTTCGGCTAGTTTAAAATCATTACAGAGCTTGTTTACTGATGCTGCAAACGTTAGAAAATCTTGCTGGTTCTTCTTGACTGTGTTCAGGCACTTCCAACGTTTGTGGAACAAGGTTGTGTTAGGCCCGAATAGTTCCGATAGGAGCTTAAGGGTCTCTGAAAAATCCAAGTCAGTGGTTTTCTTGGGTAGTATGAAGTCTACGAACCTACTATGTTCTGTAGTTCCCAGTTTTCTCAATAGTAGACGTACCTTTTTTTTTCTGGGCCATTGTTCATAGTCTACGTTGAAAATATCTTCGTAGCGCCTGTAAAAAGCCTCGAACGTTTTGTCGTTCTCTGGTACGTATTCAAAGGTTTCCTTTGAATTGTAGATTGTACTCTGGGAGAATACTGTATCTTTTTCAGAGTTTGAGCCTTTTAATGCATTTACGAGTAATTCTTTAAGTTGTTTCTGCTGTAGTTCAGCATTCTGAAGCGTGATTTGTTGGAATTCCATTTGTTGTTTATGTAATTCGAAAAAATAGTTGTTGTTGTCTTTCTTCTGATTTTTGTTGCTGATCCAAATTTACTTTTAGCATTTGAGCAATTACTTTTTAAAATCTTCCATATTTAGGCAAACAAAATTGACAGCGGTTTTTTTGTTGCTTTGAAACCCGTGTACCAAGGGGAGGTACACAAAAAAATCTTGATAGGTTTTTTTTTTCTTTTACACACAAAAAATATGGACAGACAATTAGTTAAACTAAACTAATTATGTGTTTAGCTTTTTTGAGATTCCGTGATTCCGTTAATTTTAACGTAATTGTATAAATTTTCACCACACTTATGTATTTTTTTTTTATAGGAGATACATAAAGAGAAAACTCACCTCAGTGAATTTGAGGGGAGAATAATTTTATGCACGAGTTCAACTTTTCAAAAAATTTTCGATAGTTTTTTTCGAAAACTTGAGTACAATGATAGTACTTCTGCTCTTGTGTTGTCAGTTTGTTTTACGAACAAACTGTTTTTTTTTCTGTGTGTGGGTGTGTATGAAATCGTTCTCGTAATGTTATTTGGACAGACTTTAATATTCCGTAGATGTCGAATCGCTAGTTCGTCAATGCTGTTTGGTATCGGAATATATTTATATGTAGACGCTGGGTGTTGCGTTTAAATCGCTAATGTAGTAATACCAGCTTAATTTCTCGTTCAACACTGCTGTGGGAACGCGTGGAGTTTCTGCGTATTTTTCGAGTAATCTGTCGCTATTGATATGGTGAGAACGAAATTCTCGAATCTTTCTGTCGCCACTAAAGTGGGACTGGCAAGGTACTGCGGTTTTCGTTGTGAATGCGTTTCTCGAATTCTTCGTCGACACAAATGTGGGACTGGTAAGGCGTTGAGGTTTCGGCGTGAGTGCGTTTCTCGAATTCTCGTCGCCACTGATGTGGGGCCAAAGTTGGGACCACAGAAGGAAAACACGGAACACGGATTAGATGTAAGAAAGATATATTAACAACAGGTTACAGAGATAGTGAAAGCGGAGCTTACTATATGTTAGTGCTCAATACTTGTAGTCGTACGCGGCTGTCACTGTGTCTCTCTCTTGAGTGTTGTGTCGCATACATAATATACACCTGGAAGAGTCTATTGTGTAGGTAGTTCCGGTCTCACAATACTTACACTACCCATCAATTTTAATTTCAGTTTTTGTTTCATTTCATTTTTGGAAGTGCTATCTGATGATCCATTAAATTTTTGAATATGAAAGAAGCCGGAAGAGAGTTCCATAAGCGAAAAGTGCAATTGAAGAAATTCTTAGCATATGAATTACGGTTACATCTGCTCATTTCAACTGTAAAAAAAAAAATGAGACCTAGCCGCCTATCTAGTACTGCGCTTAAATTCATAAAGTCTACGTAACATAGAGAAATGCTCATTAAAACAATTACCATGAGAGTATTTATAGAAAAGGTACGGGAAAGCTACAATATGGCGGTGAGAAAGGGACTGAAATTAATAAAACAGTCAAAAGCAACAGAACGGTTTTAAATATTTACTGAAAAGATTAAAAAAACAATTGTTCTATTGACTAACTGTTGAAACTTGACTAATGCATGGAATAATAATGCAACACAAAATGTACTTAGAACAAAATGTATTGAAACAAGAAAGTGTACACAATATTTACATATAGTCTTTTGTATATTCCTGGTAAGACCGTTCCTGGAGAATGTGTTGACTGAGTCGCAGTCGGGCAGAATCTCTGGTTGAATCTCTTGATTCCCACCTCTCTTCCCGGTACCAACCATATTTATATGGTCGGTACTCCACTATGCAAATTAGGTGGATCCTACCACAACACTAACTTAAAACAAATTCAAAATAAATGAATGAAAGCTGTAGAATCATCGTCGATCGGACCCCGAACTACACCCAGTCACAATGAATGGATATTGCCTCGAGGAGACCCGATGCCTTGAGAAGACTATTCTATTCGGCTTTAAACTCACCTCAGACCTCAAGTGAAACGTGTGCATACGATCCATCGCTGAAGATGCAGGAAAAATGTTTTCTGTACCGCTCCAGTAAGTACCTGACTCCTCGTTCTATCCTCTATCTTTACAAGATCCAGATCAAGCCCCAAATAGAGTATTGCTGTTGGAGCGGACCCCCTGGAGCGAGGTTGGGGGCGATATGAAACCACGGCCCGGGTGCCCCCGTATCGAGGATGATGAGATCACAAAAGGCCCGCAAACGCTTTTCGAATTTAAGACGTGAAATCTGACAAGGTGAAACAAAATCGACAATAGAACGAGGATATGTCGGATTAATGCTAAGTTTATTTACAAAAGAGAGGCCGTGGGGGGTAGATTGGTCTTGCAATCATGATGATCGCGTCAAGGGTTTGGACTGGTCGTGTCGATGGTTGGAGTTGAGGTGCAGACGTTCCGGTCGTGTCGACGGTTTGAAAGAGATTGCGGACGTTCCGGTCGCGTTGACGGTTTTGGACTCGAGATCGACGACGGGATGCTGAGGTGCGTTCGTTCCGGTCGTGTCAACGGTTGGACGTTGCGGTACAGGCATTGCTGGTCGAGGTCGGTGTTGGAACCTCCCGTAGGAATTACAACCGATAGAATACGGAAAATGTTGGTCGTTGCAGATGATCGTCGCAGGTGATCGTTGATCGCTGCAGGTGATCGATGCTGGTCGCTGTAGATGATCGCTGCAGGTGATCGCTGTTGGTCGCTGCAGGTGATTGCTGGCGATCGGTGCTGGTTAGCTGGTCTGGTTTCGGGCTGGACGTGTCGGACAGGAACAGGAAACGCGTTGCAATGCAGTGTTCGGTGTCGACGATGGTATCTGGTCAGTGCCGGGAAGCTGTTGTTGCGATGTTGTTGGGCATATCGAATGTCAAGTGCTGGCGTTGCGTGTCTGCTGGTTGAGTCCGATATCGAATCCTCCAGTAATAATCATAACCGTAGTGTACCGGAAAGGTTATGGACGACGTGCGGGCAGCCAATAGGGACGGAATGCCGAGAGTCGAACAGGCGCAAGGAGCCATAAGTAAAAAGGCGAAGTAAAGAGAGAAAGAAAGGCAGATCCAACTCGCGTCCAGTTGGCAGACAAAAAAAAAAAAGGAGCGTAATTTAATACTCAGCCCGGGTACCGTTTATTTATTGCATATAAAAATACAATTATGGCACAAGGCCGAAAAAGGGGAGGGGTTGAGGCTGGTCTTCACTAACTATTTTATACCTAGCTAATCCGATTCACGACCCATTCACTCATTAAAATTTGCCCATTCACCATAAAAACTCGTCCGTCACCAACCAATCTTCTATACCCCATAATACCACATCCTCTCAAGGGGAACCTACGAAAAGCGCCCCATGCCATAAAAAATTAATGATAATTGACGATATATACAATTCTAAAGATGAAAAATGAGAGGGAAGGGAGATGAACCCAATAACAAACTAAACATGAGCACAAAGTGAACTAAACATAACTGATGTTAGTAGGGCCCTTCCAACCCTCAAGTAGGAGAGAGGCCGCTATATTCTGCCCATTGGACAAAATCAAGAAGCTCTCTTACAAGAAAAGGAGAAAATATATACGGACATGGGAAAGAAAAAGCTGACCCAGTCGAGATAAAAAGGGGACAAAACAAACTGTTGGGAATCTCAACTTGGATCATAACCAAAGATACAGCCGGGAACAGGCCAGGAACAACACTTACATTAACTAGGTACACAAAAGCTTAATGCGTATCGACCTCAAATTCGACGAGAAGTCGCTGTGTTATGTTATGACAAACAGCAGATACGGTCTCGCAAAAATGCTAAAAAAGCTCTCTAAAAACGAGTTGAGATTTGCTACGTGAAAACAAAGGTCTAAAAAATGCTAAGAGGGGTATTACGACTAGTTTCATAACACAAACGGAACTAAAAAGTAATTAGCCCAATCCTAAAACGAAATGAGACTAAATTACACAGCGTGTAGGGAACACGATCGAAAAGATCATGGTCGAAGTCTCCTGTTCACTTCCGTTTTAGGGAGCGGCCAAAGGCGGCCGCGACACTGTCATATTGGCGTGGGATTTGTCCAGTCTTCACTTTTACAGTTTAGATAAAGATCAAAAGCGGCTAAGAGTCCCTGTAGGTAACAAATTATCTTCCACCTTCCAACCCCTCCCTCACTCTCCCTCCCTCCCTCCCCCTCTCTCTCTCTCTCTCTCTCTCTCTCACACACACACACACGCGGATGGGATGTTATTAGGTTGGTGCAAAATAATGACGTAATAATGTCGTTTTTTGACGTTAAAAAATACGTCAAAAAACGACATTATTACGTCATTATTTTTGCACCAACCTAATATAAACCTCTCACTGCTCTGAAAAGTGGTTGGTCGAATTGCATTCCTTGGTTCCACCAGTTCAAACTTTTTGGGCTATGACCAGCCATAGCAATCACCTTGTAGCGAACTATCCTCATTCCGTTCGTATTCCATTCGTGAGACGTAAGTTACACTTGATGAGTTTTTTTCCTGCGAAGCACTACACCCAAGAGGATGTTTTCCTGATCACTACATTCTTAGCCTGTTTAAATCTAGGCTTAGCTGTTATTTTCCCCAGCTATCCGCTTAAACTGTGCATCTTACTGTAATCATCTTCCTCGAGTAGCCCCGGAGCCTTTTACAGGATGAACCTCGCTCTAAAATCTCTTGTTGGTAAAGGAAGGTTTGAGAGAAACATTCAAACAATGTTATCACAATTATCTCCCTTGTATTATATCGCGTAGATTCGTTTTTAAATAACACATTTTTTTCTTTAAAGAAAAAAAGTGCCCCAAACCAAACCAAAGTATTAAGAAATAGGAAAACTTTATTAGAAACAAAAAAAAAAAGAAAAAAGAAAAAGAGTACTGAACTATTATGTAATATCAATTCTCCTATATAGCAGTTAATGCTGAACAATCTCCTCACAGATGAAGAAGAGACTTCAAGCAACAGAAACGCGGTTCTACTGAGAATACCGTGGACAGAATCTAAACCAACGACAAAAATTTAGAGAAAATGGAAAGAAAGAGGATCCTTACACTTAACATCATAAAAAGGTAGTTGAAATTTCTAGGACAGATAATAAGAAAAGACGGCACGGAAAATTTAACACTCACAGGAACTATTGAAGGCAAGAAGGATAGAGGAAAACAATGCATAACCTACCTAATACGTTTTTGTAAATAGACTGAAGAACAGGTTCGATGACAACATTTACTAAGCGCTACAAAGGGCAGGGAATTGTAGAGAGACATAATCGCCAACGTCCTGAAGGGGCACGGCACATAGAAGAGTGTTACCAATTCCACTTAATGGGAAAAGTTAAATAAATACAATTTTTGGAATAATAATGCACGCTTTTCAGTAGACGAGACACCGTGTGGGAAATCATTTTGTTATTTCTGTAAGCATTACAATACAATACATTACAATGCAATACGATACATTACATTACAATTACAATAATACAATACATTACATTACAATAATAATCATTCCTCTGTTTGTAATGTTGGAATGGACCTGTCGTTAACGGGGATAGTGGCTTCGCTAGGACAATGGCCCCTTAATTTGTTACTTTTCCATTATAATAATGGTTGTCCTCTCGTATTCAAGTATGCCTGTCTACTAGGGCTGCTAACCAATCCCTGTTGCACAGGAACATTTGTGTCGGTTAAAACCCCCACAGAACAAGTCTTTTGGTTTATACTGCAACTATGTTGAGTTGACCTTGGTAACAGTTTCTGTTAGAGGACGCATTATCTGGCGTGGCTAACAGTCTGAACAAAGCCAGTACACTCATTCCCTCGGTCACGATGACTTGCGACTTCGTTGCTAGCACAACCATCGAGGAACAATTCCGTAAGTTTAACTCACAAGGCTTGGATCAACTCGTGGTATGTTTGCCGTTTTTAGGCCTCTCTGCTGAAGTTATATCCATTTTGATTATGCTGAACAAATTTATTGAGAGTTACAAAGGATAGGAATTTGGGGAGAGTCATGATCGTCAATGTCCTGAAGGGACACGGCGCATAGAAGAATTACTCAAATTTTCTAAGAGTATTTCTAGCTTATAAAAAAAGACGTAATAAAATCCTGTATATCTAATGTCATTCACAATGATTGGATCAATCCGTGGTACGTTTTTCAGGTGCTTTCCAAAAGGTACCGTACGCTAGGGTCGTCTCCACAGGCCGACTTTCCTCATCAAACCCGGATCTCACGGTCGAACCCATTACTATTTCATTCCCCCACCCCCGTTAATTCACCTCTGGACTTTTGACATGGATACTGAATACTTGTTTTTGTTTTCAGGTTTGAGGCCCTCAAGTTACGAAAAGTGCCACGTTTTTTTGTTTGTTTTTTTTATTTATTTTTTTTACAATTAGATCTTTCATTTTTTTTTTCTTTTGAAAAGACGACACTGCTGTGCTATGGTGTAATGGTTAGCTCGGAGATACGAGTTCGAATTCCAGTCAAGTTCGTTACATCCCCTTACTGTAAAGTTATGAATCCATCTCTTCAAAGCTATCAATAAATAACAGGACAAACTGGGCACTATAGCCTTAGTTGGCAACCAGTCTAGAAAGAAACCGACTCTGGAGAGGTTTTGAGCTACGTCAGGCTATTTGCCCAATACACACCACCTCTGCCACAGTTGCAGTACATGTGGTGCTCCTACGATTAAGAGACTCGTGATCATGATCAAGAAACTAATTTATAATTTTTCAGTAACATTTCAATTCGTTCAAAATTCAATTTCATTATATTTCAGTTTATTCATAATATATAATATAAAATAAAATAAAATAATATAATAAGCTACTTACTGAAACCAACCACTACAATCTCAACGTGTTCAAGTCTAGCGTTAATATTTATCTTTCCCCCATATCCTCAGAAACTGCGCTTCTTACCTTTTACTCTTACCGCTTAAAGAGGAGTAAGACTTCTCAATCGAGGCAGGTAGATATTAGCTTCACTGTCTAAGTCACACCATCTAAAAAACAGGCTTAGAAACTCAAATACATGCATCCACTAAAAATAACGTTTATAATTATAATAAGTAAGAAATAATGCCGGAGCAAAATCCCTACACACACACACACACACACACACACACACATATATATATATATATATATATATATATATATATATATATATATATATATATATATATATAAATAATTAATGCATCGAGTCTGAAAGAAACCTCAACAGAATGCAGAAAGCACTGGACGGCCGTTTCGTCCTATATTTGGGACTCATCAGCAGTGCGGATCCACTACCGAGAATTGAAACCTTGACAGTTAGATTATCATGAAAACGTCTTAGCAACGGTTCCAACGGGCCTCGATATACACACACACGCCGACACACACGCCGACGCGCACACACACACACACGCCAACACACACGCCGACACACACGCCGACGCGCACACACACACACACACACACACACACACACACACACACACACACACACGTGTGTGTCAGTTTGTGTGTATATATTTATATATATATATACATACACACATATATATGTGTGTGTGTGTGGTGTATATACACACACACACACACACATATATATGTGTGTGTGTGTGTGTGTTTATATATATATATATATATATATATATATATATATATATATATATATATATATATATATATATATTCATTTGATTTACGAAAAAAAGTGGAATAAATGGTAATCCAACGTAAAGTATTCGGCAAAACGAAAATATTAAAACCATTTTTGACGACTGGCGTAAAAAACTACTACTACTAATAATAATAATAATAATAATAAGAAGAAGAAGAAACTGAAATTCAGAAAATGTGGCATTTTAAACCTCAGACAATCCCAATTCTTATTGATATACTCGGAACCATACCCCAAAATAATTAAAATTATGTTTTTTTCGACAATCTGGTAAAATAATTATAATACATACATACATAAAGATATACATTTTTATGAAATTTTAAATGTCTATACACAATCCAATGACATCAAAGAATTAAGAAAAATGATCCTATGTATGGGATTTTTACGTATCTATCCAAATATTTAATATATCAACAATCATGATCTGTTTACTTGCAGTCTCTTGAGTTTCACGTTGAAACTTGGAGGCAGTTCGTAAAACAAACAAGCAGCTTATTATTATTATTATTATTATTGTTGTTGTTGTTATTTTTTATTTGTCATTTATTTTTATTTTTTGTATTTATTTTAAACACTCTCCCAAAATCTACTCTGGTAGCAGTATTAAAACTCTGCGTGCTTCCAGACTAATCCTTTATAATAATAATAATAATTGGCTAATAATAGTATTAATACTGCGACTAGAGAAGATTATGGCTGGGTACTCGGGATAGATCCAAGGAACTTTGCAAAGAGTTGAGAAGAATTCGTAATGCGAGGAAGAATCGAAACCGTGAATTAAAAAAAAAAGGTAAATTGAGGTGAACGATGATGAATTGAGGTGACTTGCTCTCACTTGATCTCCAGAGTCATTTAGTTGAGTTTAAATAAGAAGGAGGAAAGAAAAAGTAAACAAAGAAGCAGAAAATCGTTTTTTTTTTACTATATTACGATTTCTTCTTCTTCTTCTTGATCTTCTTCTTCTTCTTCTTCTTCTTCTTCTTCTTCTTCTTCTTCTTCTTCTCCTCTTCCTCCTCCTCCTCCTTCTTCTTCTTCTTCTTCTTCTTCTTCTATGAACTTTCTTTATCTATGTATTGTAAAATGTGTGTTTTCCTGTGTTTTTCTTTTTTTACAAGTCATTTCTTGAGAACCGAGGGAAATGTGTACACACCAGAACTAAAAGGAAATACTACTACTACTACTACTACTACTAGTACTAATAATAATAATAATTATTATAATAATCAAAACCCGTACCCATCAGTGGCTGCTTAGTGCAGGGTTGAAAGCGGAAACTGAAGGTTTTATCCTTGCTGCACAGGACCAATGCTTGTTAACTAGGAATTATCAAGCACATATACTAAAATATTGTGTCAGCCCAAAATGCAGATTCTGTGATAAATATCCAGAAACGATTGATCATCTTGTATCAGGTTGCACGATATTGGCATCCACTGAATATAAAACCCAGCATAACACAGTGGGCCAATATCTGCACTGGAAAATCTGCAATTTCTACGAGAAGGAAACTGAAAGAAACTGGTATGAACACCACCCAGACCCGGTTACGGAGATAGGACCTGTTACAATTCTATGGGACTACACAATACACACTGACAGAACAATCAAAACCAACCGCCCAGATATTGTTATTAAAGACCACAAACAAAAACGGTGCCTCCTTATTGATATGGCAGTCCCTGCTGACTGCAATGTATCTTTGAAGATATTCAAAAAGCTGTCAAAAACAAGGACCTTGAAATAGAAATCTGAAAATGTGGCATATGGGAACATCAACAATCCCTGTTGTAGTTGGAGCCCTAGGACTGGTTAGAAAAGATTGCAGTAGACTAATTGAAGGGATTCCTGGAAGTCCATACCTCAAAGAGATACAAAAAATTGTTCTGACAAGTACAGCCCACACTTTACGAAGGGCTTTGTCTATGTAATTTTTTTTTTTTTTTTTGTCAATGGAAAGTGTCATGCTGCCATTTCTAACCTTAGGTCCCTGGGCGGGACCCGGAAAGAAATGTGTAAACGCCAGAAATCAAAGATAATAATAATAATAATAATAATAATAATAATAATAATAATAATAAAAATATCGCATTTTTACTATGTAACAATTTCTTATTTGTTGTTGTTGTTGTTGTTGTTGTTCTTCTTCTTCTTCTTCTTCTTCTTCTTCTTCTTCTTCTTCTTCTTCTTCTTCTATGAACTTTAAGAAAAGAACCTTTAAATTTTCAAAGAATTATTTTTCAAAGGACTCGGATTTTACATTTTTTTGTTTTGATTCTTGGACTAATTTTTTGTTGCGGTTGAAATGAAATCGAGAAAAAGCAAAAACAAAATAAAAAAATTGAAACGAAATCTTAAAATTCAGGCTGACTGCGAAAATAAGAAAGAAACGAAGGAAAAGAGGGAAAGAGGAGAAAAGAAATGGTAATGAAGAAGAAAGAGAAAAAGATGAAGAAGATGAAGAAGAAAAGATGCAAGAAAATAAGAAATGTGGAAGAATAAAAATAAATGTAGCAGAAAACGAAAACGAAGAGAAAATGTGGAAGAAGAAGAAGAAGAAGAAGAAGAAGAAGAATCCGTAGGGTGGGAAGAAGAAAAAGAAGAAGCAGGAGAAAGAGGGAGTATGATAAAAAGAAGCAGGAGAATGAGGGCAAGAAGAAGAAGAAGAAGAAGAAGAAGAAGAAGAAGAATCCGTAGGGTGGGAAGAAGAAAAAGAAGAAGCAGGAGAAAGAGGGAGTATGATAAAAAGAAGCAGGAGAATGAGGGCAAGAAGAAGAAGAAGAAGAAGAAGAAGAAGAAGAAGAACGTAGAGATTGGGAAGAAAAAAAAGAAGAAGCAGGAGAAAGAGGGAGTATGATAAAAAGAAGCAGGAGAATGAGGGCAAGAAGAAGAAGAAGAAGAAGAAGAAGAAGAAGAAGAAGAAGAAGAAGAAGAAGAAGAAGAAGAAGAATCCGTAGGGTGGGAAGAAGAAAAAGAAGAAGCAGGAGAAAGAGGGAGTATGATAAAAAGAAGCAGGAGAATGAGGGCAAGAAGAAGAAGAAGAAGAAGAAGAAGAAGAAGAAGAAGAAGTGGGACAATAAATGTGAATCAAAAAGAAGAAGAAAAGGTGGAAGAAGAAAAAGTGAAAGAAAAGGGTGGAGAGATGTGAGACAGAAATAAGAAAAATTGGAAGAGATAGAAAAAGAAGTAAAAGTGGAATAAAAAGAAGAGGAAGAAAGTGATGAAGAAGAGGAACAAAGAGAAATGGTGGAAGAAGAATGAGAAATCTGAAATAAAGAGAAAAATAAATGTAGAAGAAGGAAAAAAAGAAGAAAAAGAAAGGGTGGAAGAAAAGAGAAATACCTGTAGAAGAAGAAGAAGAAGAAGAAGAAGAAGAAGAAGAAGAAGAAGAAGGAGTAGTAGGAGGAAGGAGAAGAGGAGGAGGAGTAGGAGGAAGAAGTGGAGGAGGAGTAGGAGGAGGTGGAGGACGAGGAAGGTTCCGTGAGACAGAAAAATAAGGAGAAAGAAGACAAGGAAAAAATATGTTTGAATTTGAAAAGAATGAACAAATGCTGAAGATGGCGTTATCTTTTTTCCTTTTTTTCATGTGTGAAAAAAACCCTAATAAAAATGGATGAATAAAAGTCACTATTTCTCAAACGTTGTTTGCAAAGTCAAGATTTAGTGGTTCAACTTTAAAAATAATAAATAAAAGTAACATAAAAACTCAAAAAAATGAGTCCGTCTTCTTATTTGATACGGGGGTCTGCCAGACGTATAAATAAATAAATAAATTCTCAAAGAATACAACGGTTCCTCGTTCGGCGCACATCCAAAAATTAGAATTTTAATGCTTAAAGATAATTTTTTGAGTGGGTTAGGGGCTTCTTAGTCGATCAGACAACGTTTCAGTACCTCATCTCGAAGAAAAGTATAAAAACACAGTAAAAAAGAAAGAAAGAGTGAGGGAAACTAAGAGAGAGAGAGAGAGAGAGAGAGAGAGAGGGTGAATAAATGGAAGGCGTGAGAGAAAAGAAAAAAAGAGAAAGATGAAAGGGATGAACAGTGAGAATGTTGCTGAAAAGAGAGCGATAGGGTAAGAGGAAGAGAGAGAGAGAGATGACAGGAAAAGAAAAAGACAATTCGCTATATAGACAGATGTATAGAGGTATGTATAAACACACACATACATCTATCTATCTATCTATCTATCTATCTATCTATCTATCTCAGTCTGTTCATTATCTATCTATCTATCTATCTATCTATCTATCTATCTATCTATCTATCTATCTAACTATCTATCTCAGTCAGTTCATCATCTATCTATCTATCTATCTATCTATCTATCTATCTATCTATCTATCTATCTATCTAATAGGATCTCTGCTGACCCGCCTGCTTAAATTGACTAAATGATAAAAGATCAGAATTTGGGGGAATTCCATTTTAGCATAACGTCCTCCTCTTTGACTAAGTTAATTGTTTCACCGCAAAAATTTGAGGTAACCCCTGGTAATTTTTCAAATTGTTCCTAAAAACGTGGTTTTATACTTTAAATATTAGAAAATTATTAGACATGGTTAAAGAAAAAAGTGAGACATGATTTTTTGTTGTAAATTTTATTGTGACAAAAAGAAAAAAGCATTTTATGATTGAATTTTGCTCTCGTCAAAATATCCTCCTTAACTTTGATTACTGCAACACAAATTTGCAAAAGGTTTCTCGAAGTATAAGTTTGATAACTGATTCCATTCTTCTTTGACTCTTGGAGCTCTTTTTCATTTTCATTTTTGTTCTTCTGTCAAGTTCATCCCATACTAATTCTGTGGGTGGCTTCAAAATTTCAAATGTAGTATATATATATATATATATATATATATATATATATATATATATATATATATATATATATATATAATTATAGATAACTAACTCGTTTCGAAAAACCCTCGAATTTTTGATTTGCTAATAATCAAATCAATCTCGAAAAAAAAGGTTTAAAAAAAGAAAGAGCTACAAACATGAACTTCTGCCGACAAAAAAAATCGCACAGATGAAGGTCTGGTCCCAAAAAAAAAACCCCGATACGAGTAACAACTAACTAACAAAAGAGCTCAATACAACCGTAGAGCAGACCTAGATAAACCTAGTGAGCCAGACAAACCTACCCAGGTTTTACCTAAGCTTTCCCTGACGATTCGCTTGGGTGAAACCTGGGTAGGTTTGTCTGGCTTACTATGTTTGACTATATATATATATTAAATATGTGTTGCAGTTCAATTTATATTACAATGAATCATTCATACAAAAAGTAGATTTATAAAAGTTAATGGTATAAAACGGCGAAAATCCCTTCGAAGCGATTTCGCCATTTTTCATTAGCTTTACTAACCTATTTTTGTATATGATTCATAATATATATATATATATATATATATATATATATATATATATATATATATATATATATATATGGTGGTTTTAGGGACCTTGTGGTAATGTAGTGCACCAGGTATCTGTATTCGGCCCCTTCAAAAAGTGTGGATGGTCCCCAACGAAGCCTTCACCACTATAATCCAAATCATATGTGCTGGTGTCTGGCTGTCAGTTCCTAGGAACTGAACTGCTTAGCCCTCATACGTTGTATACATATACGTCAGAATATATATATATATATATATATATATATATATATGTGTGTGTGTGTGTGTGTGTGTGTGTGTGTGTGTGTGTGTTAAAAAAAGAAATATAATTGGGGAATAAGCCGTGAAGGTTTTTTTTTTAAAGTAAAAATCTTTTATAGGTGTTTTAGAACAACAATTTCTTATTGTTGTTCTAACATCTACATATATGAACGATTTTTGTTAATTTCATTACGTTTTGCTTCTATTTCAAACCCTAAAATGGAATGTCAAGTAAACAAAACTGCTCATTTTCGACACCTTTTTGCTTTTTGCCTATAATCGAGGAGTTAACGCCACCAAAGCAGCTTATGTGGTTTGTGATGTGTATGGAGATGGCGCAACACCTCAAAGTACCGCCGACGTTGTTTTTCACGCTTCAAAAAAGGAAATTTTGACCTGGAGGATGGGTAGCGCCCCGATCAACCAGTTGAGTTTGATATGGAACGATTAAACCAGTTTCTTCACGAAAATCCACGTTAGACGACCAGAGAATTGGCGGTACAGATGAATTGCGATCACAAAACTATGGTAAATCACCTTCAGTCAATGGGGAAGGTTTAGAAATTTGGTTCATGGGTGCCACACGCATTGAATGACCACAACAAGAATTTGGGCGCAACATGCGGTCATAAACTGCGTTTCCTTTATCACATTGTCAATGGTGACAAAAAATGGTGTCTTTACGTCAATATAAAGCAGTGCAAAGAATGGCTCAGCCCCAATAAGCAAGAGACACTTCGAGCTAAACAAGACCTTTATCCTGGAAAAACCATCTTGTGTGTATGGTAGGACTGGGAAGGTATAATTCGTTATGAATTTCTTGAGCGAAACCAAACGGTAAATGCCGAGCTCTACGTTCAACAATTGCACCTTCTCCGTGAAACAATTCAGAAAAAAAATAAAGACCGAATCGGTGACAGAGTATTCTTCTTCAACACGACAACGTCCGTCCTCACATTGCCAATATGACTAAAACCGTTATTCAAGAATTTGGATCGGAAGTGTTGCCTTATCCTCCGTAATTGCCAGACTTGGCACCATCAGATTTTCATCTTTTTCTATCTCTTTTCAATGTCTTACGTAATGTAACATTCAATAATTATATTGACTTGAGGGTTTGGTTCGACGAATTATTCGGCCCCAAACCAGAAGCTTTTTATCGTCAATGAATTGAAAAACTTTGTGACCGATGGGGAAAACTTATCAGCAGCAACGGAAATTACCTTCTTGACTAATTTTATGTAATTTAACATTGTAAGACCATGACGATAAAACGTTTTGAAAAACGCCCAATGACTTATTCTAATCAATATATATATATATATATATATATATATATATATATAAGGTTAAAGAAATAATTTAGACACTGTATCGAAGTCGGACACAGTAACTAACTGCGTTAATTGGTGACCATGCCGGTGACAAAAACGGACTTGCATCCACTGAAGGTGCTGTTGTCCGTTTGGTAGGATTGCAGAAGATAATTCTCTTTGAGTTCCTTTTTGCCGGGGAAACAATAATTGCAAAGAATTATTGCGACCAATCCAATCTCAATATGCTAATTCAAGAAAAACATTCAATTTTTGGCAAATAGAAAGGTGCCATTTTTAACCATGACAATGTAAGACAGACCTTGCAGAAGCTTAAAGAGTTGAAATGGGAAACCTTCCAGCATTTACCATATTCTCTTGACTTGGCTCCTTCAGATTTTCATTTGTTCCAATCTCTACAGAACAATTTAAATGACAAAAAATTGACTGTTGAAAACTACCTCACAAGTTTCATTCAACAAAAAAACTAAGGGAGACTATGTACTTGACTAACAAATGTTTTTTTTGTGAGTATACAAAATTTTGTTTTTAATTTTCTAATCAGGCACAAACTTTTGCAATGGTCTAAAATAAAAATGTATAAATCTCCAAAAATTAGGGACATTAGTTTATTTGGATTATGCTCCAGCTCTTCAGATGGTCAAAAAGTGGTTGGCTGATTTTGCCAATGTGATTTTAACCTAAATGATCAACCACATTTCAGGTAATCTTCCGACATTGAAGAAGATGCTCTGCATGCCATTGTGGAGAATAAACCAAAGATTTTGATGAAGAGACTATTAAGAGTGTTAAAATCAATATCTCAACTGCCTTTTGTCATTTAAAGAGACTTGTGTTCAAGAAAAATAGCCAATTTTTGGCAAATAGAAAAGGTGTCATTTTTCACCATGACAATGTAAGACAGACCTTGCAAGAAGCTTAAAAAGTTGAAATGGGAAACCTTCCAGCATTTACCATATTCTCTTGACTTGGCTCCTTCAGATTTTCATTTGTCCCAATCTCTACAGGACAACCAATGAAAAGCAAACAACACAAAAATAAAAATACCAGAATTTTTTTTTACATATCTCATTCTCTCACGAAGCTTTAATAAAAGCGAAACATGTTAGATTCACAACGTTTCCTATTTGTTCTTTATTATGTCATTCTGTCGGAATTTGCCCTCTATTTGATCCCAATTCATAAACACACGTGCTTATATATATATATATATATGATAAAAATATAATTTTAAGGTATGCTATATTTATGGGTTAAAGTGCTCAATATCAGTGATAGATCGTATGTCAATATAAAAGTAGACATTAAGGTCAACAATTAGCGATGACAATCTGTTTCATGCTTAAAAGCAATAGACAAGACATCTGTCATATATATATATATATATATATATATATATATATATATATATATATATATATATGTATGTGTGTGTGCGTGCGTGTGTATGAAAAATGGAAACATTTCATTCGAACTAGATTTTATAACGCGTTTTGCTTGCAAGGCTTCATCAGAGCCACAAATAAATGAAAGAAATGTGTGTCTGTATATTTGTGTGTCTGCTTAAATAATGAATCATTAATACTTTTTTTTCCCAAAGATGGCGTTAATCTTGATTAAAGAAGAAAGAATATGAATGACTTTTAAGAAAACCGTTAATATTTATTCTGTATCTTTTCTTTAGAATTTTTAGTTCATGTCGGAAATTATTTTCCCAGTTTTTTTTTTTTGTATCGAAATAAAGGTAAAACCTCATCACATTTTTAGAATCGCTTGAAAGCAAGAAATTCATATCGCCTTTTCTGAAATGAATCCAAGGCAAATCCTCATTTAATCTTTGTGTTGAAAGTAAAAGATTTATATTTCTAGGTATATCTCTGTGTATCCCGTGTTTTCGAGGCATCACCTTTAAACATTGCTTTACATGGGTAGTCAGAAAAAAACAGATTTTTAGAATCTTTTTGATTTCAAAGACAAAGTTACCCGATTTGATAGTATCCCTTATCAAAGTTACCCGATTTGATAGTATCCCTTATCAAAGTTACCCGATTTCATGGTATTTCTCAAATTTACCCGATTTGATGATATCTCTTATCAAATTTACCCAATTTTACAGTATCACTCATCGAAGCTGTTGAGGGGTTCTCCGAAGAGTCGAGTCGAGTCCAGAGTGACAGAGTAAAAGGTTGTAGGTAACCGGAAGTGTGAGGGTGAGGTAACAGCGTTGTAGGAGTCACAGTGAGCAAGCACGTAGACTCAGTAAGAAGTCATACAGCGATACTTCAAAGACTGTATATATATTTTGCTACTAACCCGTATTCCTGGAACTACTAACCTGCTTTGCCAGTTTGTATTATTACGTTAATACATTATTTCCATATATTCCTTCCTGGCGTTTGTTATTTATTGGTACCGGATTTCAACCCGGAATCCACAACAAAAGCCATCTGACTTTCGTTTTGAAAAGTTAGCCGTCTTGATGATATCTCTTATCAAAGTTACATGAATGAATGGTATCCCTTTGAAAAATTATCCGACTTGATGGTATCTCTTATCAAAGTTAGCCGACTTGATGGCATCTCTTATCAAAGTTACCCAACTTGATGGCATCTCTTATCAAAGTTACCCAACTTGATGGCATCTCTTATCAAAGTTACCCGACTTGATGGCATCTCTTATCAAAGTTACCCAACTTGATGGCATCTCTTATCAAAGTTACCCAACTTGATGGCATCTCTTATCAAAGTTACCCAACTTGATGGCATCTCTTATCAAAGTTACCCGACTTGATGGTATTTTTTACTAGAGTTACCCAACTTGATGGTATCTCTTACCAGATCTACCCGATATGATAGTATCGATTTGAAAAGTTATCCGACGGTGGTATCTCTTATCAAAGTTAGCCAGCTTGATGACATCTCTTATCAAAGTTACATGAATGGATGGTATCCGTTTGAAAAATTACCCGACTTGATGGTATCTCTTATCAAAGTTACCCGACTTAATGGAATGTCATTGTGAAGTTACCCAGCTTGATGGAATCTCTTATTAAACTTACCCGACTTGATGGTATCTCTTATCAAAGTTACCCGACTTGATGGTATTTTTTACTAGAGTTACCCAACTTGATGGTATCTCTTACCAGATCTACCCGATATGATAGTATCGATTTGAAAAGTTATCCGATGGTGGTATCTCTTATCAAAGTTAGTCGACGAATGCAAAAAGAAGCAGAAAAGGTATTCCTATTCTGATTCTTAAACTTTTTTTAATTCATGACCCCCCATTCATGACGTGATTTTGGGCGATCCAAGGTATTAACTAACTACAAAGAAAATGCATCTGTTGTCCCTGCACTCGTTGCAACGGCACCGCATGCAGGTTTCATTACAATAGCGATAGTATGGTGCATCACGTTCAATACTGTGCGTATGTGTAATAACACATAAAGTGAAATTCAAGAATTTGAATTTCATTTTCGCGACCCCAGCATTTCGCTTTGTGATCCCATTAAGGGGTCGCGACTCACAGTTTAAGAAACGCTGATCTAAAGAACAAATGAATAATCGTGTGATAGTTTTGATTGAATTCGATACATACCATCAGGTGTGAGGAGAGTGTGGCGTTTATCAGCGTTAGGAAGTGAAACGAGAGGGCCGTGTTCGATTTTGTTTCGTTCACGTTGAGTCCATCTTCCTCCAACTATGGGTTAAATAGCAGAGAAGACGGCAAACTCTTGCAAATCTAGGAGGATAGAATCTCTGAATTGCAATCGAGCGTGAAGAATGCTATCCTGTCTAAGGCACATCGCTATTAACATATTTGCAGCATATGTGGTGTCCCTACGACCATTAATAGACGTTAAGCGCATCCTTCGAGAAAGTGGGCCGAAAGAGTTACCCAACTTGATGGCATCCCTTTGAAAAGCAACCCGACAATGGTATCTCTTATCCAAGTTACTCGACTTGATGGTATCTCTTATCTAAGTTACGAGAATTGATGGTATCTCTTATACAAGTTATCTGAATTGATGGTACCTCTGTCTATATTTCTGAGATGAGGTATTATGTACATTATTTATATTATTCAGACTATTGTCCTCATCTTTGTCGCCATATTTATTAGAACGTTTCGGCCGTTGTACGCAACGGCTACCCCAGTGAGCGAAATAAAGGGTTCATTTCGACATTCTAATCACGTGAAGAAGGCCGGAGCGTACAACGGCCGAAACGTTGTAATAAATATGGCGAGAAAGATGAGGACAATAGTCCGAATAATGTAAATGATGGTATCTCTCATCACAGTTAAACAACTTGATGGTATCATTTATCCAAATTTACCCGACTTGATGGCATCTCTTCTCAAAGTTACCCGACTTGATGGTATCTCTTATTCAAGTTACCCGACTTGATGGCACCTCTTATCAGAGTTACCCGACTTGATGGAAGCTCTTATCAGATTTACCCGACTTGATGGCATATCTTATCCAAGTTACTCGACTTGATGGCATCTCTTATCAAATTTACCCGACTTGATGGCATCTTTTATTCAAGTTACCCGACTTGATGGTATATCTTATCAAATTTACCCGACTTGATGGCATCTCTTATTAAAGTTACCCGACTTGATGGCACCTCTTATCAAAGTTACCCGACTTGATGGCATCTCTTATTAAAGTTACCCGACGTGATGTCTGGTCTTATCAAAGTTACCCGACTTGATGGCATCTCTTATCAAATTTACCCAACTTGATGGCATCTTTTATTCAAGTTACCCGACTTGATGGTACCTCTTATCAAAGTTACCCGACTTGATGGCACCTCTTATCAAAGTTACCCGACTTGATGGCATATCTTATCCAAGTTACTCGACTTGATGGCATCTCTTATCAAATTTACCCGACTTGATAGTATCTCTTATCAAAGTTACCTGACTTGATGGCATCTCTTATCTCAAGTTACTCGACTCGATAATATCAATTTGGAAATGAAACAACATTAAATAAAAAGCATTTGAATTGCATGGTTAAGTTGAGGTATGCTCTATTGGATGCAGTTGCTTGCAATAAGATCATATTCTGAAATGAACCTAGCTTAGGATAGTAGGCTTGGATTTGTCGGAATTCCTGCACGAAAGCAATGAAAAATGTTTCGAGGTGGGGAGAGCTTCATAAAACGTAATTTTGTTTAAAATGGACCGTAGCGAATAATGCAATAAATATATATAGAGATACCGAAAATTCATTTGATGCCAGATTTGGATGAAAGCGAGATTTTTTCAGCATGATGAAACGCCATGCCACAGATCACGTGCAACACAACGGGCTGTGGCTGGTGTAGGTGTTACCTTTTGTCTATATATCAAATTCTGTGACTAAAGTTAGTTCATATGTCGGTCAGATCCTCTGAAATCAAATTTTTTGGAGAAGTGCAAACAGGTAGGGGATACAAAGTACAGATGGTTTTACTAGAGGCCGTAGCTTAATACAATAATTTTTCATTAATTTTTTTAACATACAAAATACCCCACTATTTTAAAAATAATTTAATGATTAAAATAACAAATACTTATTTAATGAAAATGCAATATTGTTTTTCGCGGATTTTTCTTTAAGTTTTTATATATACGAGAATCCAGTTTCTATTTAGCCTTGTGTTTTCGTGAACTATAAACAAATCATGAGTCCAAACATTTAAAAAGATGGAATTTGACACCAGAAAGAAAAAATTACGCATAGTCAGTTGTATGTTGCATCCTCAAGAGTAAGAAATCTTAAGAATTCATTTTCGCTGTTAAAAAGGAAAAGGACATAAAAGAAATGTTCTTAAAAATATTGTTTACGATGAGGTACTATTAAATTAAATTAAATTAAATTAAATAATTTATTAAACCGCGAAGTAGGTTTTTTGTCAAACGAATAGGCTTGTTTAAATTTCATTGATTGGTTTGCGATATTGAACGAAACGTAGTGTTTGCAAATCTCGGCAAAAATGATAGCGATAACTTAAAAAATACTAAATGCAGCGAGGATTTCTAGAATTGTAAAATTGGCTAGCTTAGAAACTCGACTTAAATATATATATATATATATATATATATATATATATATATATATATATATATATATTCAGTTGTATGGATATGAGTTTGTGATATGAATTAGCTCTATCACTGATATTGAGCACTTCCAATAAGTACTGCGCATATAAAATAATAATAATCTTACTTATTATAAAACTCAGATTGTGTGTGTGTTTGTGTGTCTGTACGTTTATATATTGGATCGGATTTCCACATTTTTCAACCGATTTCAAAAAAAACTTCACAGGACTACGTAAAATTACCTTGCGGTGGTTCTGATAGCGCCAAAATTGAAAAACACAATTGTTTTTGCACGAAATCAATTTGAAAACACGATAAACATGATTCTGTCACCAGAATGAAAGGGGAACAACTTATATCGAGTTATACTTATCATAAAACCCAGGTTGTTTGTGTGCGTGTTCGTTTATATATAGGATCGTATTTCCTACATTTTTCAACCGATTTCAACAAAACTTCACTTTTTTTTGGCAGGTAGTGTTTCTTATTGTCATGCACACTTTTTTCTTTATTTTTACATTCAGAATGCTTTAAAAAATCCATTTACAAGACAATTGTTTATAATAAAATCCTTTTCAATCGGTAGACTCATAACGATTGAAAACAATGTTTTTGTTTGGGTTTGACCAATTCGTAAAAAAAACAAACAAAACAAAACAAAACAAAAAAAAAACTAATTAAGACATGCGTTTCCGTCAACCTTAAACAATAATCTTTGTCAATTTTATTTTTCAGTCTTTATGATGGTCGATACTTGATCTATCTCTTACTGTTACATCGTCGGGCAACGCCGGGTTCTACTGCTAGTATATATATATATATATATATATATATATATATATATAATCACTACTTCCATGGAAAGTGCTCGGACGAACTAAATTCCTTGGTTCCGCCAATTCTAAGCTTCACGGCCAGGAGCCGAACAGCTTCTTACAGGGAGCCATTGCTCTGTGGAAGCGATAGATATTAAGAGACTGAGATAGATAGATAGATAGATAGATAGATAGATAGATAGATAGATAGATAATGAACAGACATGTATAGATAGACAGACAGATATGAAGAGACTGAGATAGATAGATAGATAGATAAGGATCGGACCGATATATATATAAATATATATATATATATATATATATATATATAAGGATCGGACCGAGATAGATAGATAGATAGATAGATAGATAATGAACAGACATGTATAGATAGACAGACAGATATGAAGATAGATAGAGATAGATAGATAGATAGATAGATAGATAGATAAGGATCGGACCGAGATAGATAGATAGATAGATAATGAACAGACTGAGATAGATAGATAGATAGATAGATAGATAGATAGATAGATAGATAGATGTATTTATGTATGTATGTGTGTGTTTATACATACCTCTATACATCTGTCTATATAGCGAATTGTCTTTTTCTTTTCCTGTCATCTCTCTCTCTCTCTTCCTCTTACCCTATCGCTCTCTTTTCAGCAACATTCTCACTGTTCATCCCTTTCACCTTCCTCTTTTTCTTTCTTTTCTCTCACGCCTTCCATTTCCTCTCTCTCTCTCTTAGTTTCCCTCACTCTTTCTTTCTTTTTTTCTGTGTTTTTATACTTTTCTTCGAGATGAGGTACTGAAACGTTGTCTGATCGACTAAGAAGCCCCTAACCCACTCAAAAAATTATCTTTAAGCATTAAAATTCGCTCGGGCGTACTACATTCCTCGATTCTGCCAATTCTGACCGTCACGGTTAGGACCTGCCATGCCCCTCACATTCTAACAGACTAACCTCATTCCTTCCGTCTTCCATTGCTGAAAAGTAAGTTCCACTCAGACAGATTCTTCCCACGAACCACTGCTCTGTGGAACAGACTCCAAAGAATATGTTTCCCCGATCATTATAATCTTAAACTCTTCAAGTCTAGAGTTAACTGTTATTTTCTCCACCTATACGCATAAATCGTGCTTCATATTTTGGAGTCTTATACCTCGAGTTCGTCCCTCCCCCAACCCGGGCCTTGTACAGGGTGAAAATCACTGCAAAGTAAAAAAAAACAAAAAAAAAAAAAAAGGAAAAAAAAAAACAATCAAACAAAACACAAAAATTAAGCACCAACGAAGATATGTTTTCAATAAAAAAAAACTCCAACAGAATGTAAATATAAACAGTTTACTCATGGCTTTTATTCGTATTACATGTCATCGATATTAAACAAATATAACGTTCGAATATATGAATTTGATTTTTAAATCGGTCTAACATTCGTACAAAATTTATTCCATCGCATAGGCAATCGATTCGTCATTGATCGATACCGTGACAGAATATCGTATAACACTTATTATTGACATAATCACATACAAGATCAATATTCGATCTGACTGTGCCGCGTCAGACGTTAAATAGCAAGGCCTCGAAGTCTGTCCATTTACTTGTTCGAATTATTCGTCTACTTTTCCCGTCCTACAAGGCCGTCATTACAATCAGGAAGGACGTTCATATGTCTTTGTTTAATTATTTTTTATTAAATTCAACATATATATATATATATATATATATATATATATATATATGTGGGCAGCATATCTTCATTTAAACATGTTTCATTGAATAATATAGACTTATTATGCCTATTTATTTTTATACTGATCCTTTCCAGTTCGCTAATCAGTTTCTTGATGTCAAAAGAAAGGGAAGGCGCCGTGGTCTTTTCATACCTAGGTGCTTTTAATCTCTTCCCAAAACTTCCACAGGGATGAATTATAAAGACAAACTTATTGTGACTGAGATAAAATGTTTTCTTTTAATTAGGCATTTAACTGTATCAACTCACATCCATAAACTTGCCTAACTTTTTCGCTAACCTGATGATTACAACACACACTGGTCGGTACCGTATATTATATTGGTATAACTTAACCAACCTTTAAAATTCGTCAGGTCTACTGAGAGACAATTTAAAGTCAACATCATCCCCTATAAAATATTAGTACCTTAGATTACAACTCATACCAGGTAGTTTTTGATAGGTTTGCTACGTCACGTATCTTATTGTAAAACACAATATCACTCATCCGCCATTTGTGAACGCGCTCTGTCGTAATTATTATAAAATTTTAAATTCATCCGTTGTAGCTATGGATGTTTTTGCAAAAACAAGCGTCTCAATATAAAGGAGCCGACTGGAAATTGGTAGAATTGCAAAATGGCATTAAATGTTTGTTATATGCATTTCAACACGTTTCTGCTACACATGTAATAAATTTTGTTGAGTGTTGGCTGGTTGCTTTTAATACAAGAGAGTTTGAAGCTTGTGTTTATCAACATCAACAAACTGATTAGAGAACTGTAAAGGATCAGTATTAAAATAAATAAATATGTCTATATTTTTCAATGAAACATGTTTGAACATATATATATATATATATATATATATATATATATATAGGGTGCATCAAAAGTAACGCCTTTTTCTTTTGTTGTTGCTGCAGAATTCTGGCTGAGAGTTAGAAATCAGGATATTTACGTTCAACGGGGATGGCACGCCGTCCTATGGCTGACACATTCAGGAATGGTTAAATTTTAATTTTGAGCTGAGGTGGATAGGACGACATTTTGTTACTGAGTGGCCATCACAAAAACCAGACCTAACACCGCTAGAGTTTTTCTTATAAGGTGTCTTGAAAGATCTTGTTTACAGGCTCAAACCGAAAACAAATTTTTAATTAAAAAAAAGAAGCAATTTCTTTATAAATTCTCTGAAATGGGTCAAATGGTTTGCAGAAGTGTTGCTGATAGGGTTCAGCATTGTATCAAACAGGAGGGGGAGCTTTTTGAACATGCCAAATAGTTTGTTAATCATAAAAATTAATGTTCTTTTCGTGTTGCAATTTTCTCAAACTACTGTAATTTATTTTTGTCCAATAAAATTTAATAAATAAAATAGGGCGTTACTTTGGCTGCACCTTGTATGTATGCATACATATATATATATATATATATATATATATATATTAGGTTGGTGCCAAAATCGTAATAATGTCGTTTTGGACGTATTTTAACGTCAAAAACGACATCATTACGTCATTATTTTTGCACCAACCTAATATATATATATATATATATATATATATATATATATATATATATATATATAATGTATTATTGATATATAATGTATTTATAGATTCATATATTTATATATATATATTTAGGCAAGATATTTTTATTGAGGTCAGTACGTGTTTGTAAATAATATATATATATATATATATATATATATATATATATATATATATATATAGGTAATAAAGCGAAATTTTTAAAATATCAATAAAAATTTTAACTTCGCACTGTAAAATATTTCATTGTTCTCCCGGCTTTAATATCCCGCATCGAAGGAAGGGATAGAAAATGTGGGAGGAATATATTTTTATTATTATTATTATTATTTTATTATTAATAATAATATTAATATTATAATTGTATTATCATAATTATTAATATTTATTCTTTTTGATATAATTTTCATTTTAATGAATTTGAAAATGGTGCTCATTCCATGTGAAGATCGGTGATAGCCGGAGAACTGTGCGGTCGAAAACATGGAAGAGCAAAGTGTTTGCTTTATCGTGTCTCTTCGTTGGAAGAAGAAATGAAACAAATGCGCCAGACGATAATCTTTGGTTACAGCTTCGTCTCTGTTATCTCCTTCTCGCGACCAAATAAGGAGACGACATTCTGGAGAACTCTGGAAAATGATAGAGAAAAGAATAATCAGAAATAATGACCAAATAAGGAAAATAACACCGTGAGTCGGGGTAACAAAAAAAAAAAGATGATCTGTCCAAGACAGTAAAGAGAGAAGTGGAATCATATTTTAAAAAGCAGGAACATTTTCATCCGGAAGCATTGACCTATTTAATAATTGAGGTAAAATCCATTGCAGTCACTTACGTGCTAATACCTTTAGGAAAGGTATGAATCCTCTTCTTCTCCACCCACCCTACCAGCAATGTGTATATAGCAGGACAGACCCGGTTCTATAGCCATGGATGGCAACTGGTCTACTGCAGAAAGAAATGGCAACCTACTGCGGGAAAAAAATCTGCCTCGTCAGTCATATATCGAAAGATACATGATCGCCTAAGTGTGTATCATGCATGGCATATGACTGACTGAAATTCACTTACGTGCTAATATCCATGGAAAAGGTATGAATCCTCTTCTCCTCCACCCACCAGCTATGGGTAAATAGCAGGGCAGACCGGTTTCTATAGCCTTGGGTGGCAACTGGTCTACCGTAGAAAGCTATGGCAACCTACCGCGGGAAAAAAAAATCTGCCTCGTCAGTCATGTATCAAAAGATACCTAATCGCCTAAACGTTTATCACGCATGGCACATAACTGACTGAAATTCACTTACGTGCTAATACCCTTGGAAAAGGTATGAATCCTCTTCTTCTCCCTCGAGGTATGGGTAAATAGCAGGACAGACCGGGTTCTATAGCCTTGAATGGCAACTGGTCTACTGCAGAAAGAAATGGCAACCTACTGCGGGAGAAATCTGCCTCGTCAGTCATGTATCGAAAGATACATGATCGCTTAAACGTGTATCACGCATGACACATAACGGACTGAAATAAAAAGGTTCTAGCCTAATTAAAAATACTGATTTTTAAAGAAGACTGGCTCTACAACCTAAATCTCGGATTAACGTTATCTATTCAATATAACTTCCTAAACTGAACTTCTTACATCCTCCTCTTAAGTTCATATAACAATCTCATTCATTAACTGTCTATCTTGAGCGGCGCTTGGGCCTTGTGTTGGGTAAACAATAAGAAACAAAGAAGTGTATTAGTAAACTAAATTTAGCAAGTAAGAAGTTACCATTTGGAACACTTACAAGCACACACGCATTTACGCACGTACCATTACAATTGCCCCCCCCCCCATTTTCGGCCACCCAAGTAAAGAAAAGCCCCAGCTAGAAGCAGCCAGCCAGAATTACACATAGAATCTGGCAGTCCCACGCATGGACAGGTAGGCGTAAAGTGAAATTTGTTTGGTCTTTCTGGATATAAAAACGATCAAAACTGATAAATGTAATTTTTTATGTCCGCAACGCTATTGCTCTCCGTTTCTTGAAACTCTCCCCTTCACTACTCCTACCTCTTCTTCTCCTTACTCTCCTTTTTTTTTTTACCACGTCGCTTAAACGAAACTCTTAAAATAACTGAAGTGGCGTCAGGTTCCTCTGAGAGCAGAATGGGAACGGCACTTGGCCAGAACCAGTGCTTTGGGACGTTCCACCAGCTTTAATAACATAATTCCTTGTTGAGCAAAGGTTGAATTGACTTCGTACAAAAGAAGATCTGAAATACCGTAAAAGCAGCAGTGATTACACAAAGGCTTTCGTGTACGTCTTGGAATGTGCGTGTGGGCGTGTATGCAGGTATGTATTTGTGGGGGAATTGTATATGTCTGTAGATGTGAATGAGAGTGTTTATGTACATATGTTTATCTATGCGTGTGAATATATATATATATATATATATATATATATATATATATATATATATAATAGCTGGCCATTCGAATTCGAGGATACCCGTCTACCAGAGCGGCTAGCCAATCCCTGTTGCAGACACTAGCTCAGGCACATTTGTGTTTGTTCAACACCCGCAGAGCCAACCTGTGGTTTATACTGCAACTATCCTGAGCAGACCTTAGTCTAGAGAGTGTGTTGTCTAGCATGATCAACAATTTGAACAACGCCAGCACAGCACACTCAAACTCTCGGTCACGATGACTTGTGACTTCGTGCTATCACAGCTATGGACGCCCCAACCCAGTGTTTCACTCACAAGGTTTGGGTCAACCAGTGGTATGGTTTTCAGGCACTTTCCAAAGATGCCTCGAGCTGAGTCCCCCTCCAGACCGATAACGTCTCCTACCTGACAAATGAACCGTTGTCAGAAATTAAACGTATATATATATATATATATATATATATATATATATATATATATATATATATACAAATATAGATAACTAGACTCGTTTTCGAAAAACCCTCGAATGCTAATAATCAAATCAATCTCGAGGGAAAAAAGGTTTTAAAAAAAGAAAGAACTACAAACATGAACTTCTGCCGACAAAAAAATCGCACAGATGCAGGTCTGAAGCCCAAAGAAAAAACCCCGATACGAGTAAAACAACTAACTAACAAAAGCGCTCAATACAACTGTAGACTATATATATATATATATATATATATATATATATATATATATATATATATATATATATATATATATATGTGTGTGCGTTGTATGAATGATTCGTTGTAATATAAATTAAACTGCACCACATATTTGATTTCAAACAAGTGATCCGACGTGCAAATTTTCAGGATAACAACTGAGACATTACTCTACTTATTGAACTATTTACTTCATGCCACGTTAACCAATAAACTCTTACAAGAAAAAAGTGTTTAAATTACTATATTAGTAAAATCGCACTCGCTTCAATTTTCAAAAATTCAACCTTAGCGTTGCGACTTCATGCTCCACAAGTTTATATCCGTTATCAATAACACATTAAAAAAATAAAAAATAAACATATTTTGTTTTGCCTTATATTTTTTTCATCTCGGATGCTACCTAAATTTTACCAAAAGCAAAATAATTTCCATGATGACCGGACGAACCGTCGAAAGTACTTGCGTATTTAAGGAAAACCTAATACAGTTTATAATTTTAAAAAACAAGGATCATAACATTCATCGAGTGGGTTAATGCATCTTTAAAATTCAGTTAGCAGAGGGATTTCGACCTTTTATATCATTAACTTTATCAATTTATTTTTTGTATGAATGATTCATTGTAATATAAATTAGACTGCACACACACACACACACACACACACACACACTGATGACCACCTTTAAGCATTCGAATGTATTTTGCGATATATATATATATATATATATATATATATATATATATATATATATATATTCGTTAAAAATGAGCATACATGATTAAAAAAAAAAAAATATCCCAAACTTAATAATAACAGATTTATTATAAAAATTGTTGATATGAATGCAGTTAGTATTTACATTAGTCGGACTATTGTCCTCATCTTTGTCGTCATATTTGTCACAACGTTTCGTATTGTACGCTCCGCCTTCTTCAGAATTGGTTGGAATTTCGAACTGAACCCTTTATTTTCGAACTAGAAGGGTCTGGTGATCGAATAAAAGGGTTAAATCAACTAATTTTATTTCGAACTAGAACAGTCTACCCCAGTGATCGAAATAAAGGGTTCAGTTCGAAATTCCAACTGAACCCTTTATTTCGAACTAGAACAGTCTACCAGAGTGATCGAAATAAAGGGTTCAGTTCGAAATTTCCAACTGAACTCTTTATTTCGAACTAAACAGTCTACCCCCAGTGATCGAAATAAAGGGTTCAGTTCGAAATTCCAACTGAACCCTTTATTTCGAACTAGAACAGTCTACCCCAGTGATCGAAATAAAGGGTTCAGTTCGAAATTTCAACTGAACTCTTTATTTCGAACTAGAACAGTCTACCCCAGTGATCGAAATAAAGGGTTCAGTTCGAAATTGAACTCCTTTATTTCGAACTAGAACAGTCTACCCCAGTGATCGAAATAAAGGGTTCAGTTCGAAATTTCAACTGAACTCTTTATTTCGAACTAGAACAGTCTACCCCAGTGATCGAAATAAAGGGTTCAGTTCGAAATTCCAACCACCTGAAGAAGGCCGGAGCGTACAACGGCCGAAACGTTGTGACAAATATGGCGACAAAGATGAGGACAATAGTCCGAATAATGTAAATACTGTACATAATACCTCATCTCAGAAATATAGGCAGACTATGAATGCAGTTATTTGTAGCTATTTTATAGTGTATTTTTTAAAACTTTTTACACATTATTTATTATTGATTTCTTTCTTATTTCTTCTTCTTATTATTATTATTATTATTATTATGTTTATTTGTAGTTTGTTACTTAATTTGTTTATTTTATTGAATTTAGAAATTGGAGAAACTACTAGAATCAAATTAAGTAAATAATAAACAAACTATGAATGCACACATAAACACAAGTAAATATAATAACAAAAATAATGAAGTAATCAATAATAAATAATGAGTAAAAAGGTAACACTGTTAGGATAATACAATAGAAATTTCTACCCATAATGCACCATTGACAAGTATATATAGCCAAGTCAAAACACAGCACAACTATATTTAGCTGTCCCCCCCCCACGTGGGGTAGCATGTGGCACAAGGCCGAGTTTTACGTGGTCACCTGAGCCCGTAAGGCCCGGCCAAAAATATAGCCTTCGACTCGCCTAGGCGGGTTCGAGAGCTGTCATAACCTCCCCGAACGAAACCTTTCCCTTCGGCAAAGCTTCGTCCGGGTTCCTCCCTGCTAATGCAGAGAATTAGACAGACGGCGGTTGCTGTAAGTTTGAACACAGCACAACACATATGGCCTTTCATATGGCATATAAATTCCTCTTTGGAGGGATTTTAATGCAGACTTATCATCTCACAGTTGCGTCTCTGTCCTTGGACAGAGTGCACTCAGGGGCTTCTCTCCCAAAGGACAGAGGGGCAACTGAGGAAAATTATACTAAAGAGGTGCCCCGCCCTGGGGAACAGCTGCCCGAGGCCACGCCCTCCCACTGCACAAGAGGGAGGGATCGGTGCTCGCACCGAGGCCAGCGCAACCGACGGTTGAGGGTAATTTTTGTCCCTGCCCGAGTGTACGCGCTCGGGTCCCCACATTAATCCGTCCTTGTGTCACATCTCATTCTCGTGGGGGAATGAGTAAACACTACATATGGCCTTTCATTCAAACACAGAACAGACTGCTGCCACTCGGTATTGACGTCAATGTCCATTTTTATATTTATACAGGGTGCGATGGATAAATTGTCTAAATTATGCAAAAATAAAAATAACTCTGACATCTCATTTTAACAGATATATTTAACAAAATTACACAAAAATATCTTGAAATATTAAAGAGTAAATTTATTCAATAAAATCACCATTTGTTTCCACCACGGCCTACAGAATCTCCTGTGTCTCTTCTAGACGATTTCTTTGTTTCAGTTGGTGAATGCTACCATAATCCTTGTCTTCAGTTCGTCGAAATAGTAATATAATTTTTAAAAAATATATATTTCACCCCATAGCAAGGCAATATAGCCACTATATAAAGTAAGTGGTCACTGAGTGTGAAAGAATATGCGAACCCATAAAAAACCCCAAAATACAAGAAGCATTTACAATATATAAAAATATACCTGATGCTGAAATCACTGGAATGCACTTTGATGGGATTGCCGTCACAGTTGAGGTACGTTTTCGGGGGTTGCCCGTTAGTCGTGTCTGTCTGATTGAGTTTGCTTGAGTTTCTTCTCTTGGTTGTTTGATGAAAGTGAATATTGAACTTTGTCGTTTCGGCCAACTTTACGCAGTTGTTGTCGTACTGAAAAAGAAATAAATAAATACGACTTGAAGCAAAAGACACTTGGTGAACACTTAAACATCCGGTGTTCACACAAAAAAAGGACTCCAGAGAATAATTTCCCGTCGACTTCTCCGTTTTTCGAACCAGCATTTGCTGGTTCGAAAGACGAGGAAGAAAGACATTTTGAAAGACATTTAGGTAAAATTCAATTTAGAAAAACATTTTGGTAAAATTCAATTTAGTTCATGCCACATAAACAATTCGAAAGACATTTTGGTAAAATTCAATTTAGTTCATGCCACATAGACAAAAAAATTTCCATGCCTGAAGATGACTGAATGTACAGTTGAAAGTACTTGCGTATTAAAGAAAGACCTTATACAGTTTATAAGTTTTAAAAACAAGGATCATAACATTCATTGAGGGATTTGTAGGTTAATGCACCTTTGAAATTTTGTTTGCAAAGGGATTTCGCCATTTTATATCATTAACTTTACTTATCTACTTTTTGTATGAATGTATCATCGTAATAATATATATATATATATATATATATATATATATATATATATATATATAACAACGTAATTATATTAGGAAGTAGAAGATAAAGGAGCAGCAGAAAAGTATTTTGAGGAAGTCAGTCAGCTATTTTTGTCCGCTGAGAAAACAAGGTGAATATATAACAGTTCAGTATTCACTTGATTGTTTTGTTATTGCGTATTTCTTTTCCTGTTATATTTACCGTTGTTCTTGTGAGCAATTTTTAATGTTATTTTTATTTTCTTCTACCCGAAAATTAGGTAGGTTTGAACTTGTTGATAGTCCCTCAGTAACTGCTTCAAGGTTCTCAACTTGATTAGCACTCTTTCCACTCTACTAAGATAATGACATGCATACAAAATACATAACTAAATAACTAACTAACTAACTAAATAAATAAAATAAAAATATCCCCCCACAAAAAGAAAAGAAACAAAACAAAACGAGACAAGCATTTAGATCGCAGTTTTTATTTTAAACTTAATTTAACGTATTATGTCTGGTTATCTCCGACTCTTCGACGTTGTGTAATGGCCGGCAAGCTTGTTTCGCTAGATCGATTAAAACTGAATAGTGAGTTCGATCCTCACTGGGAACCCAATACTTTTGGCCTTCTGACACATCAAAGCTACGCTTTAGAAATCGCCTTAGGCCCTACGGTGTGGTGTATTGGTTAACAAGCTTGTCTCGCTAGATCAATTACAACTGAATAGTGAGTTCGATCCTCACTAGGTGTTCTGTACTTTCGGCCATGTATAAGCTATACTTAGTTAATGTCTACCTTCTTTAATTCAGAATTATTTTCTTTTTCTTTCAATCGTAGTTTTTTTTAATTTTTTATTAAAAGCATATTAAGATGTATCAAAATTATTTTCGTTTTTTTACAATCCCTTACACAAAAGTGATGGATTTTTATTTATTAACTCGGATCTTATTAAAGAAAAAAATACGCGCTCTCCAGCAGGATTTCTTCTGACAAGAGAGACGATGGCTCGAATCCTGTAGGAGAGCGCATATTTTTCTTTAATAAGATTTCTCGAATATTCAGGACGGTAGACGAAAATAAATAAATATATTGTTTGATGAGTAAACGTTTACTTAAATATGGGTAACCACTAGAAATAAGGTTTAAGTAATAATAAAGTCCATTGCACCAAAACTTATTTCATGTACAAAACTAATGCTATATATATATATATATATATATATATATATATATATTAAATATGTGGTACAGTTCAATTTATATTAAAATGAATTATTCATACAAAAAGTAGATTAGTAAAGTTAATGATATAAAATAAAATGGCGAATTCCTTTCGCTAACAAAATTTTAAAGATGCATTAACCTACAAATCACTCGATGAATGTTATGATCCTTGTTTTTAAAACTTATAAACTGTATAAGGTCTTTCTTTAATACGCAAGTACTTTCAACTGTACATTCAGTCATCTTCAAGCATGGAAATTATTGCTATGTGTTTCCACATTTTCCATTTTAATGCTTACAGGCAGCATTAGACATTCATTCCGTTCGCCTTACTGTCAGGTCAAAGTTATGAGAAATCTTTCTCTTAAAAGTTTCTTTTTAGGAAAATAAACTTCTCAAGTCCATTGTTATTGATCTTTTTGGTATTAATGGGTTTCCTGCCTAACATTTCGTTTAAGGTAGTGTGGAAAGTCTTTTGATTAAATCATTATTTCCTCTTGTGGTTACATTTTTATCGTTGAAGTATTTAAGTGATATGGTTTCTGTTATTTGGTAATGATCTTTAGGATTCTGTAGTGCCAGGTTATGGGATCTGATGAAGGATTTCTCTTCAAAACCCAGAGAATTAATTTGCTTGAAACCATTTTCAATCATAGATCTGAGAAAACGGTTTTATTAGGATGTATGAAAAGTATTTTCATTTTTTATAAAGCTTTATTCTAAAGCTTATTTCATGCGCAGATCTAACGACTATGACTCTATTCTGCTTCTTCTTCTTCATTTTATTATTATTATCATTATCATTTTCTTTGATTTCTGGCGTTTACACATTTCTTTCCGGATCCCGCCCAGGGACCTAAGGTTAGAAATGGCGTCATGACACTTTCCACTGACAAAAAAAAAATTTAAATTACATAGATAAAGCCCTTCGTAAGGTGTGGGCTGTACGTGTCAGAACATTTTTTATACCTCCTTGAGGCATGGACTTCCAGGAATCCCTTCAATTAGTCTACTTGCAATCTTTTCCAACCAGTCCTAGGGCTCCAACTACAACAGGGATTGTTGATGTTCCCATATGCCACATTTTCGAGATTTCTATTTCATGGTCCTTGTACTTTGACAACTTTTTGAATATCTTCAAAGATACATTGCAGTCAGCAGGGACTGCCATATCAATAAGGAGGCACTTTTTTGTTTGTGGTCTTTAATAACAATATCTGGCCGGTTGGCCTTGATTGTTCTGTCAGTGTGTATTGTGTAATCCCTTAGAATTGTAACAGGTCCTATCTCCGTAACCGGATTTTTATTATTATTATTATTATTATTATTATTAGTTCCTTTGATTTCTGTTGTATACACATTTCCTTCCGGAACCAGAGACTTAAGGTCACAAATGACTTCATGACATTTTCCACGGATCATTTTTGTAAAAAATAAATAAAAACTAAGATCACTTCTTTATCCACTTGAAATTCGCTCTTGAATTTGGCGGCTTCCTTTATTACTGAATAAAGTTTATTTCTTTCCTGTTCTTTGACACATGTTAATCTAGTTTTCTGTAGTTTCCAGTTAACTTTGACGACAAATTGTTCTAGTTGAACTAATCCTCTGCCTCCTTCGGATCTGGACATATACAGACTATCAACATCAGCCTTAGGATCATGCATGCGGTGGCAAACGAGTAGCTTTCTCGTTTTGACATCCATTCGCTTAATGTCAACTATGGCCCAATTAAAGGTGTTGAAACTGTATTGCCCCACAGGGACAGCAAGTGGGTTTATGGCTTATATTCTGTGTTCTGAATTCAATTCGGTATTTAACACCAGACGCACAGGCTTGTAGTATTCCTTTCTTCCTTTCTCCTTCATATGGCTTTGCTGTATTCCATCTCCTTTGCTGACTCCTAGGTATTTATAGTCTTCTTCTTGTTCACTGCTTTGTGACAAAATCTAGATCTATTGCTGTAATTCTCCCTTTGTTGAATCCGAAGTCCATGCCTTTGTCGTCACTGAAACATTTTACAATATTGAGGAGACCCTTCAACTCATTGTTGTCTTTTGCCGCCAGACTCGTACTGTACTTAAATTAGTGAAGTATAGATACCAAAGAAGAAAGCTCATCAGAGTAATTATCATGAAAGTATTTATAGTAAAGGCACAGGGAAGCTACGTTACAGCAGTGGGAAAGTGACTGAAGCCGAAATGCCAGGTCAGGATCAATAATACTGCAGATTTTTCTTTGGATTGTATCAATGATATCTAGGAAGAACGCCAGGCAACCATTTACTCCGAAATTTATTTCATGTTCACATCTAAAGAATATTACTCCACTATTATTATTATTATTATTATTAATATTATAATGTATCAAGACTATTTTAATTTTTTACAGTCCTTTACTACAAAATTATTTCGTGCACATATATAAGAAATGTGACGTCGGTATATTATTATTATTATTATTATTGAGTTAGAGAGAGAGAGAGAGAGAGAGAGGGGGGGGAGAGAGGGAGGGAGAGAGGGAGGGAAGGAGAGAGGGAGTGAGGGAGGGAGAGAGAGAGAGGGAGGTGGGATTGCAACCCACAAGTGATGCCGGGGTACAAATATATGAAGCGTAATATACACTTCTGACATGAAATGGAAAGATTATATTAAATCAGTTACTAGTTTTGCAGCTAGAAAAGTTGATTCACTGTGTCGTGTCAGACATTCTTTTTCTTGCCAGAATCTATCTTACGCATTTGGCCTGTGGCCCATTCGGATCGTAAGGGAACCACATGTGCTACATACATAGCTGCAGTGGCGCGGCTAGGACAAAATATTCTGACGGAACCTATCCATCTTCAGGCTTCTTTTGAATTCTGACTTTTCCTTCTAGACAGGCTGCCGACCATAGTAAGGGAGTCCATTTTGATTCTTATTAAACGCCTACCTTAAGGAAGATGGGTACGTGTATTTCCCCAGAGAGGTATTAGCGTGAAATAAACGGAATGGTTTCAAACGAAAATTTCAATAACTCTACAGTGTGGATTTAAAAACACGACATGAAAGAGCTGAACATTTTTGAGTCGATGCAAATCCATGGTACTGAATGGGATATTTACTATAAGCCATCTTAATTCCCTAAGAAAAAACATACACGTGTTAACACCTTGAGTCAATTAAGATTAGGAGCCATGCCTGGTGTAGTATCTTTACATGCTTAAAGGCTGCACTCTGTGCGAACTTTTAAGCTAATTGGGCCTCCGGCCTGAAACTAACGGGACCTCTTGTCCAGCTTAGAAAACAACAATGATAATTTTGAAGAAATAACGTTGAATTCCTCAATTCATTCTATGGAATTGGATCTTTTATTTAATCGACAGGAGTAGTTTGTTTTCATTCTATTGTCCATATCTAGGTACATCTTGTTTTGCTTTTTTTGGGTACTGTTCAGTTATTGCTCATCCTGTTTCCACTAAGTCTGTACTGTGTAATATTATTGCCTTTGTGATTCCCAAATATATCTATGATAGTACCTTTTAATGTTATATACATGTGTGTATAGGTTATGCTATGCTATGTGTTTCCCCATTTTCCATTTTAATGCTTATTTGCACCAAAACTAAATTTACAGTCAGACTAATGTTGCCAATTTTGTCTTGCATTAGATAATCTTCAGGGAATTTTGAATTGAATCCTTTATTTAATCTACAGGAGTAGATTGTTATCATTCTATTGTCCATGTCTAGGTACATCTTGTTTTGCTTTTTTTGGGTACTGTTCAGTTATTGCTCATCCTGTTTCAACTAAGTCTGTACTGTGTAATATGATTCCCAAATATATCTATGATAGTATCTTTTAATGTTATATACATGTGTGTATAGGTTATGCTATGCTATGTGTTTCCCCATTTTCCATTTTAATGCTTATTTGCACCAAAACTAAATTCTTTCTGAAATATTGAAAACTAGCTTAAAAGCTGCATTCTTCTTCTGTAGAGGGCTAATTGGGCTTCTGGCCAATAGCTTAGAAAACAACAATGATAATTTTGAAGAAATAACTTTGAATTCCTCAATTCACTCTATGGAACGTCAGAAGCTTACTTTAAATCTGATTCAGGCTGTAAGTCCAATTTTATAAATATAAAAGTGGACATTAAAGTTAACACCCAGAGGCGACAGTCTGTTTCATGTTAAACGCAATCGCCAGGCCCTAATAGAAGTAAACTATTTTTTAAGGATAATTAACAATTTTTTTAACTGGTTCCTGAATTCATATTTAGTTTCAAAACAGAGAGAAACATATATTAAACTAGCCTAAAAGCCTCACTCTGTAGATACTTTTAAGCTCGCTCCTGTCGAGGGCTAATTGAGCCTCTGCCCATAACTAAAGAGACCTCTGGTCCAGCTTATTAAACAACAATGATAATTTTGAAGAAATAACTTTGAATTTCTCAATTCACTCTATAGAACTTTAAAACCTCATTTTAACTCTGATTCGGGCTAGAAGTGCAATTCCAACCAAAAGACCGATTTGAGCCGAAATTCTAATCCAGGCTGAAAATTGAGTTCTTTGTGGAACATTTAAACCTCGCGTCACAAAACATCTCGCTTTAATTCTGATTCCTTGGAATTTTGATGAAATAAAACTGATTTTCTCAATTCACAAAGTTTTGGAGATATTTTAAGCTGAATTTAAAACAAATTTTTTTTGAATTCACAAAGTTTTTGTGTTACTTTAAACTCAATATATATGAAAACCTTCAAAATCACTATTTTTCCAGTTATTTGAAAAATTTGAATTTTTAACTGTTGACTCCTCATCCGGACACAAATCCAAATGCTTGATGTTCATGTACCAGATGAAGGGCAGATTTTCAATCCCGTGATGATTCTGATTCCAAAAAGGTATAATATGTCTATATAGAGTAAATGTGTCTCGAGTTAGAGGGGTTTCAGTCACACGGATAGATAGACAAAATTTGCCATTTATTTATTTAGATTATTATTATTATTATTATTATTATTATCATTTTTGTTTTCTTTGATTTCTGGCGTTTACACATTTCTTTCCGGGTCCCGCCCAGGGACCTAAGGAAATGGCGTCATGACACTTTCCAAAAAAAAAAAATTAAATTACATAGATAAAGCCCTTCGTAAGGTGTGGGCTGTACTTGTCAGAACAATTTTTGTATCTCCTTGAGGCATGGACTTCCAGGAATCCCTTCAATTAGTCTACTGCAATCTTTTTTCAACCAGTCCTAGGGCTCCAACTACAACAGGGATTGTTGATGTTCCCATATGCCACATTTTCGAGATTTACATTTCAAGGTCCTTGTACGTCTTCTTCTTCTTCTTCTTCTTCTTCTTCTTCTTATTATTATTATTATTATTATTATTATTATTATTATTATTATTATTTTTTTGTGTGCGATGTTTTCTGCTTTGCGTCTTGTAGAGCTGGGTCCAAGGAGAACCTTGGCCCTATAGGAGAACTATCATTTAATTGATAGCACTTTCCAGACAGTATCAGCACATATTGCATGGGAAGTGTAGAAGGTATTTCACGTACAGCTGGGAATTACAGAATTCTGTTTAGAAGGCAAATACTTGAAACGATTACTTTAAGAAGATATAATTGTGGTAATGGATCTGACAATCTTGAAAACAAAAAGACGTTTACGTAGAAGTTATCAAAGAATGTATCCATATTACAACATGATAATAATAAAAATAAAATGCAACAATGTGTCATGTTTTTTTTTAATGTAAGTACATCAAAAATGAAATTAAGATAAATAAATAGAATAAAGCATTTGACACGCTAATATCAAATGCAGAACTGGAGTGCCCCCCCCAAAAAAAAACTTTTTATTAAATGTTACTTTCTACATTATTTCCATTATTCAGACTATTGTGATAAGAGATGCCATCAAGTCGAGTCACTTGGATAAATGATACCATCAGGTCGTTTAACTGTGACTTACATTATTCGGACTATTGTCCTCATCTTTGTCGCCATATTTATTACGGCCTTCTTCAAGTGGTTAGAATGTCCAACTGAACCCTTTATTTCGCTCACTGGGGTAGCCGGGGCGTACAACGGCCGAAACGTTGTAATAAATATGGCGACAAAGATGATGACAATAGTCCCAATAATGTAAATAATACCTCTATCTCAGAAATATAGACAGAGGTACCATCAATTCAGATAACTTGTATAAGAGATACCATCAAGTGTAGTAACTTAGATAAGAGATACAGTGATCGAAGTAAATTCCGACCACCTGACGAAGGCCGGAGCGTACAACGGCCGAAACGTTGTGACAAATATGGCGACAAAGATGAGGACAATAGTCCGAAAAATGTAAATAATGTACATAATACCTCATCTCAGAAATATATATATACAGTGTAACCCGGATATAAGAGAGTTGTCGGGACCGGAGAAGAAGTCTCTTATATCTGGGTTTGGTCTATTTTATATACATTAACACAGGCTCTAATTTGGGACCAAAGAAAATCTCTCTTATATCCGGGTTTCTCTTATATCCGGGTCTCTTATATCCGGGTTACACTGTACCATCAATCGGATAACTGAAACTGGGATAGACTGTTCTAGTTCCACGTGCCATGTTTAATGGATGTCAGTTATCAGTTATCTCCTGTTAATTTTCCCTCTGAAAGTTCTCCACTGCCTTAACCGGGTATTGAACTCACACTCTTTGTGTTCTGTCACTGGATCTAACCTTTATCCACTGTGCCATGTGTCCTTGAGGACATCTGTGGATTAATTTCTGGGTGTTATAAACCTAATGTCTTCAGCAGCCATTTTTATCAGTGCTCATATTGCAATTTTTGCTGTTATCATTGCATGTTTTCACCAGAAGGCCGGAGCGTACAACTGCCGAAACGTTGTAATAAATATGGCGACAAAGATGAGGACAATAGTCTGAATAATGTAAATAATGTACATAATACCTCATCTCAGAAATATAGACAGATAATTCAGCTGGTGTACAGTTTTCCCTCTGACAAAGTGATGGGAAAAGTAAGATTGTGTTGTGCCAAGCTTAGTTTGGGTCACAGTGAGTGGATGGCAGGAAAAGACAAAGAACAGTGGTAAAGAAGCAGAAATTACTTCGAGTAAAAAAATACAAGAAGTGGTGGAGAACCATGATCGACTATGTCCTAAAGGCACATGCCGCGTAATCTAACACAAAACCGAAACGGGGTAATTAGTAAGATTATATTGCGTCAAACCTCTAGAAGACGTGGGATTTGAAAATTAGCTATAGAAATTCTGGATATTAACTGGGGTCGAAAAATAACCACTGCTGTCGAAAGGAATCATGCAACTACTTCAGCCATTAAATAGGCTTTCCTAGAAGTTATCTGACGGTATTTGATGAGTGGAAATCAGTGTGTACTTTTATATATTGTATGCGTATGTTGGAGAGGCTGTGTGTACTTATGTTTTGTGTGCGTGTGTTTCGTTGCGTGTATATGTGTATACGCTTCTATCAGCGTCTGTGTGAACGCAATGTCATTACGAAGTTTTTACTGATTTCTTTCAACTAAAACCTTGAAAAGAAATATCTCCCTCTTAACCATTTTAGATTTTCCCGTCTTATCTTCTGTTTGTAAATGATAAGACAGTTTTAAGCGACAGGCTTTCTGTGTGTGGAATGTTTCAAATGATGCAATTTCCCACAATCATCTTTCTTTCTTGAATTTAACCGCTCCATCCACTCTCTCTTTCACTATCACTCTGTTTTCCTCGTTATTTCTGGAATTTATCTATTCGCTTGCTCACTGTTTTTTTTTTCTCTTTCTTTCGTTTTTTTCTAAATTTTCTCTCTCTTTCTTTCTTTCTTTCTTTCTTTTTTCGTTCATTTCTTCATACGTTCCTTTCTTTTTTTTATTCATTCGCTCTGTTCGCTTTTCTTTTTTCTTTCCTTCTTTATTTTTAGGAAATGATTTAAATCCGACATATTGTTATTTTTAATTTATTTTCGCTTAACCGTTATTATTGATCGGCATTCATATTCGAGTATAAGCTCTGTTTTGTTTTTTCTTAATTAAAAAGTATGTTTTTTTTATCTAACTACATTTACCGGCCTGAATATTCGAGAAAAATCTTATCAGAAAAATATACGCCCTCCGACAGGATTCGAACCTGCAATCTCTATGGGAAACTGCCATTGGACCTGACGTGTTTGTACGTTTGTCCACGAAGGACTTCCGGTCAAACGGTCAGGTACGTCAGATCTAATGACGGTTCCCAAAGGGGGATGCAGGTTCGAATCCTGCAGGAGGACGCATACTTTCCTTATTTATATCATTCTTTGCTTTATTAATTCTCTCTCTGTTTTTCGTTTTTTTTTCTTTCGATCTTTCTTTTACTTCATCCATTCCCTCTTTGTTTTCTTTATTTCTCTCTATTTTTACTTTCTTTCTTTATTCTCTCTTTGTTTTTCTTTCTTTCTTTTATTGGTTCACCCCGGTTTTCATCTTCTTTCTTTCTTTCTTTTATTAATTCATCCTGCTTCCCGTTTTTTTTTTCTTTTACTTCATCCATTCTCTCTTTGTTTTCTTTCCCCCCCTCTATTTTCTCTTTCTTTCTTTACTTTATTAATTCATTGTTTTCGTCTTCTTTCTTTCTTTTACTTAATTCATTCTCTCTTTGCTTTGCTTCCTTCCTTCCTTCTTTCTTTTTTCCTTCCTTCCCTTTTTTTTCCTTTTCTTTCTTTCTTTCTTTTCTTTTTTAATTCAGGCATTCTCTTTGTTTTCTTTCTCCTTATTTTTGTTATTTTTCTTTCTTTTTCTTTCTTTCTTTTTTTTACTTCATGCATTCTCTTTGTTTTGTTTCCTATTTTTTTATTTTTTCTTTCTTTCTTTCTTTCTTTCTTTTTTACTTTCAGGCATTCTCTCTTTGTTTTCTTTCTTTCTCCCTATTTTTGTTATTTTTTCTTTCTTTCTTTCTTTCTTTCTTTTACTTCAGGCATTCTCTCTTTGTTTTCTTTCTTTCTCCCTATTTTTGTTATTTTTTCTTTCTTTCTTTCTTTCTTTCTTTTACTTCATGCATTCTCACTTTGTTTTCTTTCTTTCTCCCTATTTTTGTTATTTTTCTTTCTTTTCTTTTTTTCTTTTTTTCATGCATTTCACTTTTGTTTTCTTTCTTTCTCCTATTTTTTGTTATTTTCTTTCTTTCTTTCTTTTTTTTTCTTTCTTTTTTTTAATTTTCAGTTTTTTTACTTTTACGTCATCCATTCCCTCTTTGTTTTCTTTCTCTCTCCCTCTATTTTCTCTTTCTTTAATTTTTATTTGTTTCTTTCTTTCTATTTTCATTCCTGTCATATTTCCTTCTCTCTTCCTTGGTGTTTCTTGCTCTCTTTCTTCTTCCATTGATTGTCTCCCTTTTCCCTTTCTCCGTTCTTTCATTCTTCCTTTCTTTTCCCCGTTGCTCCTTTTCTTTGTCCAAATTCAATCAGTGCCTCACACCATTATTTCACCTTCCATTTTTCCAGTTAACAATCCACCTCTCCCTCTCCCTCTTCCTCTCTCCCTCCCCCTTTCACTTTTTCTTACCTCTTCACTTTTTCTTACCTCTTCACTTTTCACTCCCGATTTTCTTTCTTTAACTTTCACCTTACCCTTTCCTCTTCCTTTTTTTCCTTTCTTTCATTCCATCTCTCCTTCCCCACTTTCTCATACTTTCTCTACTCTTCTTTTTTTCTCCTTCTCTTTATATATCTCTGTCTGTCATCCTCTCTTCTATTTGCTTCCCCCCACCCCTGCCCTCATGTCTAATCTTCCGCAATGATTTATGACCGTCTATTTTTTTTTTCACTGAAACCGAAAAAAGAAATAAGCACCACGTGCAGTCAGGCTGTTGGATCGGCTGAATCTCCGGCCATCAGTTAACAAAAGGTCATCGAGTTGTTGGGGAAGGAGAGCTTGTTATCTTTAATAATTCCCTTTTTAGTCAAAGATTACTTGAGGCAAAGGTTGCATTCCAACCGAATTAGTAATAGTTCAATTAGAAGCGAATGAGAGACGAAAAGAGCAGTTTCTATCTATCTATCTATCTATCTATCTGTCTATCTATTTCAATCTTTTTAGTATCTATCTCAAACTTTTCAGTATCTATCTATCTATCTATCTATCTATCTATCTATCTATTTCAATCTTTTTAGTATCTATCTCTATCTTTTCAGTATCTATCTATCTATCTATCTATCTATCTATCTATCTATCTATCTATCTATTTCAATCTTTTTAGTATCTATCTCTATCTTTTCAGTATCTATCTATCTATCTATCTATCTATCTATCTATCTATCTATCTATTTCAATCTTTTTAGTATCTATCTCTATCTTTTCAGTATCTATCTATCTATCTATCTATTTCAATCTTTTTAGTATCTATCTCTATCTTTCAGTATCTATTCAATCTATCTATCTATCTATCTATCTATCTATCTATCTATCTATCTATCTAAATCTCTTCAGTATCTATCTATCTATCTATCTATCTATCTATCTATCTATCTAAATCTCTTCAGTATCTATCTATCTATCTATCTATCTATCTATCTATCTATCTATCTCAATCTCTTCAGTATCTCTCTAATAACATTTTGTGTACTTTCAAGTGAAACGCCAACTTTCACACTGAGTGAAATAGCCGGCTTCCAAACCGCCCAGCCCTTATCTTACATATCCCCTCATAGCCTGCCTTTACTTCCACCATTCTGTAATTCTTTATATTAAGTGGCTCTTGGGCCTTTTATTTGGGTATATTTATTAAAAACAAAAAGAAGAAATGAATCAGCGGCAATTGATTTCATTTGAAGGACGAACTAAAAATAAGAAAAGAAAAGAAAAATGATGTACTGCTAGGAGCACAGTGACTTACACAAACACTTTTTAACTTCGAAAGTTGTTCCAAATATTTAAGATGTTCTAGTCGCCCGCATTTGTTGAGCATGATCACGGTGCTGGTGGTGTCTCCGAAGAGGGGCTGGAGAAATTCCCCGTTTCTGGCAAGGGTCACTGCCCATGTGTCAATAGAATGAAAATCTCCCATCAAACTGGTCCATTTCACTAAGAAAACAAAAAATAAAAAAAAAAAATAATGTCAATTCAGCAACAATTCCCTGAATAACTTCCCAAACAAAAACTTTCTTCTTCTTCGATCATGGCTCTCCACAACTTCCATAATCGCACAAATCCCAAAGAAGAAGTCAATGAATAGATGGCCGAAGAATGAAAAAGTAGGATGATAAATGGGGAAGTCTCTTAGAGCAGCAAAAACAGAAAGTCGTGGAGGGCCACGATAGCCCACGTCCTGAAGGTATATGGCTCGTAAAGAAAAAGTAGAAGTGATGGAACAAGGACAAAGTGATAAAGTAAATCGGCAAAAGTTCCTTAGAGAAAAATACCTGGAAGTTGTGGAGGGTCACGATCGCCCATGTCCTAAATGGATATGGCACATGAAGAAAATGTAGAAGCGATTGGATGAAGGAACAAAGGCAAAGTGATATAGTAAATCGGCAAAAGAGAAAAAAAGACTGGAAGTTGTGGAGGACCATGATTGTCCACGTCCTAAAGGGTCATGACGCATAAAGAAGGATAAGAAGTAGAATGGATAGCGATAGCAGAACAAAGGACAAAGGGCGGAGGTAAATGGTTAAAAAGTACTTCAAGAAACCAAAGACAGGAAATTGTGGAGAGCCACTTTCTGAGAAGGTTTGGCACAGAAAAAATGGCCTTTTAATATTATGCCTTTATAGAATCAGCCATGTTTATATTGGTCAGATTAACTTTTCCTTTGTAGGTGAAAAACTTCAAAATCGGTGGATATCACAACAGGAAACTTGGCTTGGTAATCGTGATAAGTGATTACTTCTCGATTAATGCCGGGAAAAAAGGTGTTCGAGGAAAGGTAATGAAAAACAGAAATAATAAGCTGGAATAACTTCTTTTGGGTAAAAGAAAAAAACGTATTTTTTATTTTTATTTTAAGGGGATGCATGACAAACTCACCTTCATCGACGTTTGATGTACAGTTACCATTTGTCCTGGGGAAAGAAAAATAAAAGTCAGGTTATTTTGTCAACGCAAACAGAAGAGAAAATAGTAAAGAAAGATTACAATCCTGTAGCAAACATCATTACAATCTTACACACACACACACACACACACACACACAATCACAATCACACACACAATCACAATCACACACAGAATCACACACACAAAAAACACACACACACACAATCACACACACAAATCACACACACACACACACACACACACACACACACACACACACACACACACACACACACACAATCACACACACACACACACGATGTTTTTGAATGAGAATCATTAGGGGTTTCGGTTCTTTCAACATTATCTCTTCTCCACGATGTCTGATCAGTTTTCGATTTGTGTGCCATCCGTCGGCGACAACTTTTCTCATAATACACCAAACACGCCACGACTCCCCTGCACTTTTGTTATTTGTGACAGAGAGTCTATCCAAACACACCACACGTATATATATATATATATATATATATATATATATATATATATATATATATATATATATTTTAGTGAAATTGGAATGGATTTGAACGGGGAAATTAGATCAGAGCATTTTTGTTTACTGATGGTGAAACCTGATCTAGGCGAGAAGTTGTACCCATTGAATCTGGGTCATCAGCAGACAATGGAAACGAACGAAATAATTTTTATTGATTAAAACTAGCAATAGAGCTGAGTAAGCAAGGAGGACCTTTAGAATTCACATGATTTTGGTTGAAACAGCCAGAAACCCGTGATAATCGCGCGCGAATTAGTCGGGCCAAGGGTCGGTTATGACCAGCCAGGTTTTTCTATATAAACGCGTAGTTATGCTGAAAAAGAGGCAGACGGAAGAGGGAGACAGAAGAGAATTAGCCCGGGCAAAAGTTGGGCTAGAGACAGTGGGGAGACAATTTGGAGACTCAAGAAGGAGAGAACGTGAGGTCAGAGATTGGAACGAAGCGTCCGCTAACATGAATTGTTGATATAAGTACCGCTGCTTCTGCTACCACGAATATTACTACTACTGTTGCTGCTGCTAAGGAGGAACGCCTCTATAAACTTTAAGTTGGGCACAGAAATCTTATTCTCCCCATCGAAAGAGTCTTATATCGTTCTGAGACGATTTAAAAACAAGTTAATCATAACACACTCTCTCTCTCTCTGTCCAGAATCCGGTGTATGCATTTTTACGTCAATTACTTTTCTTTTCTGTAACCCGTTTCTTTTCTATGATTTTCTTTTCTGCTATATAAAAGACATTAACAATTCAATCATTGAATAGTTGTCTGTCCGGCTTTCTGCAAATATTATTATTATTTTTTTTTACAGCATTCTAAATTTCTTAGCGCAGACTCTCCAGCCGTGTCTACATCTTCAGTTGAGCGTGAATGGATGAACATCACTTCTGTTTCCAGGATCAAAACCAAACACAACGTGGGCAGGAAGCAGGATTAAACCAGTGGACCGGTCGAATAATCTACGGATGCTCAGGGGACTTACGGCCACTCCCTTAAGTTCGGTTAGGACCGAGTAGACACCTCAACCCAAAGAGTAAGAAGTCAGAGGATGAGGGGCTGGGTGCAAAAGTGTTAGATATTTACCAATTTAAATCTCAGTGTGTGGCTGGTTTTGTGGGGTGAACGAACTTGTGCTTGGAGACCGGATTGTGCAACACATACCTAAGACAGAGTGGCGGGGTACCGCGACGTGGTAGAATGGGCAACAAAATTGTCTTTCTAGAACAATTACAATTGAGTAGTGAGTTCGATCCTCACTAAGTGTCCCATGCTTTCGGCCTTGTGCCACATCTAAGCTACGCTTTAATATGAGACAGGTTGGAAGCAGCGACAATAGTCTCTTGCCTCAGTCGGTTCGTAAGTCAGCGATTGGACGACATTTGAATAATCGTTTGAAATATTCTGACGAAGCGTTTAGGGTACTTCACAAAGCTCGGCCGACTAAACATTTACGCTTTCTAGGAAAATATGCTACGTCATTTTTAAAAGAATATATATATATATATATATATATATATATATATATATATATATATATGTGTGTGTGTGTGTGTTGTGTGTGGGGTGTGTGTGTGTGTGTGTTGGGGCAGTTTGACTTAGTTTGATGTTATCTTTAGGTGGTCTATGTGTTTCTCTCTGTTTGTGTCAGCTCCGAAGTTCAAGGGGTGGGTTTAGAGGTGGGGTCCTGGAAAACACTTTGTTAACGCACGAAAACTAAACCTATTATTATAAATATTGATAAATGTCCTGGTTTAAGTCTGAAAAATTATCCTAAGCGGAGACCTGATGCATAAAGTATGTTGGCCAATGAAAAAAAAATACCAGGAAAACTAAACCTACAACATATATAATAATAGTAATTCATCGAGTCTAGAAGAATACACAACAGAACACGGCCGCCTCGTCTTATTCTAGGACTCATCAGCAGGGCGCAGCCGCTAGCGAGATTTGAACCCGGCCCATTTCGAAACATCGCATGCGTCATACCAACTGTACCAACGGGCCTCGGTGGCAGAATGAACCTGCACAATCCGTTGTGTTATGAATACTTGGATAAGTATCACCACGGAATTTGTGAGTAGCGGCGCTAAATCGAGTCTTTTCAGTTTCTTCTTCGTCAACGAGGCCTGTTGGTAAAAACGCTTGAGT
>CAHIKZ030000634.1:60000-90000 GCA_903632075.3 Acanthosepion pharaonis
GTCATAATATAAAAAAAAATTGTGGTACCACGTTTTCTTTTAGTGTCCTCTTATTTTTTGCTGTCCTCTTATACTTTAGTGTCCTCTTATTTTTTGTTGTCCTCTTATTTTTTAGTGTCCTCTTCTTTTAGTGTCCCCTTATTTTTTAGTGTCCCTTATTTTTTTAGTGTCCTCTTATCTTTTAGTGTCCCCTTATTTTTTGCTGTCCTCTTATACTTTAGTGTCCCCTTATCTTTTAGTGTCCCCTTATTTTTTGCTGTCCTCTTATACTTTAGTGTCCCCTTATTTTTTGCTGTCCTCTTATACTTTAGTGCCCCCTTATCTTTTGGCGTCCCCTTATTTTTTTGCTGTGCTCTTATACTTCAGTGTCCCCTTATCTTTTAGTGTCTCCTTATTTTTTGCTGTCCTCTTATACTTTAGTGTCCCTTATTTTTTGCTATCCTCTTATACTTTAGTGTCCCCTTACCTTTTGGTGTCCCCTTATTTTTTGGTGCCCTTCAGCCTGCGCTTATCTTTCTTAATGGTTAATGCAACCCTACAAATTTTCCTTCTATGTACCGAGTCATTAACAGAACGTGGCCGATCATGGCTCTCCACAATTTCTTCTCTTTTGTTGCTTTAATTTGTTGATTTTCTATCCATCTTTGCCCCTGTTTTGCTGTTTACACACTCGTTAAGCAGTTTACTCGCTGTCTTCCTCTGTTTCTCTTACATTTAATATGTCCTGTGAGTGTCGAATTCTCTCGGCAGCCTTTTCTCATTATGTATCAAAGAGACGTAGTTCTCTTTATTCTTAAATCTTCCTCATTACTTAAATGGTCAGTGCATAGTGTTTTTAGTATTCATCAGTACACCATCTCGGTCATTCCGAGCTTCGTACGTGAAGAAATTGGCCAGCGTTCACTGGCCGCTCGTATTCGGGTTTGCCTGTTTACTAGGGCGGCTACACAATCCCTGTTAAAGACGCATTTGTGTTTGTTCAACACCCACAGAGCCAACCTGTGGTTTATAATGAGGACCTTAGTTTCAGTTTCTGGGAGAGAGAGCCTCTTATTTGGCGTGATCAACAGTTTGAACAAGTTCAGTACGTTCAAACTCTCGGTCACGATGACTTGTGACTTTGTGCTAGAACAGCCATCGACGCCTCCCAAATAGCTGCGTCTACCCAATTTCACTCACAAGGCATGATATGGTTTTTCAGATACTTTCCAATGGTTTCAGCACGTTGGGATTGCCTCTCCAGTTCGATGACAGATAAATTGATAAATCGATCATGATGAGATTCGAACCAGGGTCTCCTGGTCGAAAAGCGAACGTTTTAACAACGTTAGATATTACAACATTTTCTTTCTTCCATTAATTCTTTTCTTTAACAATATTTTTCCTATATCTTGATATTTTGCTTAATTTCAGGAAGACGTCTTTCTCTGGGCCTTTGGACTACTTTGTGACATTTTTCTTCGTTTGTTACTACACTACACAGTTAAATTTCTGTGTCTGCCTAATTTTGACATTCCGAATACGTAACTCACATCTTAGGCTGTCTCTTGGGCTGACTGCCATCCATTCTGTTTCTTAGAGTTAAGAGTTAGTCCTTTCTTCTTGCTTTCCATTACGTCATTGATTAAGAGTTATTTCAGTTTCCTTTTTCCGTTTGCTCTCAACAGTGCCATCAGCGTATCTTACGTTGCTAAGATTAGCTCTACCGATAATAAATTCTAGTAAGCAGGACCGGATTATCCTATAGGCTCGTCTAAGCCTCAGCTTAGAACCCCTTGAGTTTGTTTATAATACTGGTTATAATCAATGGTTTTCTTTTTATTTAATTTACAATGGCCGTGTTGAAATATGTGCTAAAATAAAAAAAAATAATAATGGCATTTCTTAAAGAATATATTTATTGACAAACAAAACAGCTATTCTAGTTTATTTAAAGTGATATGTCCCGAAATGGGATATATTTGTTCGAAGCAGCAAAGTGGTTTTGGACTACAGTAACCGGGTAAGACAATCTAGCAGGTAACCGTAATGGACTGGTCCTTGTCGTAGTGGTAGGCAATAGGCATAGGCAATAGGCGTACACAATAGGCGTCAACCTGTACCTCCACCTCAGTCTGTATTTATGGCTGACACCTCAGTCTGTATTTATGGCTGACACCATATTACAGTGAGGGGGAACCCAGGTGTATGCATATTCATTGCATCATAAAGACTTTTTTATGTAAATATCGCTAAAATATATTACGAGTAAAAATATACAAGACGGGTGCAGACGAGTTAGAGTTTGGGTAGGGGCCATAATTTTATTAGCCTAGACACCCCAAAAGGTCATAATATGGCCCTGCTAGTAATATTTCTAATTCTCGTATTTGCTGTATAAGGTTGATTTTGATTTGTTTCTTATACGGCTTCTTGCAGGTTATTTAAAGCCAGTGTATAAATCCGAGGAAGAAACATATCCTTTTGTTACTTCTATTTGAATTCACCTTTTCTTTTTTTTTTTTTTTTTTTTTTTGTAATCATTTCACCCCAAGCAAAGCAGTAATGCCACTAAGAAGCAAGGGACTACTGGCAGTGAAAGAAAAATGAGAAAGTCTTTAGAAGGAACCGGAAACCCAATCCTAAACAACGGATAAACCCTCTACTCCTGTTCAAAAGACGAGAAGAGAGTGTGGATATCTACCCGATCTGACTGCAAAGAAAACTGTCTCTTTATGGGATATGAGTCGACAATTACATCCGTGTATTTCGGTACGTGTAGGAATCAGTTGGCACACGGCTATCATCGTCAAAGGAAAAAGGTCGAACCGGAGATAGGCAGTTAATGGTTTAAATCATTTAACAAGTGTTGCACTAAGCGAACCAGCAGCTATCTACCTTAATCTTTATCGTAAATAAAAGAATTTCTTTGTAAGGTTTTTATATTTAACTCCAAATAGATGGGGATCTGAAAGAGAACGCGTATCATCGAGAAATGTAGGCTGGGATAGGTGATAAAACAGTGAGAAAATAAATAAATAAATAAAAAAATCACACGAGTTGGTTTGCACTATGAACAGGAGCGGAAAAAAACATGCGAGTACGTACCTTGACTCTTCTCGGCCGCCATTTTGGTTGACTGCAAGGTATCGTACATTCATTTTAAAAAAGGCGTGTTTCAACATATAGACGAGAATCATAACTGAAAAGATATGAAGTAGATATAAACAAATGAATATATATGAAATGGACAAAGTCCGACAATTATTTTAAAGACATTTTTTATGTCTATACATTCTTTTTTATAGATAGAAATATTTAAGTAAATGCTCTGTTTATAATAAACAGTATTAACAACATTTACCGGCCTGAATATCCGAGAGATTTTCATAGAAAATACGCGTCCTCCGACGAGAATCGAACCTGTATCCTAAATAAACCTGTATATATATATATATATATATATATATATATATATATGAATAAATACACACACACACACACACACACACACACACACACACATACATATATATATATATATATATATATATATATATATATATATATATAATATGAAGAAAAATATATACGGAAAAAACAAACAAAATCCTTATATGCAATTATGCTGTTTTAATGTTAATATGTCAACGTCGGACATTTCGGTCTAATAAAACCATCTTCAGGACATATTCATAAAATATAATTAATATTATCAATTCAACATGACAAAGTTAATTATATTTTATGAATATGTCCTGAAGATGGTTTATTACATATTAACATTAAAACAGCATAATTGAATGTCCGATTTTATTTTTCTATATATATTTATATATATATATATATATATATATATATATATATATATATATATATATATATATATATATATATATGTATATATATGTGTGTGTGTATGTATATATATATATAATATATATATATATATATATATATATATATATATATATATATATATATATATATATATATATATATATATATATATATATATATATATATATATATATATATATATATATATATATATATATATATGGAATAAATATATATATATATATATATTGTTTGAATAAAAAAAACAGACCACTTTAAGCTTATATGTAATAAATTATTTCACAACAGCCCTTTTAAAGGGCTCTGGATCACCAGACTTTACTTCCAAAAGGTTGAAATGAAAAAAATCATATATATATATATATATATATATATATATATATATATATATATATATATATATATATTAATCAGGTTTCATTAAATAATATAGACAAGTTTTGTCTATTTATTTTGAGCAAACTCCTTTCATATCGTCTGATAAGCTTAATAACATTATCATTGAAAGATGAAAGAGAATCACAATATTGATATATGTTTTTAATCCTATCTAAGCTTTCGGCTTACATAAGCCATCATCAGAGATGACAAATACATTACAATAAATTAAACAATACACGGACATAGCAACAATGATGGTCGGTTTTGTTTGCATGGAAGATTTCCAAGTAATTTTTTTAGTTGTTTAGAAAGTATTTTTGAGGAGTTTCTGCTTTTATCATGGCGGTCCTTGAATGCCTCGGCCTTAAGTAAGTCTTTAAATTCGGGTGTTGTTTCTTTTAGTTATTCATCCTGGTGTTTAACAATGTTTTGGTATAGCGTCTCACTTTCAATGTTTTTTAAAAAGTCGATTGTACTTACGGTATATATGACAGTTAGGTCCAAGGTTAAGCAATTGTTTTTGGTGCTTATATATATCAGATTTAAGATTTAAGAAAGAACAGATATTTTTATAAATAGTGCTCAATATTAAAAATATGAAAATAATAATAATATTAAGAATAGAGCGTTAATGTCATTCTAGTGAAAAAATTGAAAAGAAATAGAGGTACTGTTCAAAAACACAATCCCTGAAGACTCTTTTCATATAATATATATATATATATATATATATATTAAGACATTTTTATGTTTAACATTCTTTTTATAGATACAAATATTTAAGTAAATGCTCTGTTTATAATAAACAGTATTAAACAACATTTATCGGTCTGAATGGCCCAGAAATTTTGACAGAAAATATTCGTCCTCCGACAGGACTCGAACCTGCATCCTATACAGAAACGTCAATTAGTTTGATGTGCCTTTACCGATTTGGTCACAGAGGAGCGTTCGGTTAACGTGATCGAATTTAATGTATTTAAACTTCAATCTTCTATGAATCTCTCACATTCATTCATATCTGCTCATAGCGTATCAAATGTAAACAAATGACGTCACACATTATGAAATGGACAAAGTCCGACAATTATTTTAAATACATTTTTATGTTTATACATTCTCTTTATATTTTCTATGAAAATTTCTTGGAGATTCAGGCCGGTAAATGTTGTTTAATACTGTTTATTATAAAACAGAGCATTTACTTAAATATTTGTATCTATAAAAAGAAAGTGTAAACATAAAAATGTCATTTAAAATAATTATATATATATATATATATATATATATATATATATATATATATATATATATATATATATATATATATATATATATATATATATATATATATATATATATATATATATATATATATATATATATATATATATATATATACTGCTTGAAAAACCTTAGGTATTTCTGGCTTGTAGTTGAACAAACCAGTACCCAAGAAAAAATAAGGGATAAAAAAAAGAAAGAACTAAGAACATGAAATTGAGGTGAAAACAAACGTCTAGAATTCAAACTCAGAGTCCGAAAAAAAAACCTTCAAATGTATGTGTGTATGTGTGTGTGTGTGTGTGTGTGTGTGTGTGTGTGTGTGTGTGTGTGTGTGTGTGTGTGTGTGTGTGTGTGTCACTACGAACATTTAAGTGTATTTGGGTGTCAATATGAGGGCAGTACTGAGGATTCGGAAAGAGTTGGTTGAATCTAATGGTGATTACGAAGGTACAAAACTTGGAAAACTCATTCTGATCATTCTGATAAGAAAAGAACTCCCGAATTTGTTGCTGAGTACCTCAGACTCAACACGGAGGCCTAATTTAAGTACCTCGAGGAGGTAGTGCTGCCCTGGACCAAGAGAGTGGCTGCTGGAAGGCCCAATGTCTGGCAACAGGACTCTGCACCATGCCACACAAGCAGGAGAACCCAGTCATGGCTGTCAGACAATTTCTGCAACCGCATCACCCCTTACATCTGGCCACCTAACTCCCTAGACTGCAACCCCCCTTGGTTATTATGTGTGAAGTGCAGCTGAATGAGGAACCAACAAAACTCCTTGTAACACCAAAGATAAACTGAAGGCAAGGATTATGGCAACATTCACCAACGTAAACAGGGAGACCGTCCAGAAGTGTTGCTGGAGAATCTGATGTCGTTTGGAGGCAGTGGTTGAAGCCAATGACGATTTTATTGGATAAATTTACTCTTTAGTATTTGAAAGTATTTTTGTGTAATTTTTGTAAATATATGTGTTAAAATGAGATGCCAGTATTATTTTCATTTTTGCGTAATTTAGACGGCAATTCATCCATCGCACTCTGCGTGTATGTGTACGTGTATATATATATATATATATATATATATATATATATATATATATATATATACTGAGCTTTGATCATCCGAACAGTAAACAGTTCAACATTCACTTTTTTTTTCCCTCTTTATATATATATGCCTCATGGATTTTACTTTTTAAAAAAAAATCTTTTGAAGTATTTTCACTTTACTACAAGCTCTGTCATGTTTTGTGTGTTTCTCTTTGTGTCCCCACCCCACCTCATAACTCTGCGCTAATGTGTACCTTCCGCTTAATTAATCTGATTGGTAATAAAATACTAACTTATAAAAAGTAAATAAAATAGAAAAACATAAAAAAATATGGTGAAATTTTACTCTCTCCACTCTCCCCCTCCCTACTCTCCCCTCCCCTCCCCTCTCTCTCTCTCTATATATATATAATAGCTGGCTACTCGTATACGAGGATACCCGTCTACGAGGACAGCTAGCCAATCCCTATTGCAGACTCTCGCTCAGGCACCTTTGCCAACCTGTGGCTTATACTGTAACTATGCTGAGCAGACCTTAGTTACAGTTTCTGGGAGAGAGCGTGTTATCTAGAATGATCGACAATCTGAACAACACCAGCACACGGAAACCCTCGGTCACGATGACTTGTGACTTCGTGCTAGCATAGCTATCGACGGCCCCCCTAAAGTTCTGTCTACCCAGTTTCACACACAAGGCTTGGGTCAACCCGTGGTATGGTTTTTCAGGCACTTTCCAAAGGTGCTGCATGCTGGGATCGCCCCCCTCCAGACTGATAACATCAGGGAGTCTCCATTCTGACAATGAGGAGATTCGAACACGTGTCTCTTGGTCAAAAAGCAAACGTTCTAACCACTCGGTCACGCGCCCATAAGGAGGCACAGTGGAGTAGTGCATAGCGGCTCGAACTGAGGAATCGGAGAGCCGAGTTCGAATTCCAGTCGAATCCACTACATTTATTTACGTACTAATATTCGTGGGAAAGATATTAATCGTCTTCTTCTACCTCCAGCTATGGGTAAATAGCAGGACAGACTGGGTTCTATAGCCTTGGAATGGCAATTTCTTTAGGAGAAGGACAACTCTGAATTCAAAACCTGCGGAGGGTCGTTTGGGGACCTTGTGGCACGTAGTGCAGCAGGTCTCTGTATTCGGCCCTTCAAAAAGTGTGGTTGGTTCTGCACAAAGCCTACACCATTATAATCAAATCATATATGTTGGTGTCTGGGCTGTCGATTCCTAGGAACTGAGCTGCTTGACTCTCATACGTCGAATACAACAGGAGAATCCACCATATATATATATATATAAGTTAATACATAAATTAATTTTCGTGGATCAGTTTTAACATTTTATATTACTTGGATCCACTTGGATTATATATCAACGATTTATTACCTTTCCATTTATATATATATATATATATATATATATATATATATATATATATATATATATATATATATATATAAAAGGAAAAACTTATCTTAGCTGGGGCGTTTTCGTCCTCTGTGACATTATCAAAAAGGTGAGTTTTTTTATTTTATAACACTGTTTTTTCCCTCCGAGTAGGTAATGGAACACCTTACAAATATTATCAATGTGTTATGGAGGTTTTGTTGAATTTTATAACATTATGTTTTTTATATACAAAAGTATTTAAAAATGCTACTTTTTTTTTTCCTAAATTTTTTTAGGTGTAGGAATATATATATATATATATATATATATATATATATATATATATATGTATGTGTGTGTGTGTGTGTGCAGATATGTAGAAAAATAGGAAAGAAGACGTTAGGTAGATAATACATAATCCGGAGTTCTTTAGTATTTTTGTTTTTATTTTTAAAAAACAGTATTCCATACAGAAATAGAGCTTAAATTATAATTATTTAAAAAAAAATATGATTCCTTCGCTACATAAGAGTTCTCATGCTTCAAAAACATATATATATATATATATATTCAGTAAATCAATAAATGCTCAATTAACTTATCTGATTGCGTCGAAATGCTCATCAGTGCCAGATATCTGATAAATCAATTGAACTTATCAGATCTCATCGATATATGCAGAACAATTCGGAGGCAATCCCCTGGTGAGGTGAGCTTACGTGTATATCGAACGGTTAATTGAGAAGTTTGAACAATGACATGTTTATATATGCATCGTATAATCAGTTCAACAGATTTCTCGAACATCTGGCTTTGATGAGTCTTTTAACGCGAAACTCAATCGGATAATTCCCTAGCATTTTTTTTATCTATCTAATATTATAGCTGTACTTATATACGGAGCGCTTTATGTTGTATTTTATCACAATGATTTTTCGTTTGATGCGCTTTCGATTAATCAGTTTTTCAGTGCACCAACGTTGTTATTAAATCTACCAAGTGGGACGCAAGGTCAGTTTAAAGTGGGTTTAACGGCAGTACCGTTGAAAAATTAGCCAAGCCCCTCGGCACTTTCCGTTTTTGGCACACCTCAAACGCCGGGCAATAAAGCCAGCCTCCTCCTTAAGAGAGAGGTACTGCCAGAGGGGAAGGTCCCCTGGGGATGGGGTTTAATATTATTTGAATCTTCCCAAATCAAATGGCCGATAAACATGGCGACCGCGTTAAAATTGTCAATATCGAAAGACGGAAACTGTGTAAGGCAATTGGCAAAAATCCAGTTACCATAAATAAAATAAAATAAGACATATCTTGGCTGATTTACAGGCAAATACTCAAGGGCAAGAACCGGATGTAAACGGGACAAAGCCCCGTCACAAAATGACGATTATCTTCATTTACAAATGTTCCCGACACACGTGTTCCGGTCGAAAAATAAAATAATATTTAAAGTGCTCTATTTTTCGTCCAATAAAAATGCTTCCTCCTTTGTTTTTTCGAGCCTGTTAAGCCATAAAAACGCTATAAAAGGCGTCACACGGAAGTTCAACAGGCAGTCCACAGGTGGCCTCAAAACAGACCTGTCACGGTCAGGCCGAGCGATCAGCAGCAGGAGAGCATCAACCACCGTCAACATGTGTGAACTACTATGAGAGATCGACCTAGATCCGAAACCGGCTTATGAACTTTACCACAAGGTAGCTGTCCCAAACCCACACGTTCCTGTTGAAATAAACCACGTAAATCTATTTCTGCTGTTGCCGTATTTCTTTCTTGCAACCATACGCTTGTCTATAACATTACCATAAATAAAATAACATCGTCTGCTGAATCATTTTAAAAGTATTATTAAGAGAAATGTTCCTAAGATGGGGATTTGGCTAGTTAATATTAAATACTAGGATTAAGAAACGAACGGAAACGCATACTTGCATGAATCTAAACTGTTGTCGATCATTGAATTATGTACACGGCAATTTGGAATGTGTCTTTCTAATACCACCCGCTAAGTTTTACTCCTTAGAGTAGTGTTTCTCAACCCCCCACCCACCTTTTTTTTTACTTCAGGGCTTACTTGTAGAATAACTAAAACTCTGGGGCCTTCTTTAAGTTTTAATAATGAAAAGTTAATGTCCTTTTCTCTTCAGAATCTATCTTACATATGTATACAGGGTGTCCATAAAGTTCGTGTGCACTTTAAAAAATTTATAACTTTACTTGCATTTTCGATAGAAATAATTTGTAAAAAGGATTAGAAAGAAGTAAATCTATATTTTTTAAAGGTTTTATTGAAATTTTATTTAAGTTTCCACATGTCCTCCATCATTAGCAATACAAAGGGTAATACGATTTTGCAGTTCACGGAAATCATTTACCAACTGATTTATAGTAAATGCTTGAAATCACATTAGTTATTTTAGCTATACTTAAAACTAGGTACATTAAACTTTATAACATTTTTTTACATATTATTTCTATCGCAAATACAAATAAAGTTATAATTTTTTAAAAATACACACGAACTCTATGGACACCCTGTGTGTCTTCCATTCGTCCATGATTTTAATATTGTTGCTAAATATGATCTGGCGCTATGCATTCAGAGATTCTTGATAATTCCAGTCGAATCCATTGCATTCCCTTGTGTGCTAATACCCTTGAGGTATGAATCCTCTTCTTCTCCCTCTCTTAGCAGAGTTCTATAGCCTTTGATGGCAACTGATCTACCGCAGAAAGGAATAGCAACCTACTGCGGGAAAAAATCTACATCTCAGTCATGTATCGAAAGATACATGATCGCTTAAGTGTGTATCACGCAACGGCACATAACTGACTGACTAGATTGACGCGATGTAACCGCAAGTTCTATGCTAACAGTTTCTTCTATCGCAATTCTCGCTTGTGGAACTCTTTTTCCGGCTTTTTAGTCATCTTTGATCTAAAATTTAAATGTAATATCAATCGTTACTTATTGTCGTCTTAATTCTTGTTCTTTTAATATTCTTTTTCCTTCATAGAATTTTTTTCTCATACGTTCTGGTATTCAGTAACCCATTGCGTTTTAGTGACTTTATTGTCTTACTTAGAGTGAAATGAGTAAAAAATATGGATTTTTTTTTAGCATTCCTAAAGAAAATTAGCTATACAATTTTCATTTAAAGGGATTTATGAAGAATTTGCTATATTTTTTTAGAGAGGCCGATAATGACTGATTCAAATCCCTTGAGGAATGAAAAATGAAAAGGATTATTAACTCCTTAAAGATTAAGGAAATTATAATCCAGTTTAAAATATCAAATGACAAAGACTTGACATGGAAGTCATGTGCTTGGTGTGTGTAGCTTTTTAAATATAAGTTTTTTAAAATATAAGAATAATTCATAAATTACTATTCTGTTAACTTGGAATGTACCGCGTTACCTTTTAGGGTGTATTAGTGCAGTTGAGAAACGCTGCTTTTGAGGCTACATCTTCAGCCTCTAGATAGGGCTTGATTAGTCTATTTGTTTTTCTTATCATTGTCAATGAATATTGACTCAGGTATGTTATTGAATGTTATTTGGATGACAACCAAATCTAGTTAGTATCTAACACCTTCTACCGTGCTTCATCTTTGCAATACCCTACAAAATAAATAACACTGTCATATATGGGCTGGAATTGACCAATGCTCACTTTCCAGTCTTGATACGGTTCAAAATCGTTTACGTGGGCTTGTGGAGGAAGATCGTTTTTCTTTTTTTTTTGCTCAACAGGCTCCTCCAGTAAGTGGTTAACTGGGTGAGTAAATGGTTTGTAAATTTTAACTCCTCCAAAACAAAACTGCTCTTATTTAACCACTATGAACTTTTCTGCCTGGCATCAGCATGACTGACTCTACACTCCAGGAGAGCAACATACTGGGCGTTCTTGGCCTCACGTTTTCAGCTAACGTGGAGCGACTACATCGTATCAATGGCTGCATCTATTGCAAGGAAACTTGTGTCACTGCGTCGTGCCAGAAAGTTTTTCCCATCACTGTCTATCCTGCACATTTACAAATCTGCCACTCGTCTGTGCATCGAATACTGTTGCCATATCTGGTCTGGTACTCTTGCTATTCATCTCGTGTTTCTTGAAAAAATCCAAAGATGATATATAATCGATCGTGACTTTACATCTCGACTTCAGTCACTTTCTCATCAACGTGACGTGGCTTCCCTCTGTCTTTTCTATAAATATTTTCATGGCAACTGCTCTGACGAGCTATTTTCACTGGTACCCCGACTACGTGAATTTAAGCGTGCTACTAGATTGGTATCTAGGTCCCACCCGGTTAGTGTCGAAATAGGTAAATGCAACCGCCACTAGTTTCTTTTCTCGCACTATTTTTCTCCAATAGTTTCTTTTCTCGCACTTCCCGAGAGTGGACCTCCCTTCCGCTTACTTGCTTCCTGATAACTACAATCTTCAAAAATTTAAATGTAACGTCAATCGCCATCTTCTATCTTCTTGAATCCTGTTCATCTTTTTTATTTCCTCAATGCTCCTTATTCTCGGTCTTGTACATTTCCTCTTCCTGTAATCCTCTGCGTACTTGTGGCATTCCTGCCTTGTTTTTTTTGTGGGGGAGATTTAAAAAAAATTCCCACAGACCCAACGTTTCAAGCCCGTCATTCCCCAACCGCTATTTCCATGGCCTGACGATTGCTTCTAGCATGAATCATCGACAACAAAATTATGGCGACAATAAAATGATGACGAAGAAACGACGATAGCGAATTCTACCCTTCGAGTCTTATTTAAGCTAAAGTTTTATATTTTTCTTTGTATTTTAATTTAAACAATTATTTGAATTCTCATTTCTTAATAAATTGTCATTACTTTATTTCAGACTAGCAGCATGGCTCGGCGTTACCCGTGCTTGATTCAAAAATCGTACGACATACGGCAATCGCTATCACTTGAGTTCAAATATTTTTGCCCTTCCTTGCCTTTAAAGGAGTGACCTTTGCCGTGCTGATGTTGCTACATGCCTTACTTCTTGCTTATCTCACACTGCAAATTTTTTCTAAGCTCTATACTAAACATTAAATCTTTTACGGAAAAACAAAATGAATACAAAATGATCAGCTTTAAAAAAGGACTCGTAACTGGAAAAACTGAATGAAAAAAGAATGTTAACAACAAATACTTCTTCACACCCAACCCAGTTCTGCGGAATCAGAATCAACGTTGAGTTTAAGCAAGCGAATGAGCCAATTGGAGTAAAGTGCCATGCAGATTTAAATTTTTCCCACTTGTGCCGAATGCGGCTATCGATTTTTTTTTGCATGCTAGTTAACATTCGTGTCAGTCAGCTGTTGGCTCTCACGCTGGCCAATAGAATCTTCCTGCCTATTCGTGGCAGCCAGCTATTGACTCTCACTCTGGCCAGTACAAAATGGCCGCAAACTACATGAAAACTGCCGTAGAAGCATGAAAAAATCGATTATTTCTGTTATCGGTGGGAGTTGGGAAATGCAAAGTCAATCTTGGCCTTCTCACTAACTTGGAGTATGTGCATGTAAATTTTGGTGCAAATCCGTCGAAAATTGGCCGTGCTTTCGTTACACACACACACACACACACACACACACACACGCACAAAACATCTTTTATATAGAGAGATACAGAAAGGTAGTGTGTTGTTCCAACAACATAATGACCCCCCCCCCAACAAACAATGAACATACGGCTCAATCTGCAAGATTTTTCACATATGGTCTTCTTTTGTTCAGTTGGAGCTGTTGCATCAGTGGTGATGCAATGTTAGTAAGAGTGGTCAAATGACCATTCCTTTATCCGTAGACCAGGTTCTGGACGGCTACGTAATACAGGTACCTTCTAAGGGCAACAGTGGTATACCACACGGCATCCACTGAACAAATCAGAGCAAATGTGATCCCAAGTGTGGCAATAGGAAAAAAATTGAGGATACTAACCCGAATAATTCATGTAATAATAATAATAATAATGTTGCTGCATTTCAGAATATGCGACAATACGAGGAAGGTCCGAAAATGTGGGTATTAGAACGAGTTTGGCATATAATCACGAATCCTAAAATCCCGAATGTCGAAATCCTGAAATCTAGAATCCCGAAATTTGAAATCCCGAATGTATCAAAATCCGGAAAGATCAGAAACCCGAAAATATAAAACAAGAATATATGAACAATTTATAATGAAACATTATGAGCAAGACCCTTAAAATAGACCATAAGATCTGGTCGGTTTTCACGATCGTTAACTATATTTTTAAGCCTTTCATCACGATAAAACACGTATATATATATATATATATATATATATATATATATATATATATATATATATATATATATATATATATTTGGACAAGACTCTCCTCAGAGAATGCGTGCATATTCGTTTTCCCGTGCAGCTGCACTTTTTGCAACTCTCTAATAATGCGATAAACACCGTCATGAGCATTGTTTACTAAATTTTTCCATCGCGGATGTCATATTCTGGTTTTATATTTTTCTAATGAATTTTGAATGTTTCAAATGCATAAACACTAAACGCTATTTTGTAAATGTTTAGAAACTTTTTTTTCCCCAAGGACTATTTTTCGGGATTCTGATGTTTCAGGCTTTTAAATTTTGGGATTCTGATTATTCCGGATTTTATAAATTTCGGGAATTCATATTTCGTGATTTTAAATTTCAGAATTTCGATATATTGGATTTTAACATTTGGAATTATGATTAGCAACCATTAGAACTTTTTAAAAAATTTCTCCCAAGGACTATTTTTCGGGATTCTGATCTTTCAAAATTTTAAATTTCGGGATTCTGCTCATTCAGGATTTTATAAATTCGGGATTTCATATTTCGTGATTTTAAATTTCAGAATTTCGATATATTGGATTTTAAGATTTGGGATTATGATTAGTAACCATTAGAACGAATGGTGCCTGCGACAGTGAAAAGTTTCATGTTAGTAACTCGAATAAAGTACATTAGCATTAAACCCACCCAACTTAAAGGTAAGCTACACAAGAACAACTTGTATTGAGGAGTCGAAACAAACGATACGAACACAGCTTTTTCGTGACTCACCGACTTTAGTACTTGTTATACAGTCGTTTGCACAAAATGATTACATGAGATAGCGACATCGGATCAAAATGGGCGTTGGCCGTAAACGTTAACAAGCATTGAATTGTCATCGATGTCTGTTTGAATTTATAAGGACAGCTCTCATTATAATAAGGAGAATGTGCAAATAAGCCTTTTCTCAACGTCGGCCATTTGTCGTTGATAAATGTAAGGCACGGTGGAGTAACGGCTCGGAATGAGGAATCGGAGTTCCGAGTTCAAATTCCAGTCGAGCCCATTACATTCACTTAGTACTATTACCCTTGGGAAAGGTAAGAATCTATCTCTTCTATGGGTAGATAGCAAGACAGACTGGATGGCAACCTGTCTAGGAGAAGGAAAACTCTACATTCAAAACATGAATGTCTAGAGTACGGATCGAAAGCAGTCCACGCTATATTTTTCGGTTGTCGGTCTTAGAGCTTGGAGAGGAGATGGGCGCCGCCAGGTTATCCGAAAGCTTATTGAAAGAAGAAACAAAGTTTATATCTTCTGCCCTCAGCCACAACCCCCCCACCGCCGCCGCCACCGACGACTGTAGAAGTTGAGAGTTAAATAAACAAACAAATAAAAAATATTCTTGTTCTATGTGTCGTGTCTCTTCAAGACGTGATCATGGCTCTCCCCAATTTCTTAACCCCAGTAGCTCTTAGAAACGTTTGTGATTTCACCATCACTCGCATCTCCCGTTCCGGCATCCATTCGCACAACACGTTAGGTAAGTGGCCCGCTGCCCTCATTTTCATATGTCCTGTGAGTGTCAAATTCTCTAAGCCCTCTTTTCTCAATAGTAAAAAAAACTTTTGTCTCTTCCTGATTCTGAGTATATCTTCTTTTTGTTACCATTTTCGTTAAGGCACTTCGTTGCTTACGCTCCTCAGCATTCTTCTAAGCATTCTCAGCATCCTTCTGTAGAACCACATGTCTTTTATTTTCTACAGTTTTCTCTTCATAAGTGCGGACATTGTCCCTCAGATAGGGAGGTGGATATTACATAACAGTCCCTCACTCTATTCTTTGTTTCTAATTAAATTTTCTTCTATGCTAGTAATTTGCTTTTGAAATTCACCAATATGGGGTTCGGATTTCGGTGTCATTTTAAACGTCCTCTGTTATGACTCTCCCCCCCACCCCAGACATTTAAACTTCTGTACTTGCTTGATGTTGACATATCCAATTCGCAGTCTTCTCTTGTTGACGATCATGCCTTGTTTTGATAGCCTTTTCTTCTCACTTCCCTTAACTAACTTTGTATAGGAAGTAGCTTTTCTTTTGTCTGCCATCAATACGCTGTCATCTACGTATTTTATGTTTTTAAGACTGATAATAAATCCTCGTACGGTCTCCAGCTTCCTTAAGATAGCCTCGCTGTAGAGGTTGACTAAATCCGATGAGAAGACATCTTGTCTTACACCCTGTAATGTCTTCTGCATAACTGAATCGTAACATTCGTGTGTCTTTCCAACTGTGCTGGTCGAACTCTCTGCTTTCGGGTAGAGAGGAACCCGGACGAGGGCTATGCCGAAGGGCAGAGTCTCGTTCGGGGAGGTAGACAGACCCGTTCCCGTTTATGCGGGGTCTACAGATATTTTGGGGGCTGAACCTACGGTCTCGGGAACCCCACATTAAATTCGGCCTTGCTAGATAACCGTCTTTCATGGTGACGTAATTGAAAAAACTGAGCACTCTTGACGTCAATCAAATTATGACTATAAACCGGCCGAAGAGAAGTGGTATCCCAATAAGTGTTCTCTTCCTTCATTTATTCGAAACGACGTCGTCATTGAGTGTTGTGGTACGATCCACCTAATTTACATAGTGGAGGACCGACCATATAAATATGGGTTGGTACCGGGAAGACGGGGGAAGAAGTAAGAAGAGATCCAATCGAGAGACTCTGCCCGACTGCGATTAAGTCAACCCATTCTACAGGAACAGTCTTCCCAAGAATATACCAAAACTAACTGTAAATATTGTGTACCTTTTCCTTGTTTCAATACATTTTGTTTACGTACATTTTGTGTTGTATTATTATTATTCCATGCTTATCCAAGCTTCAACATTGAGTGTCATCGTTTCAGCAGATACATTCGTCGTTCATAAACCTCGGTGTGTGGATCAGTTATAATAAATTTAGTATAAGAGATAATGAAACTGAACATCTTAATTAACCGCCTATGAAGATAGGAATAGTCATTGGTAGCGGTAGTTTCGCCCAATACCACAAGTTGCTACAGAACCAAAACATTTACCTCAAAACTCGAATCAAGTTCTTAAATAGCCGCGTCAGACCGAGACTTTCATATGAATGTCATGCATAGCATCAAACGTGTTCAGAAATATCTAAACTATCAGCTGTATACAACCACTTTCTCTGATTAGAGGTTAAGAATAGCTCTATACGAATGATGCCTGTAGGTCTTAGCGAGGAACATCCTTCGTCGAACCTCGTGGACTGACGCTACAGAATCAAAAAGAATTATGAAATAACAGAAACCACATCACTTGAGGACTTCCAACAGCCGCCGCAACTAAATTAGACATCACAAATAACGTGAAAAAAAATGATGACATAATCATGATGTTGACGTTCCACACTACTTTGAACAAAAGGTTAGGAAGGAAACTCCCATTTGTAAAAAAAAAACCGTGATAACAGCACACTTGAGAAACTTATTTTCCTGAAAATTTTTTTAAGAAAAAGATTTTATAAATTTCAACTCTATATTAGAACCGACTCCTCAGTTAATGAATGCTGAATGTTTCCTTATAAGGAAACGGTTAATATTAACATTAACATTAGAAATGTGGATAACAGTTACTGCACTTTGATCCCATTCCGATCACCAGGAAATGAAAAAAAAACCGTCACTCGTGTAGCAGTGGCTGCTCGGTCAGTGAATGCAGAATGCTGCCTTATAAGGAAATTATTATCATTAACATGGAATTACATCAAACCATAATCTTATGGTTGATTATTAAACCAATTTTCAAGAAATAAAACAGGGCTTATAAAGGCGCTGGCAGTTCACTGTCAGCTGTAGAAGTTAGCCTTTAGAAGCTTTTTTTTTTTTTTCTTAAGGGTCAAATTACCACTGTTAGAGAGAAAGGTAAAACACTCTGCCGATATTTCGGCCAAGACGCACCACACAAAGCGTTTATCTCACCTGTATATCGCGCTGGTCCTATCCACCTGTGTTTGTTGGAGGAACGCATCAAATAACCGCTGAAGCCAAAACCAAGTATCAATCCACAGTAACAGGCCAATTTGTGGCCATAATGAACGCTATAAATATTCGTTGATCGTTGGAAACCTAAAAAAAAGAAAAGGGCGGGAACAAATGAAATATTCGTCATACGTCATTTTCATAGAAACCATAGATTAAATTTCTTATCCCAATAATCCCTAGATTGAAAATCCATTTACACTACTTAAATGTTATGTTGATTGATTCGTTTTTTTACAGTTTATCAACCCTTTACAGGTTACTTTAAACCAGAAAATATTGTAAGAATTTTTGGAGATAATAATGATTTAGTGATACAAGTCTTACTAATTAATCCATAGTTGGGGAGTCGGTAGAGAGGGGGTGGATTCATACTTTTTCCAAGGATATTTGCGCGTAAGTGAATATAACAAACACAACGGGAATTGGAACTCGGCTCTCCTATTAACAATTCAGAGCCATTATACATTACACCACCCGCACATCTATTAATGTTATAGTAGTTCAAGCAAGGCGATAACGCTATGGAGACATCTGAAAAAAAGGTGTTTATGGTTAAGGAATCATATATTTGAAATTGGTTTGCAAAGTTTCTTTGTGAAGAAATGTCGTTGAAAGATGAATCCAGACCCTGGGGCGTTCATCGGTCTTTGATGAAGAAATCATCAGTTAGAAGGCAGTACACGGAAAAGTACCCAGCAATTAGCAAAGATGTTAAACAACTTAACTATCAACCAGATGCCGACATTTAGAAATGGTAAGGTAAGTTAGTAAGATGGATGTTGGAGTTCTCTTATAATTTTGAAATAAAAAAAAAACCTTAATAATGAGATTTTTTTTCAAATTTATTTCTGTATAAAATGGCAAATAATAAATCTTTATAAACTGTGAATAATTTTTTATAATCTTGTAAACAGAGGGAGTGAACATAGTTAAAACAATGGCGGTGTCAATAGAATAACCGTTCTTTTGGAACAAAGTTTTTTTTTCGTGCACGAAGGTCCATGTGTGTCTATTTTTTAAAATTGAAAACTCTCAAAAACCCAGGCGGTTAGACGATAAAATAATTTAAAAAAAATTGCAAACCCAGATTTTTCGAAGATCGTGATAAAATTCCCAAGACTTAGTGATATTGTTCAAAACATTATCTTCATTAACATCGTTAAAATTGGTATCTATTACTTTTTCGCTAAAATATAGCAAACCATTATGAAAAAAAAGGCCACAAACTTGACGTAAACAAAGTTTATCGTCAAAATGTTTAGGTTATTATTAAGAGGAAAGACCAAAGAATTTTTTGAAAATTATTTTATTAAATTTTTTAATCCTTTCTAGCTCTCGAAATTTTGGTATAAATTTTGTTTTGTTTTGACAGCGTTGGGCTTTACTTAGAGGTATTTTACCGCCATTTTTTCCAGTAAAAAAAAAAAAACACATTTATTTAGAAATTCTTGCAAAGAAGGGAATTACATTGCGATAAAAGACCACTCAAAAAGTGTGCTAATCAGTTATTTAAAAAAAAAAAATTAAAATCGATTCCAATCAATATAATTTTTTGTTTGAAATACACCAGAGTATTTTACTTACTGAAAATAGTAAATTTAATCCTTTAGCTTTCAATTAAAGCTAAAATGAAAGCTCCAAAAAAGATTTTACATTTATAAAAAATAATTTAAACCTTAGATATCGTGATTTTAGTGGTTGTAACTAGATACAGTTACAAATAATGTAAATTTCTTAGGTGGAATGATTTCACCGTGTTTTTCAGTACTATTTAAATATTATTAACGCATTTGATACCGTTTAATAATAAGTTTGTCCACGATGACCGTAATATGAATATTTGATAAGATTGCGATCAGACAATATAAAGAGGACTTAAATTTTTATAAAAGAAGAAAATTATTATTTTATTTTTACCTTTAATAATGTGTAAAGCACAAGTTTCTGGATCCCGGGTACCATAAAGGAACATGCAGAGAACATCACCGGAACCTGGATATAAATAAACCAAATAGTGACAACGTCTTTCAGATAGAACAAATATATATATATATATATATATATATATATATATATATATATATTTTAAATATTTCTTTTCATTTAACGTATTTTAACATAGGAAGATCTGTTAATAAATTCGATTGATTTATGCTAATAATCATATGCTGAGTTACCTCTCTGAGTCGGGAGATAAGTTCTGAATCACGCACACATAGGCATGTATATATAGTATAAATGGCCACTCGTAGTCGAGGTTACCCGTCGACTAGGGCGGCTAGCCAGTTCCTATTGCAGGCGCTTGCTCAGTCATATCTTTGTTTTTCAACACCCATAGTTGTGCAGCGTTCTGTATTTCACAGTTTATACTGCAACTATGATGAGCAGACCTTAGTTACAGTTTCTGGGAGAGAGCGTGTTATCTAGCGTGAGCAACAATCTGAACAAGGCCAGCACGCTCAAAGCCTCGGTCACGATGACCTGTGACTTCGTGCTAGCACAGCTATCGACGGCACCCGGGGGAACAGTCTACACAATTTCACTCACAAGGCTTGGGTTAACCTGTGGTTTAGTTTTTTATGCACTTTCCAAAGGTGCTGCATGCTGGGGTCAACCTCTCCAGTTCGATAACATTAGTCCTGACAAATCGACCATGGCGAGTTTTGCGTGTCATGCGTATATATATATATATATATATATATATATATATATATATAATAGATAATGGAAAATATACATACATATGAAAAATATATATCTAAAAAAAATTTCCATACATGTATATTTTCAGAAAAAAAATTTTTCCAAGAGGAAGGATCCAGGTAGAACTCAATGTCTAGGACAGAGTAAGGATATAATAAAAAGGCTTAAACACTAATATTCCATGGTCATAATTTATTCCGATGACCATGGAATATTAGTGTTTTCTTTTTATATATATATATATATATATATATATATATATATATATATATATATATATGCATGTTTCATTAAAAACGAAAGACAAGGTTACTTTTATTTAATTTTTCTTGTGTTCTGACAAGGCTTTCTTTTTTTATTTAATTTTTTCTTGAACTGTCCGAATGTTTTATATTTCCGAGCGCTTTCGGCTATACCTTTAGCCATTATCAAGGATGATTCGATTATCAGCTTAGTAGAGTGTGTGCGTTCTGTGTATGTTCAGTGTGTAGTAGTGCGGACAGTTCTTACACACCCTTTGTCCAGAAAAGAAAGCTCTTGTCAGAACACAAGAAAAATTAAATAAAAAGCTCAACCGTAGTACCTTGTCTGTCGTTTTAATGAAACATGCATAAAGGAAGGATTGCTGCTAAATATACAACTATATATATATATATATATATATATATATATATATATATATATATATTCAGGCCGGTAAATGTTGTTTAATAATGTTTATTATAAACAGAGCATTTACTTAAATATTTGTATCTATAAAAAAGAATGTATAAACATAAAAATGTCTTAAAATAATTGTCGGACCATGTCCATTTCCTAATGTGTGACGTCATTTCTTTCCATTTGGATTCGCCGTGAGCAGAAATGAATGTACGTGAGAGAATCATGGAAGATTGTAGTTTAAAGGCAGTAAATTCGACCTTGCTAACCAAACGATCCTCTGTGGCTCAATCGGTTAAGGCACGTCATGCTATATGACGGTTCCCTATAGGATACAAGTTCGATTCCTGTCGCTGAACAAATATTTTCTATGAAAATTACTCGGACACTCAGGCCGGTAAATGTTGTTTAAAACTGTTTATTATAAACAGAACATTCACTTAAATATTTGTATCTATAAAAAGAATGCATAAACATAAAAAAATGTATATATATATATATGTGTGTGTGTTTGTGTGTATTTAGGTAGCATATGTTCATTAAAAATGATTTGGTTAAACATATGTCGATTTATTTTGGTTGTGATCCTTTCAGGGTCACGGATTAATTTCTTGGTAGCCTTAGAAAATTGATTAAGAAAAATACCAAAATATTCTTTTCAAAATATTTCAGGTTTTCGTTTTATTGAGTTATGCAGCGCTCTAGATTTCAAATTCAAAATTCAGTGATTTTTTGTTTTGTTTTTTACAACGCAGTTATACGAACAAGTGAAATGTTTTGAATTTACAGAAATACATCTACACATTCACAGACAATTTAAGCCCCTGAAGATGGTCTGAGATGAGATTGAAACTATTTAGGAAAATGAAATAAAAATATTTAAAATAAAATTTTGGTATTTTTCTTAATCAATTTTCTAAGGTTACCAAGAAATTATTCCGTGAACTTGGAAGGATCTAAACTAAAATAAATCGACATGTTATGTTATTTAACCAAACCTGTTTTATATATATATATATATATATATATATATATATATATATATATATATATATATATATATTGAATTTACAGGACAGACTGGGTTCTATAGCCTTAGATGGCAACTGGTCTAGAGAAGGACAACTCTGAATTCAAAAGGAGGGTCGTTTGGGGACCTTGTGGCACGTAGTGCATCAGGTCTGTATTCGTCACTTCAAATAGTGTGGATGGTCCTGCACGGAACCTTCACCAGTATAATCAAATCTCATGTGCCGGTGTCGGGCTGTCGGTTTCCTGGAAACTGATTCATTTTGACCCTCATACGTCGAATTCGACGGGAGAGTCGACTATATATATATATATATATATATATATGGGAAATTGTATGACAACGTGGAAAAAGTTTACTTGTGACGCGTTTCAACCTTCAGACCTTCATTGGTCTAAATTTGTTATGGTGGTTCGACTACGCATGCGCACGAACAGGGGATGCTGGGGATTTTAGATTTGTTTCAATACCCAGCTGAAATTCATTTAGATTTTTTTTCTTTTTCTTTTTCTTTCCCTCGCTTTTGTTAGTAGGTACCCCACACTCTGATAATAGAAGTTCTGCTAGGAATGGTGAAATGCTGTAAGATCCAAGGCGCAAATTTACATAGATGACATTGCCATCAAGGCATTCTCTAGACCAGGTGTTTTCAAACTTTTTGACTTGCGGACCCCTTTATATTTCAGGCTTTACCTTAGGTACCCCCTTATAAACGCTTATGAAATTTATACATAAATATTTGCTGAATATAACAAATAATTTTGCATTAATGCAATAAAAGCTGATTTAAAGCTTACTTTAGACATAAGTGTTCAAATAAATTAATGCTGCATGTTGATACAAAATGTAACAAAATTAAATTTTGTTATATTAAAATATTAATTTTACATGTAAATGAAAACAGTAATAGTACTTAACAAATAGTTTTATTGTCAATTACACACACAGGATTTTTTTAATACACACTTAGTGAGAAGAATGTGTTTGCTTGGAATTGCACAAACTGTCAATTCTTGGCGACATTTCTGATAAACGTAAACGTAAATCACTTTCTGGAGCAAGTCTGGATCTGTATTTGTCTTTCAGATTGGTTAGTGCCGAAAATCCTTCTTCGCATAAATATGTTGTTGCAAACGGTAACAAAATCTTAACTGCCTTTCGAGATAACAATGGCTGCTCGGAGGCTACAGTGAGCTAGAATTTCGAAAGTTGTTGCTTCATAAAACTGATTTTTAAAGTTCCGTCGCATGAAATTTCAGCCAGTTCTTCCAGTTCATTATACGTTGCACGTCACCCATAAAAAAATCTTTGCTGTCCATGGACCACAGTTTGAAAACCCCTGCTCTAGACATTTACGTCGTAGTGAATTGTTTTTCCTTTTGTTCAGAGTATCATTTATTATGTCAACATTGTGGTCAGTCTTGTGTTGGTTACCCACCGGAAAGTCTACGCTACGGCCGTGGGAAAGTGACTGAAGGCGAGATGCCAGGTCAGAACCAACAACATTGCAAATTCTTCTTGGGATTTTATTAAGAAATTCTAAAGATATAGCAGGAGAACCAGGGCACTGTGGCAGCAGTATTCAAAGCAGGGACGAATGGTAGACTTATAAATATGTAAGATTCTAGTAAGAAAAAATTGTCTAGTATGACACAGGGTATATATATATATATATATATATATATATATATATATATATACAAAGAAATAATCACACATAGAATCAATCAGAAGTATTAATGCGATTATTGGCGACATCCATCGCTAGAAACATAATATATGCATTAAAATACTGTTAATCCATAGTGCGAAGTGATCCTCGTCGATAAACTTGAATAGAATACGTGGATTTAACACATCACAAGAAATATTTAAATAAAATTCTCACTTAAAATTTTGAAAAACTTAGCGTTGCGTCTTTGCACGTTCCGAGATCTTACACAACCGTCAATAATAGCAGATATTCAAAAAAACATCTTTCGGTCGACATACAAGTAATTCGTCTCCAAGTTTTTGATTTTATAAGAAAAAAAAAAAACACATGCCTGATGATGAATAGAGGACTATTCGTAATTACTAGCATTTTTAACATCAGACAAATAAACTGAAAACTACAGACAGACATCAAGATTTTAATTGATTGATTCTATTTTTTGTATGTAAATTATATGCTGCCTAATGTTTTATGTTTTATATATATATATATATATATATATATATATATATATATATATATATATATATATATATATATATATATGTGTGCTGTGTGTGTGTGTGAGAGAGAGAGAGAGAGAGGTTTTATTTAAAAAATAACGATCAAGGCCAAAAATGGGGACGCTTTACCTGCAGGTATGATTCCAATTGGTATATCGCATGGTTGCATGCGGGCCTCGGGAGTGTTGTGATCAACTCCAGCGTCCTTTTGAGTTCTTAATACCAGACCGTTCATCACTTCGGAGTACATGCCGTCGCCCCCGACAGAGATGATCCTGGAGAGAAAAAAAAGAAAAGTCAAAGGTTGTAATAAAAGAGTACCTATGAACATCAATGTCGGCTACACTTCAAAATGGAGAGGCGTCATTCGGATTTCGCAGTATTTTCGTTCACTTTCAGTGCGTCGTCCCGACAGAAAGGAACAGTAAATATTGGGGGTAGTTATTATTTGCATTAATGACCTTTTGCAAAAACAATGACCTTCATTCCCGAAAAAAAATGGAGTGCCAAAAGGACTTTATTTAACTACCTTCACTCCTTGGCAATGATTATTGTTTTAAAAAGCGATGAGTTTTGACTCTCATATAAACCAAACCTTTTTTACACTCGCACAAACCAGATCCATGCCTGTTTTTTTTTGTTTGTTTTTTTTTAGCTCTCATGCAAAACAAACCTATGTATGCCTTTTTGACCCCCATGCAAAGTAGACCTATGTCTACCATTTATCTTCCGTGCAAACCAGACCTATGTCTAACTTTTTCACTTTCCGGCAAACCAAGCCCATGTCCTAACTATTTGACTCTCCTATTGCCTTTCTGTTGCTTATCAAAACAACAGATTTCGGCATTAAATAACCTGACAAGCTTTGATATGCCTTAAACCAAACCAAACCAAACCAAACGAAAAGATCATTCATTGTTTTCATGATTTAAAAATTCACTTGATCCTCTACTATTGTGGCCTTGTGCCAAGCAACGATTAAATTGTTAAAATATTTACAATTATCCTTGGTGTGCGCAAGCTTCTATGATAGTTTGGGAAAGTTCAGAATCTTCTCAAGGACACAAATCATACATTCTTCGCAATGACACTTGAATTGTACAAAACATCCGAAAAGCAAAGAAAATCTTTTGAAGCAATGTCTTCTTTTTCTTTTACGACCTACTACTCTTATCGCTATCATTTTTTTGTCGAGATTTACAAACTCTATATTTCGTTCAATTTCGCAAACCAATCGATGAAATTTGAATAATTTGATTTGTTTGGAAAATACTTTGACAAAAACCCTATTCCGTGGTTTAATAATTTATTTAATTTAATTTTATAGTAAACAATATTTTTTAAGATTTTTTTTCTTTTTTAACAGCGCAGAATAATTGTTTTTAGGATTTCTTACTCTTGAGCATGCAACATACAGCTGGCCATGCGTAAATATTTCTTTCTAGAGCCAAATTTCAAATTTTGAAGTGTTTGGCCTTGTGGTTTGTTTATAGATCTCCCAAATATAGGGCGAACAGAAAACTGGATTTTTCTATCTATAAAAATTTAAAGAAAAAATATGCCCAAAATATTGCATTTTTATTAAATAAGTATTTGTTATTTTAATTATGAATTTGTTTTTTCAAACAGTGGAAGGATTTTGTATGTTAAATATTAAACTTTTATTTTTTCCAAAAAAATTAATGATAACTTGTACTAATCTAAGCACCCTAGTAAAATCAACTGTAATTTGTACCCCCTTACCTGTTCGTACATCTCCACAAAATTTGGTTTCGATCGGCCAATGTACAGCTATTTTAGGAGGCACGGTGGAGTAATGGATAGCGGCTTGGATTAAGGAATCGGAGAGCCGAGTTCGAATTCCAGTCGAATCCGTTACATTCACTTACGTGCTAATACCCTTGGGAAACGTATAAATCCCCTTCTTCTCCCCCCAGCTATGGGTAAATAGAAGGACAGACTGGGTTCTATAAATGGCAACTGGTCTAGGAGAAGGAAAACTCTAAATTCAAAACCTGCGGAGGGTCGTTTGGGGACCTTGTGGCACCAGGTCTCTGTAATCGGCCCTTCAAAAAGTGTGGATGGTCCTGCACGAAACCTTCATCACTATAATCAAATCTCATGTGCTATCCATGCGGGTTTGGGGACCGCTAGTGAATTCCAAATCCCCATGAAACTCTAATATTGAAGCCGGCTCAACCCACCTCGGGTGAATACAGATTCAGGTACAGCTATTTTAGGGTGGGATGTCACAGAATTTTATAGATAGATAGATTATTTTTTAAGAAGAAAAAAACGAGTTAATATAATCAGTTTCCACATAGGTCATTCAGTTAAGCTCTACTCCAGACAATTTGAGAATGCCAGACGACTTAAGGAATGTCAAATCGAACGAAGTGTGAGTTTCAAATTCTACATACAGGACAAAGTCTTGTTAACAGACATGTACATATTTTTTTATGCATCAAGACGAAGTGAAGTGATTTTTTTTCTTTCTCGTTTCTTCAAGAAACCTGAATAGACACGCATAAACATCAAAAGAACACAGATAAATTATCTGCCCAATTTTCCGTGATTAATTTTACTCAGATAGTTATACTCACACGACAATACACACAGACACACCCATCTATCTATCTATCTATCTATCTATCTATCTATCTATCTATCTATCTATCTATCTATCTATCTCACTCTGTTCATTATCTATCTATCTATCTATCTATCTTCAGTGTCTATCTATCTCATATTCAGTGTCTATCTATCTATCATCTATCTATTCTGTTCATTATCTATCTATCAATCTATCTATCTATCTATATTCAGTGTCTATCTATCTCATTCTATTCAGAATCTATCTATCTATCTATCTATCTATCTATCTATCTAAGTCTATTCAGTATCTCTCTCTCTCTATCTATCTATCTATCTATCTATCTATCTATCTATCTATCTATCTTTATCCGTTCATATATATGTATCCTCTTGTGTGGCAAATACATTTGACGGACAAAATTATTTCCTTCAATCCTCTGTTATTTCTCTTTCCACTATTGATGGTAGTTTCCTTGCTAACCTTTTGTTTGAAGTAGTGTGGAATGTAAACATCTCTATTACGTCCGTATTTGTAAAATCTTTCCCTTATAACAATTATTTCAGGAAAATAGGTTTTCTCATGTGTCTGCTTTTGCCATTATTCATGGAGACTTCGTTGTAATAAATATGGCGACAAAGATGAGGACAATAGTCCGAATAATGTAAATAGTGTACATAATACCTCATCTCAGAAATATAGACAGATATTTATTCACTAATGTTCATTTTAAACCATTCTCAAGGGCTACTGTATATTGACGTATGATCGTAACTAAAAGCATGAAGTGAGCTTCTGTGAGAAAGATAACGATTAATCCACCCCAGATTTGAAGAGATTAAAATTGTGGTGATTCAGGGAAGCATCCTTTCCACAATGCAGCAGCCCCTGAGAAGGAGGTGTCGGAGCAGAACTTGCTCTTGGAATACGAAAGGAAACAAAAGACAGGAAAGTGTGGAGAGTCATAATCATCCACGTCCTGAAAGCATATGGAACCATCTCACTATAATTGTTTCCTTTAACGCTCTATCTGCGCATGTGCGTGAGGGTGGGAGGTGAAAGGGGGGTGTTCACAAAAGTAGACAAGTTGTAACAATAAACAGTGGAATCTCTCGATAGCCAAATGTTTTAAAAGTTTGTCGATCAGTCAGTCCGCTTGTCTGTGTGACTGTTTGAATGTGGGTTTACAGATAATAGGGTATCTGTCTCAGGTCAGTTGCTTAACCCTGAATACAGTTCACAATAACAGTATTTTGAGGAGGAGGAGAATCAGATTGCGCCAGTGTACCATTAGTATCTTTTTTGTTGTTGCTTAATTTTTTTTTCTTTTAAAGAGGAGGGATTCCCGTTCTTTAACAGACAACCTTTTAAAACTTTTCTCATATATATAAGTGTGTAATCACTATATACAAAGTGTCCATAAAGTTCGTGTGCAATGTAAAAAATTATAACCTTATTTGTATTTGCGATAGAAATAATCTGTAAAGGATGTTATAAAGTTTAAAGTACCTAGCTTTAAGTATAGCTAAAATAACTAATGTGATTTCAGGCATTACTGTAAATCATTTGGCAAATGATTTCCGTGAACTGCAAAATCGTATTACCCTTTGTATTGCTAATGATGGAGGACATGTGGAAACTTAAATAAAATTTCAATAAAACCTTTAAAAAATATAGATTTACTTCTTTCTAATCCTTTTGACAAATTACTTCCATCGAAAATACAAACTTATAATTCTTTTAAAGTGCACACGGACTTTATGGATATCCTGTGTGTGTGTATGTATATATATATATATATATAATTCGCAGACAGTACTGTTTCGCAGCTCCTCAGTGAGACAAGACAACCGAATGCCCGAAGCGAAACCCAACTGACATGGTGTCAGTCAGAGCGTCTACCACTGAGCCATCTTCAATCGACAGAACTAATCGGCGAAAACTAGCGTCTTGTTTTTACAAATGTAAACAAATACCAAGCAGCCATTTTACTGAAGAGCTTCGCATATATATATATATATATATATATATATATATATATATATATATATATATATATATATATATATATATATATATATATATACACGTTTTACCAGTTTGTGATTGGAAGGGATAATTTCGAGGAGGATATAAATCCAGGGAGAGCTCAATGTAGACAACAGAGCATTATAATTATAAGAAGAAGACGGAGACTTTAATTATCCATTTCGTTTACAATTCTTATTTTGTAAACACCGAGATGTTCAACTCATCAGTAGGAAAAATCTACGAAATAAAAATTATAAACGAAATGGATAATTAAAATCTCCGTCGTCTTATTATCATTATATATCGGGAATATACACATATATACATGCATACTGACAGAAACACACGAAAATGGAAATAGATCTAAGAACACACAGGGGTCATTAAAACATTAAAAGATAAGATACCGATAACTAATTCATCATTTCTCTCAGAC
>CAHIKZ030000634.1:95000-180000 GCA_903632075.3 Acanthosepion pharaonis
TTTCTTCCTTTCTTTCTTTCCTCCCTTCCTTTCTTTCCTTCTTTCTTTCCTTTCTTTCTTTCCTTTTCCTTCTTTCTTTCTTTCTTTCTTCTTTCCTTTCTTTCTTTCCTCCCTTTCTTTCTTTCTTTCCTTTCTTTCCTTTCTTTCTTCTTTCCTTCCTTTCTTTCTTTCTTTCTTCTTTCCTTCCTTTCTTTCTTTCCTCCCTTCCTTTCTTTCTTTCTTTCTTTCCTTTCTTTCTTTCTTTCTTTCTTTCTTTCTTTCTAGCCAAATCCCCGTCTTGCGAACATTTCTCTTAATAATAATAATTATTATTATGAGCAGACGTTGTTATTTTATTTATGTTAATTGGATTTTTGGTGATTGCCTTACTCGGTTTCCGTCCTTCGATACTGTGCGTCTGAAAAATGGCACCTTTATGGTAGCCGCCATTGTTTTGGGCTGGGATCAAAGTGTAATATCTATCTTTAGGCGGTGAAACTACATTTCATCTCTCAGTTGAGTCTCTGTCTTTGGACATAGCGCAAATGGAAATAATATTGAGATGTACCCGATCCCAGGGAAACAGCTGCCTGATGCAATACCTCACGCGCTCGGTCTCCCAACATTAAACTGACCTTGTGTCACATCCAGCCAGCGTGGGGCGGCAAGTAAATACAATCGCTTCTCAGCCTTTTGGCTAAGACCAGAGTGTAGTATCTGTTCCTAACTTAATCTGATTCTCTTTCTACTTCTATCTACCCTTCTTTCTTTCTTTTACTCACTGAAATCAAGTAGTGTTTTTTATCCCCTTTCCCGCGATCAAAACGAAATAGTTCATTATTTATGAGCGACTGACAGGGCGTAACGGTCGTGCGAACTAATGGAGGGTAGGAAAATCACAATTATAATAGGATAAGTTAAAACTCGAAAGAGGAATTTACTATATCACCTGTAATAATTGCCACAAGGAGTACATCGGAGAAACCACAAGTGATTTAAATAAAAGATTATATGAACACAACAGGGATCTTTTACAAAACAACGTATTAAATGCATTAGTTGCTCACCGTAACGAGACTGACTACAATGTTGATTTAAAAAATGCTAATCTAATTAAAGAGAAAAAAATTACTAGGATGTTTACAAATTCTTTAATCGCTAGATCCTCCATCGTAAATGTGCTTCCAGGTTCTTAGAGTGTTTCACCTTTCTTGGCGGATCGTCTGTTTTCAAAATGTCGGATATTTATTAACAAGAGTGATGGTAACATGAACAAAGAAAAAAAGAATCTAAATGAAATCGGTTAGATTATTATAATCATAATAAAAAAAATCATCTTTAAATTTAAAATTTCTAGCGTCATTGGTTCGTAAAAATAAAATAAACATAAACTTAGTCCGATGTGAAATGCAAAAACGACGAAAACGTGACAGGAAAACTTTTTCCACTTTGTCATACGTCTTTCCCTAACAAAATGGATAAAAACTTATAAAATTTTCTTCTGGGTCGCATTTAATAAAACGTATATATATATATATATATATTCCATTAAATGTGACGCAAAGAAAAATATATATATATATATATATATATATATATATATATATATATATATATATATATATATAAACTGAGGTATTGTTCTGGTCAACATTCATTAAACGGCTCTGCAAGTCTTGTATTCCAACTTGATATTGAGCACGTTTAATACGTACGATCTTAACAGATATTTTACTGTTTGTTTGCTCTGATGTATATATATATATATATATATATATATATATTAAAGAAAAAATTTACTAGGATGTTTACAAAGTTCTTTAATCGCTAGATCATCCATCATAAATTTGCGTCCAGGTTCTTAGAGTTTTTCACCTTTCTTGTTAATAAATATCCGACATATATATATAAATATGTGTGTGTGTGTGTGTGTGCGGGTGTGTGCGGGTGTGTAGGGGTAATATTTATTTCATGCATGTTTCTGTAAATATGACGAACAAAGAATATCGTGTAACTTTAATTTTTCATGCTTTTTTTTTTCTTTCGTCTTTTCGAATTTTCGGCTAAGACTTTAAACATTTTCAAGAGCGGGTTTTAAATTTTCCGTAGTAACGGGGATTAATAACATATTTTTGTATTGTAATTCTATAATGTGTTGTGAGAGAGGCATTTCCCCAAATGGGACTTAAAAACCAAACCTCAGAATTTGGAAGGGAAGGAATTCGTTGATCAGGCGAAGTACGTTTCAGAACATGTAGAACGCTCCAAAATGAAAAACGACAACATGTCAAGAAAAAACCGGAAACTTAATAGCAACAAAGGGAAGCAATTGAAAGAAAAAAAAAAAAAAAAAAAAAAAAAAAACGAGAAAAAAAAACTAGGGAGTGACTGTAAAGTGGAGAAAAAAAAAAAAAAACCACGAAAGGACAAATGATCACGACACACTAAACGTACGCACAACCAAGCAGATGGGTGCATGGGTGAACACGCACACCCGCGCAGACGAGCGCATGGGCGCACTCACGAAAACGCACACAGGCACACCGAAAAAAATCTTGTGCCAATGATAAGTGCATATAAAAAGACAAACCGAGAAGTAAAATTTTCTTATACACTCAGACGAGTGGACAGATGAGTTCGTCTACGAAACTCTGGAGTCAGGATGCTGAAGGTAAAATTAATCAGCTAAGTGACAAACCTTTTAATTATATTAATTCTCTCTCTCTCTCTCTCTCTCTCTCTCTCTATATATATATATATATATATATATATATATATATATATATATATATGTGTGTGTGTGTGTGTGTGTGTGTGTGTGTGTGTGAAAATATATAGAAAATAGGAAAGAACTCGTTAGGTAAATAATCCAAAGTTCTTTAGTATTTTTGTTATTATTTTTAAAAAATAGTGCTCGATACAAAAGTAGAGCATAAATATAATTATTTATTTAAAAATATGATTCCAACGCTACATAAGAGTTCTTATGTTTCAAAACAAGAACCGAAAACTTCAATATAATTATTTGAATTAAATTCACTTAAAGTACCAAGCTCTGTTCCATCTTCAAGCGAAATTTTTTTCTTTTTTTTTTTTTTTGTTTTGGAACCCAAAATAATGATATTGAAGTTTTCGGCTCTTGTTTTGAAACATGAGAACTCTTATCTAGCGTGTTGGAATCATATTTTAAATAAATAATATATATATATATATATATATATATATATATATAATGGATTTATTTTTAATCTGAGATTTTTATTACTTTAGACGCTATTATAAGAAATACTCGTATGTTTGAAATAAATGCCCCATTTTTATTTTAACTTTAAACAGTATATGTTATGTATATCAGCCTTCCTATTCCAGTAGCCGAGTGGTAAAGCACACCTGATCAAAGGATGGTTTTTCCTACAAAGGAGGGCACAGGTTGTTTTCTTGTCGGAGAGCACATTTTCCTTATTAAGATTTCTCGAATAGGCAGGCCGACAGACGTAAAATATACCGTTTGAAGTAAAAAATAAAAATAGGACAGTCTATTTCAAATACGAGTATCCTTTACAATAACGTTTAAAGTTGTAAATATATAACTTAAGTGATATATATATATATATATATATATATATATATATATATATATTTAAGTAATTCATCAAGTCTAGAAGAAACCTCAATAGAATGCAGAAATCATTCGCCGAGGCCCGTTCGTAGAGTTGGTATGATGTGTGGATGCACACTGCTGATGGGTCCCAAATATAGGACGAAACGGCCGCCCAGTGCTTTCTGCATTCTGTTGAGGTTTTCTTCTAGACTCGATGAATTACTTAATTATCTCAAATCCTCCTTAATTTCTATAATTTATACATACATACATACACACACACATATATATATATATATATATATATATATATATATATATATATATATATATTATAAATTAATTGATTTAAAATATGTTTTTTCCGCTACACAGTTCTAACCATGTTTCAAAAATGGAAGCTAAAAGCCCCGAATTTAATTTTGTAATTCAATTAAAGACATGAGTTCCATTTCATCCTCAAGCGAATTTTGGAGTAACTTTTAAAATTACTGGGTTTTAAATACACAGCTAAAACAAAATTCATGTTTCCAAGGTTACAGATAAATCTATTTTTCTAGACAGGGGTGTCTAGGTGTTGAATATGTCTATATTTTAATGTATCAGTTATTGTTACTTTTGGTAGTGGGTAGGGGTGTATTTTTTTTTTATTTTTACAAAATAGCGCTCGATGTAAATTTACAGAGCATTAATATTATAAATTAATTGATTTAAAATGTTTTTTCCGCTACACAGTTCTAACCATGTTTCAAAAATGGAAGCTAAAAACTTCGAATTTAATTTTGTAATTAAATTAAAGACATTAGTTCCATTTCATCCTCAAGCGAATTTTGGAGTAACTTTTAAAATCACTGGGTTTTAAAGACACGGCTAAAACAAAATTCATAATTGTAACCTTGGAAACATTAGCTATTTTGTAAAAATAAAAATACCTATAAGAACACCGGATTATATATCTTACTGTTCTTTCTTTTTATTTATACACACACACACACACACACACACACACACACACATATATATATATATATATAATGTTTCGTTGAATATCACAGACAAGCAAAATTTTATGAAATTAACAATAGGCAAAGAGATGTTATTCAAAAGTATACTAAAAAAGCTAAATATATATATATATATATATATATATATATATATATGGGAGAAAGTGAAGTAGAGTCTGGTAGAAAATGAGGGTATTTTGTGGGTGATGTATGAGTTACCATCTTAGAAATGCGATCAATGGCCAGTGTTCGGATTTTAGCTGAGGTTGATTATGCTTTACTTTGTACAAATATCCCAGGCAAAGTCATGAAACCACTTTACCCTGCGCCCTAAGTTATTACCCACATCTTGCTAAAATATTTTGTCGCTGGCAATGACGAAGAAGGATGAAGTCAATAATAAGATATGTGTGCTTGCGTGTATATGTGTGTGTGTGTGTGTGTACACGTTCGATAGTACAATTCTATATATTGCCATTTAAAGACGCGACTACACACATCAAAAAGCAGATAAACGTATGGGAGGGTCAGATTCGATGAGTGTGTGGGTGATAACCTCCTTTATTCTCCCACACCCTTACGCCTTTGTATTATTTCCATTTATTTATTTATTTATTGGCCTCTTTCTCGTCCGAATCGAGATCAGTGTGGTGAATAAAAAAGCCATCCATTTTGGATGTCGCGTTTATCAGTGTTGGCGGCATATTCGCATGGCTAATCAAGCGATCGACATTGTTTAGTTAAAAAATAAAAAAATAAAAACAGAAAAAAAAATGGAAGGTGATATAAAAAGCAGACAGCGCAGAAAGAAGAGACATAATGGTAGGAAAAAAAAACAAAGAATGGAAAAATATAGATATAGAAAAGCGTCCCTATATATATCCACACACACACACACACACACACATATATATATATATATATATATATATATATAACCCGGATATGTAACCCGGATATAAGAGACCTGGATATAAGAGAAACCCGGATATAAGAGAGATTTTCTCTGGTCCCAAATTATAGCCTGTGTTAATGTATATAAAATAGACCAAACCCGGATATAAGAGAAACCCGGAAACCCGACTACTCTCTTATATTCGGGTTACACTGTATATATATATTTCTGAGATGAGGTATTATGTACATTATTTACATTATTCGGACTATTGTCCTCATCTTTGTCGCCATATTTATCACAACGTTTCGGCCGTTGTACGCTCCGGCGTTCTTCAGGTGGTTGGAATTTCGAACTGAACCCTTTATTTCGCTCACTATCCGGATTACTTCGGAAGTGTGCTGGGGCAGAGTGTTTAACCAGCACACTTCCGAAGTAATCCGGATAATGATCGAAGTTTATGTGTACGTTGATGCGACTACAGATAAGCATGAACGAGAAATGCTGGGAATTTTAAAATGTTTTGGATATATAATCTATTATTATTTTTCTTTTTTCTATTTGTTCCCACCATTTTTGTTATTAAATCTTCTACACTGTTATAACAGATCTACCAAGAACGGTAAAAGGTTTATAAGAACCTGAATACAGATTTACTGCGCATGATCTAAAGATTAAAGCACTTTGTAAACATTTCTATCTTAGTTAATTTTCTTCTCTTTTTAATTCGAGTAGCATTTGTTCATATATAAATTCATATGATCTATTATAATCAGTCAGTTAAGTGCCATACGTGATACACACTTAGGCGATCATGTATCTGTCGATACGTGACTGACGAGGCAGATTCTTCCCATTTGTTTCTGCGGTAGACCAGTTGCCATCTAAGGCTATAGAACTCGGTCTGTCCTGCTACTTACTGGGGCGCGGGGAGAAGAAGAAGATTCATACCTTTCCCAAGGGTATTAGCATGTAAGGGAATCTAATGGGTTCCACTGGAATTCGAACTCGGCTCTCCGATTCCTCAATCCGAAGCGCTATCCATTACTCTGCCTATTATAATACATATTTGTGAAATACATCGGTTTCATGCTTTGGCACACATCTATGAATCTAGGATATGGATCTCCCCACTCTTCTACATCTCAATATTCATAAGGTAGTAGCCATATAAAATATAAATTTTATTGTAATCTTATTATGCATTATAACAGATCATATGAAATACAGGTGAACAATTCAATTAGAAAAATTGAAAATAAATAGACTGTATTTAAATACTAATTAGAGACACGTCATAAATAAATCAACACTGTCTTTGTTATATTCCGTGCTAAGGGAATAAATACTTAACCCCAGGTGGATACTAGAAGAAAGGTTTATTGTACACAACAAGTACAATATGAAATACGGTACAGTTATATACACAGGTCACTCTAGTAAGTGAGTGCCACTAATTGGAAGGTCGAACGGGCTTGCGTCTTCTCGCTCTCACTTTTAATATTTAACACCCCCCAGGATGTATGTGGCACAAGGCCGAGTTTACCATGGGTTCTCCGAGCTCGGCCAAATATATCCCCTTAGAACCCGCATAAACGGGTTCAGGGTATGTCTACTCCCCCGGACGAAACTCTGCCTCGTCCGGGTTGCTCTCTGCTCAAGGCAAAGAGTTCGACAGTGAAGAACAGGAGAGAGCACTGTTCTGGCTCTCACTCTTCCCCCCAGTCTCTCGTAGACGGTTGACTTTATAGGTACTTACTACCTATAGTTTAATCATTCAAGGGGGTGACTAGTTATTCCATTACATCAGTCTTGTGGCAATTTTTAACATCAATTTAAAGTCTTTCCTGTTAAAAAAATTGAATAATTAACACACTTAACATTATTTATGAATAAAAATGACAATAGGAAAACTGGTAATTGCTGACGCGTTTCGTCCAATGTGGACTTTATCAAAGCAAAATACGAAAATGAAATTAAATGAATAAAGTAACTAATAAAAACAAAAACAGAATGTACCTAGCAACTGGAATGTAGAGAAACGCTATTTTCATATTTTTTAACTGAAAAATAACGTCAGAGATTGTCACGTGTGGAGAATATTGTCATTATATCTGTGTTGATGTATTCAGCCATTTTCTTTCGATTTTATGAATCTGTTGTGTATATTTGTTTGTAAGAGCATTAATGTATGAAAAAATAGTGAATTTTATATCGTGTTTTATGAGACTTAACATGACCAAAACGAATTGACGAATTTGGACGAAAAAAAAAAACGGTGCCCAGAATAACGTCAAAATCCGTGAAAAACTTTCATCTTTTAATAGTCAGTTGTGCTTAGTTTAATTTGTAACGTATATAAATGCAGGTAGACAAAGCAAATGTGATAAATGACTGACCGAGGTCTCCAAACAGTTTTTCTCTTCCTGCGGTCCGGGGAGGAGTACGAACCGGTCCTGAGTATATCTGTGATATGCTAACACTATAATATAACGGAGAGAAGGATGGCTGAAAGGATGGCTGAAATGCAGACATGCATTAATCTCAAACCTTGCTACTAGATTGCCAATTAGGTCTCATCGTTTCACTATTGAATTAGCTAGATGGAGATGTTCTGCTCTAATAGTTTCTTTTTTTTGCACTTCTCGCCTGTGGAGGGTGGTTTTTGATTTCTAGCTTCCTTGCCATCCTTCAAAACTTTGAATGTAACACCTTTCACGATCTTCTATTTTCCAGTTTCCAGTCCCCTATTATAGGCATTAGTATATTCAAGTGCAAAGGTTTCCTTGTCGTCCCCTCTCGAATCTATGATACATACCCACCAATCTATAATACGGGGCCCCCCATTTTACTAGAACTCGATGGAAGGCAAAAAATTCTTGTATGACATAGCGATATAAAAAATAAAAAAAAGTTAGTATTCATATAAAATATAAATTTTATTGTAACCTAATTATGTACAATAAAGGGTTATATGCAATATACGTTAAGAATTCAACTAGAAAATTTGAAAATAAATACAATGTATCTAAATACAAATTAGAGACATGTCATAATAGATTATTCTATCTTAAATAAATCAACAATGTTTTCCGACAATTTCTAATTGATATTTCTCTTCTTAAAAAGTTGAAGAATTTTAACATATGGATAAAAAAATATATAGTGAATTTTATCTAGTGTTTTTTTCGAGACTTACCATAAGCAAAACAAAAACACAGATTTGAACGAAAAAAAAAAAGACCCTAGAATAATGTCAATAACCGCAAAAATCTTTCATTTTTTAATAGTCAGTTGTGCTTAGTTTAATTTGTGACGTATATAAATACAGGTAGACAAAGCAAATGTTGATAAGATAGCGAGAGTCACAAAGCACTTGCCCGGGGTACCCCACTCAAACTCGGGCCCCCTTCTGGTCGGGTGGTTTGAGATTCATGACTTTAGGATGATTTTATTGCTAATCTACAAGAATTGTTAAAAATAGTCATCACCTTTTTTTTTTTATGAGCGGACCAGACAATTAAACTAGTGCCAGATAGGTGATATGCAAAGTATATGTATCTAAATTTACTTACCCATCAAAATCGCTGAGGTCACATTTTTGTAAGTACTCGACAGAGTGTCTCTGCCTCTCCGTCACTGAGTAAATAAATAAAAATAAATAAAAACATTAATAATGCGAATCAAAAGCTTATTTGACAAATAAGATGGGACAATTCCTACTTAGAAATTTGCATATTACCATGACTATAATCTGAAATCATTTATTGTCCTAATAGCCTTCCATAGCCTTTTTCAGCCCCACGCTCCTTAAAGCCATGTATCGTCTGTTACTTGGCCTATACGAAAACCCAACAATTTACTTTCCAATCCTCAAAGTTCGTAGACACTACATTTAAGAGTAGGTACCTTCACAGATTCGCGATACCTAAAGTTTAAAATGAATTTTAAAAAATGAAAAATCTTTCTTGAAGCTTTTATTTTAGTTAATAGATTAAATTTAATATTTCCAATAAGCAAAATACTTTTCTGTATTTCAAAACTAATTTAAATTGACTGAGAGGATTTTTTTTCTTTTTTTGCTTAAACGTTTGATGGTAAGTCAAAAATTATCTGCACTTTCGCCATTACATATCTTTAGATAAGAGTGCAGATAATTTTTTATTTCCCTCATATATATATATATACATACATACGTAAATATATATATATATATATATATATATATATATTTAAAGACATTTTTATGTTTATACATCCTTTTTTTATAGATACAAATATTTACGTAAATGCTCTGTTTTATAATAAACAGTATTAAACAACATTTACCGGCCTGAATGTCCGAGAAATTTTCATAGAAATTATTCGTCCGTCGGTAAATGTTGTTTAAAACTGTTTATTATAAAACAGAGCATTTACTTAAATATTTGTATCTATAAAAAGAATGTATAAACATAAAAATGTCTTAAAAATAATTGTCGGACTTTGTCCATTTCATAAATATATATATATATATATATATATATATATATAATTATTATTTATAAAAAAATTATAACATAAGTATGTTATAAAATCACTACAAAATAGTCATTTTGTTTAAACACATTCTGTGTCTTATCAAGTGGTGATGTTGAAGATAAAAAAATAATAAAATAATATATATATATATATATATATATATATATATATATATATATATATATATATTTGGGCAGCAATCTTTCTTTCAAGCATCTTTCTTTGAAAACGGCCGACAAGGAAGATTTAATTAATATTTTATTTAGTTTTTTCAGCTTTCTAGCATTTTTCAGGAATTAAAGAATATAAAATTTGTCCTTAGTTAATATTCCAAACGTTTTTGGTTAGTTCTATACCCATTATCAAAGATATTTTGGTATGTCGAGTTTGTGTGTATTCTACATGGTAGTGTAGCTGTGTGGAGTGTATGCATTTTTCGGCGGTCACGTGATATGCGTGACTGGTTGACCTGGGCATCACTTCTGTTTTTAGAAAACTTTTAACACGGATTTTTCTTTAAAGGTTCTTGTAAATTGTGCGTTAATAAATTTTTATTAATCGCACTCTGTGAGAGGTGGCACAAGGGGGTAGTGGGTGTGTGCGATATACGTAATTGGTTTTTGACAAGTAACATAGTCTTGTACTGGGCATTGGAATTGGTACACTAAATTGGTCACGGCTAATTTAGATTTGGTGGGTTTATTTCAGTTAGTGACGACGAGATTTGCAGTCTTTCATTTTCTATATAATATTATAAACTTTATATGTTTATCAAGAATTACAGCCAAAATATGGTATTTAATAATTGTCCTTATATCAAATTCGCCTTGCTTATAGTTATTGCACATCTGGTTGCAATAAAATATGTTGATATTTTGTGGCATTGTATTTTTATTATTGGTGTTGTGTATTTTTTGTAAGAATAATTTTATTTGTTTATCAATGATAGGAAAATTATTGATGACTATTGTATTCGTTTTATATCTTTCAGTTCGCTAAAAAAATATCATTTGGAAAGAGAAATTTTGGTATTCTCTGTTTAAGAAGTTTGTTATGAGTGCTATTTTTTTTTATCTTTCAGTGCATTGGCTATCATAGTTTAGAAGACAAGAGTTCATCCTGGCAGGTTTTTTTTATACTGGTTCGATTTTAACACTATCTCAACGTCAAGGAATGAGATCGTGTTATGTACTTTGGGTTCATATGTGTACTTTAGCGATGAAGTTTTTTCAGAAGTTGATTTTAGCTTTGCGATTACATCATTATTTCTTATCAAAACGAAAATGTCATCGACGTACATTGTATAGTTTACAGGTTTATCAGTTATTTTAAATAATTTTTTTCAATGGGGACATGTAAAATTTAGCGAAGGTGTGACTTAAGTGGTTTCACATGCTAACACAGACACACACACACACACACACATATATATATATATATATGTGTGTGTGTATGAAGAAATATAGTTTTAAGTTGTGGTATATTTATGAGATAAAGTGCTCAATATCAGAGGTAAAGCGTATTTAATATAATTATAAAAGTGAACATTGAAGTCAACACTCAGAGGCGACAGACTGTTTCATGCTGGGTGCAACTGTCAGGCGGCCTGACTATTGCGTCCAGCATGAAACAGCCTGTCGCCTCTGAGTGTTGAATTCAATATCACTTTTTATATATATATATATTATATATATATATATATATATATATATATATATATATATATATATATATGTATGTGGGGTTGTGACTAAGACTGGTCGATTTTGGAAGCGTGCTATTGCATTCAATTTGAAAGTTGGGGTTTGACAATAAATAACAACAAATTTTCTTTTTTCAAAATAATTACCAGTTTTAAAGGAAACGAGTTTAAAGATTAAATTTAGGTTCAAAATCGTAGCTTTGGAATTTAATTACGGTGATCAATAAAAGCCTTATTGCACAGCCTCATAAAATTTATAATTTATTGAAGCTTACAAATTGTATATTCACAATATGCATGGCAAAAGAACATTATTACTAAATCATTCTGCCATAATAAGACCTTCATTTACTTCAAAGGGAAATTATATTGAACAATTTAACTATATTATGATGTTATATGTAATGTACAGTGCAGTTGTTTTAGTGCGATTTTCAATAAACAATGCAAATTTCAAACATTTTGTCTCATATTTTGTGCTCAGCAATATCATGGCGTTTTATGCATTTTATCTATTTTTTGCTTTTATTAATTATGATTTAACAAATAATCTAATATATCTTATCCATTGAGTAGCCTTATTTGTAAATTTTTACAATTGTTTACACGGTTTTTATTTATTGAATACAGTAAAAAAAATTGCATATTTTGCCAGTGGTTATTCATAATTAGTATTTTGGTTTGAATATATTTTCCATTCAATCTAATTAATACAAAATATATCAATGTATTTGAATTTATTATTGAAATAGTAAAATTTTGAAGTTAGTTTTCCATGCAAAAAACCTTGGGTATTTCGATATATTTTTTCAAACGATATTTAAAAGTAAATGCTCAAAAATTGGTGAGAGCTATGAATCCAATTTTTATTGGCAGTACTTATCATAGGAAGACCCAGCTTTCACACTGAATGCAATGTTGATTTTCTGAAAACAGTGAAAAGTCAACCTGTCCAATTTTGGTCGTGTGTTGTTCAATATTATTTTCTGTATGATGTGTTTTGTAAATATTGACTGAGTTGCTCTTACGACAGATGATGATGGTGACATTGATTATGATGATGATGATGATGATCTTCTTTTTTTTTTTTTATAATACACTTACCAACTTCGGTGACCTTGATTCCGGCCAATTCAAAAATTGGACGAACTTTGTTGCGAAAGATCTTCACGCCGCGATTCTTACCACTCTTGGGACTGACAAAAGCAAGGAAATGTTTTGGTCGGTTTTGGCCTGACAGCGGCAACAGAATCGAGAAAGAAAGAAAGAAAATCCAGATATGTTAGTAAAATCTCAAAAGTACATAAAAATAAATAAGTACGTGAAGTTAATAACGACAGTATTACAAGCAAGACTCGTACAAAAACAGATATTTTCTAAAAATGAACATTTTCTGAAAAAAGACCATAAATGAATCGCTGTCAGCTAAGATTGAACTTACTTCGACCATGCAAAATGGGAATATTAATTACTTTTTCACGGTGACGTGAGCTTAAATATTGTGATAAGCTTAAGTGAATATGGCACAAGGTTATAAATGTCGGGCGCTCAGTAATCTATAAGAAATCGGATATGCAAATGTTAAGATGAACTTCATTCTTTTACTTCGCTTTTAGAGCTGAGACATGCCATATCACTTCTACGGAGTCAAACATGTAAGAGAGAGAGAGAGAGAGAGAGAGAGAGAGAGAGAGAGAGACAGACAGACAGACAGACAGACAGACAGAGACAGATAGACAGACAAACCTTTTTGTTAAGCAAATAATGCTTTTTTTTATTCTGGAGCTGTCAAGAAGCTATTTCGGGAACTCTTGTTATATGGTTCTCAAACCAGATTCGAAATATACATATGAAACGGACATCGAGAGATAAATATGAAACACACACACACACATATATTATAGTGCTATAAATTTTAGTGTGTTCGGTATATATATATAGTATACTTCGAATTTGTTATTTTTTATATATATTATATATATATATATATATATATATATATATATATATATATATATATATATATATATATTGTTACGAACTTGTAGCATATAGATGAACCACGGGTTAAAAAAAAAAGGAAAACGTGGTTTCTTTTCTCGGTCTTCACTCAGAAATGGAAGCGACACAGGGAATCAACGAAGAACAGACGCAAGACGATGGATTTCAAAATTAAACATTTATTTATAAATATATATATAACGAAACAAAGAAAGAAAAAAAAAGAACATTCATTTAACAAAGGGGGAGGACATCAGTAAAGAATAGAAGGCGCGAGCGAATACATACATATATGAAAATAGATCGAGCCAAAAAGAACCAACTTATCTTGCAGTCGGGCTGGTATCTTCACATAAAGTTTTGATTCGCCGAAGGAGAGTTCTGATGATAAATCAGTATCTTGGCCGGCCGACAATGTTCCTGGATTCTTCTTCTTTTCGCAAGTGTTTGTGGGTCCCCAGCATTTCATACAGGCATTTGGTTGGGTTGATCAGTCAATAGCAGCCTTTCAATCACTGGTCGATAGACTTCGTGGTCTTCCTCATCTCAGTGGGCGGTCTGACGATTTTTGCCCAGCGATGTTCAACTGCCGCTGGTCAGAGGGAAACTGAAAAAATCCTTCTTTGGTTTTCGCTGTCCCCACAGACAGTCACGTGGGTTCCCTTCGTCCTGACCGGGTACGCAGGAGAATAGGGCGCAAATCACGCAGTGTTTGTGTGATGGCCAAAAGTTCAACGCATGCTCCGTACGTCCTGATCACGTGAATCGCAGCATGAGACCCTGATGGTGTCTGGAGTTTACTCATGGTCAAACGCGAAATCTTAGAACCAGGTCATCCTCGCGTCGGGTCACTTCTAAGTTCACGGGCCCTTGGCTGGCGGGGTGGAAGAGAGGATAGGGAGAGAAAGAATTTGTGAAGAGAAGAGGGGGGTATGGCTGATCATAGAATATATTCGCTCGCGAATCGGAAGCATTGATTAAATTTCTGTTTTATCTATTTATTTATCTTTCTTTTTATATCTAACTAATTTTCTCTTTATTTAAAATTTTACTTTAGCCTAACGCCTATATGGTTAATGAAATCGTTGCTACGTGACACCTCCCTAATTAAAAAAAAGAAAAATGCCATTAACGGCAGTTTTCAAAAAAAAAAAAGAGATTGTTTTCGTCCCCGTTTGATCCTCAAAGCTTATCGATCAGATACGGGACAGGGCGTCAGCACACACGTTGTCGATGCCTCTTATGTGCTGAATAGTTAGATCGTATTCTTGTAACGCTAAACTCCAGCACAGTAGTCGCCTGTTCGTATTCTTCATTTTCCTGAGGAAGGTTAGTAGGTTATGGTCAGTATATACTAAAGTAGGCTGACTGGACGAAGACACATACACTTCGAAGTGTTGTAAACTTAACAAAAGGGCAAGAGTTTCTTTTTCTACTGTAGAGTAATTTTTCTGGTGATTGTTGAATTTTTTGAGAAATAACTGACCGGGTGTTCGATACCATTTGCATCGGTCTGTAGTAATACTGCGCCAATGCCATGGTCACTTGCATCTACAGGTAACCTGAACGGTCGGGTAAATTCAGGAGCTTTGAGGACAGGGTTTGAGCACAATAGGGCTTTTTTATTTGATCAAAGGATCTCTGACAGTCGGGTGTCCAATCAAATTTGGCTTTCCTCCTCAACAGTTGGGTAAGCGGTGAGGCTATATCAGAGAAATTCTTACAGAACTTGCGATAGTAACCCGCCATTCCGAGAAATCTCCTCAGGCCTTTTACATTGGTCGGGGCTGGGTACTTAACTATACTTTGTATTTTTGCCTCGATCGAGTTATCCGCCCATGGCCGACAACGTGTCCGAGATACGTCACTTCTGCCTGGCAGAAATCACTTTTCGCAAGGTTAATGGTGAGATTGGCATGCTTCAACCGATCGAAGACTTTTCGTAGAGATATCATGTGTTCGGCCCAGGTGTTATTGTACACGACTATGTCATCGATGTACGTCTCTACACCAGCCAGATCTCGCAGGCAATGGTTCATCATTCGCTGGAAGGTGGCCTGGGAATTTTTCATCCCAAAAGGCATCACGCGGTATTGATACAGGCCATCCGGAGTCGCGAAAGCAGATATCTCCTTAGCGCGCTCGGTTGGGGCACACACCAATAACCCTTCAACAAATCGAGCTTCGTAATATAAGTAGCCTTGCCTACTTTATCAATACAGTCGTCCATCCTGGGAATGGGGTACGAGTCCGTCTTAGTGACGAAGTTCACCTTTCGGTAGTCGGTGCAAAACCGAACTGAGCCGTCAGGTTTGTCCACTAGCACGCAGGGGAGGACCAACTGCTTTGGCTACGCTCGATAATGCCGTTCTCTAGCATGTAGGCTATTTCTCCACGTAGGATTTCGGCTTTCCGTGGGTTGACTCGGTAGGGATGCTATTTAATGGGGGTGGCATCTCCTACTTCCACATCATGATAAGTAACGGTGGTTTGTTGGGTACGTCAGGGAACAGGCCCCTGAAATCCTCGATAAGGGAGGCTAAATCCTTCCCTCCTCAAGGGCTAAATGCGACAGCTTCGCACTTAGGTCAGCTAGTACCTCGGAGTTGTAAAGTTTGGTGGGGTGGTCACCCCTTTCCATAACTTCTCCTCGGATCTCCGTGGGCTCGGGCGTAGTGTTAGGCCCACTGATTACTAACACAGGGTCGGTCTTTCCCCGTTCATAGTAAGGCTTAAGCATGTTAATGTGACACATCTGCGTCGACTTCCTGCGATCAGGGGTTCTTACGACGTAGTTGAGGTCACCGGCCTTCCTGACCACTTCATACGGGCCATGGAATCGAGCTTTGAGAGGATGTCCGGGCAAGGGTAATAACACTAGTACTTTATCCCCGACACTGAAATTTCGTTCGACTGTGTCTCGGTCGTATCGATCTTTCATTTTATGCTGAACTGACCGGAGGTTCTCGCGGGCCAGTTCACATGCTTCTGCTAGTCGGGTTCGGAAACGTGAAACATATTCCAGCAAATTTTCTGTTACTGGGTCTTCCCGCAACAAACCTTCCTCAGTACCTTTAAAGGACCGCGGACTGAATGCCCAAATATTAATTCAAATGGGCTGAACCCCAACGATTCCTGTACGGATTCGCGAGCGGCGAACATTAGGAATGGGATACCTTCGTCCCAATCGTGTTGGTGGTCCAGGCAATATGTTCTCATCATGCTCTTCAAGGTGGAGTGGAACTCTCCAAGGCACCTTGGGACTGGGGGGTGATAGGCGCTTGACTTAATGGATTTTATACCCAAACTTCTCGTAACTTGTTGAAACACCCCTGACATGAAGTTGGATCCCTGGTCTGACTGTATCACCCTGGGTAAGCCGACCATGGTGAAAAAGCTAACAAGGGCCTTTACTATTTTCCTGGCGGATAGATTTCTCATGGGTATCGCTTCGGGAAACCTGGTCGAGGCGCACATGATCGTTAGCAGGTATTGGTTCCCTAACTTAGTTTTGGGTAACGGACCAACACAGTCTACGATAATGCGACAAAATGGCTCCTCGAAGGCAGGAATGGGATGTAGGGGTGCGATGGGGATTTTCTGGTTCGGCTTCCTACAACCTGGCAGATGTGGCAAGTCCGGCAATGCTCAGACACGTCCCTTCGGATACCCGGCCAGTAAAAGTATCTGACGATCTTATCGTGCGTCTTGTTAACGCCAAGGTGACCCCCAATGGGATCTCATGAGCTGTCCTCATGACCTCCGGTCTGTACAGTTTAGGGAGTACTATTTGGTGGACTGTCGACCAGTCTTCTGAGGCGGAGATGTGCGGGGTCTCCACTTCCTCATTAGTACCTCATTCTTAATAAAGTATCCAGTTGGAACTTTCTCCAACTCATCCTCGGGCAATACGTGACGGAAGAGTGGGGTGAGCTCAGAATCACTCCCCTGCTCTGTTATAAGTGCTCTCCTCGATAATGGAATGTCCATAGCGGGCTCAACAATACCATCGCTATTTCCAGTTGGGTTACTATCGGGAGGATAATTTAATCCCACATCAGGATTTATAAACGTCTGCGATAGGTCTATCACTTCGTCCTCTGTCCTATCGATTATCTCGTTTATCTTTTCATCGGCCTTCTTTCTGGCCTGTGCTCTGGTCACTGCACACGAGGGAAATATATCGAGATTCTCTTCCTCGATATCTTCGGTGTCTACCGAAGCAACCGGTTCCGGAACTACTTTAGGGTGGGGTATCACCCTACCACCCGCCAATTCGTTTCCTAACAGCATGGATATGCCTTTCATAGGCAAACTAGGAACTACTCCGACCTCGACAGGGCCAGAAACTAACCCAGACGTGAGGTGGATTCGATGAAGGGGAACGCTAACAAAGTTGCTGCTAACACCCTGTATGATAACAAATTCGCCAGTGGCCGAATCCGATCCACACGGCACGAAGCTCTCCACAATCAGGGACTGAGTGGCCCCAGTGTCCCGCAAGATCTTCACGGATTTCTTCTTCGTGGGGTTATCAACGGGGATACAGCACCATTAGACACAAATGGCCTATACTCCTCCCTCACATCTTCATTCGGTTTCCTATTTAGGTAACGCTGTCGGAAGAAATTAGCCCTTGGGGTCTCTCTTGACTTAGGGCTCTGGACTCGGCATTCCGCTTCGTCCAACAATTCGACACGAGGTGTCCTACTTTATTGCAGTAGTGGCACATCGGGAGTTCCCTCTCTCCTATTCGTCTGCCGATAAACCGGTGACGGAGAACTAGGATTTTGAGATTTGGTATCTCTCGGACTGGGTAGTTGGCCTGAACTAAACCGATCGACCAAACTTCGAATTCGGACCAGAACCAGATCCACGTCTTGGGTGTGGACCGCTTCCAAATTCGGATGGGTTGTTATGATTGAACGTACCCCGCTTATGTGTTAACGCGTATTCGTCAGCGAGGGTGGCCATCTCATATAAAGTATCTACCCTTTTTTTTCATCGAGGTAGGTTTTCAAATTATCAGGGACACATTCTTTGAACTCCTCTATCAGGATCATTTGCCTTAGCCTATCGTGATCTGCCTCGATGTTTTTCGATAAACTCCATCTATCGAAATAGGTTTCTTTTTGTCTAGAAAATTCTACATAAGTCTGTTTGTCTCCCTTTCGGCAGGCTCTAAATTTTTGCCGGTATGCCTCCGGCACAAGCTCATACGACTTTAAAATGGCCGATTTCACAATGCTATATTCAGCGCAATCTGCTACTGAGAGCGCGGCATACGCTTCTTGGGCTTTGCCTTTTAATGCGGTCTGCAGTAAAATTGGCCACATTTTCTATGGGCCATGCTAGGTTTGAGGCGACCTTTTCGAAATGCTGAAAATATTTGTCGACGTCAGCCTCGTTAAACTGCGGTACGAGTCGGACTTGCTTAGTTGAACTCACTACTTCTAGCTTTGTGAAGTTCCCGCTTTTCGTCTAACTCCCGAAATCTAGTTTCTTCCTCAATTCTAGCTTTTGCTATTTCAGCTTTTGCTCTTTCAGCTTTGGCTCTGACCTTAGCCTCGGCCTCAATTTTCACTTTCTCGAGCTCGAGTTGGGCCTGCGAAAGTTCCGACGTGTCTACTGATAATTGACGTAATTCTTCTACGTCGAAGATGTCGTTATCTACCATATGTTCAGAGACTATCCTGACTAGCTGAGTTTTTCTTATAGCCTTCGTTACCTCTAGTTCTAATTCCTTCCCTATTTCAACTATATCATCCTTCTTAAACTTACATAATTTCTCCATAGAGGGCGATGCGAGAAAACTATCTATAACCGACATCTTGGCCTGTAGTTCGCCGACACCCTGAAGTTGTGCGATTCTTACTGAGTGAAAAAAACAGGGAGAAAAGATTCTCGGAACGAGCCCCAATTTTATATGTTACGAACTTGTAGCATATAGATGAACCACGGGTCTAAAAAAAAAGGAAAACGTGGTTTCTTTTCTCGGTCTTCACTCAGAAATGGAAGCGACACAAGGGAATCAACGAAGAACAGACGCAAGACGATGGATTTCAAAAATTAAACATTTATTTATAAAATATATATAACGAAACAAAGAAAGAAAAAAAAAAAGAACATTCATTTAACAAAGGGGAGGACATCAGTAAAGAATAGAAGGCGCGAGCGAATACATACATATATGAAAATAGATCGAGCCAAAAGAACCAACTTATCTTGCAGTCGGGCTGGTATCTTCACATAAAGTTTTGATTCGCCGAAGCGAGAGTTCTGATGATAAATCAGTATCTTGGCCGGCCGACAATGTTCCTGGATTCTTCTTCTTTTCGCAAGTGTTCGTGGGTCCCCAGCATTTCATACAGGCATTTGGTTGGGTTGATCAGTCAATAGCAGCCCTTCAATCACTGGTCGATAGACTTCGTGGTCTTCCTCATCTCAGTGGGCGGTCTGACGATTTTTGCCCAGCGATGTTCAACTGCCGCTGGTCAGAGGGAAACTGAAAAATCCTTCTTTGGTTTTCGCTGTCCCCACAGACAGTCACGTGGGTTCCCTTCGTCCTTGACCGGGTACGCAGGAGAATAGGGCGCAAATCACGCAGTGTTTGTGTGATGGCCAAAAGTTCAACGCATGCTCCGTACGTCCCGATCACGTGAATCGCAGCATGAGACCCTGATGGTGTCTGGAGTTTACTCATGGTCAAACGCGAAATCTTAGAACCAGGTCATCCTCGCGTCGGGTCACTTCTAAGTTCACGGGCCCTTGGCTGGCGGGTGGAAGAGAGGATAAGGAGAGAAAGAATTTGTGAAGAGAAGAGGGGGGTATGGCTGATCATAGAATATATTCGCTCGCGAATCGGAAGCATTGGATTAAATTTCTGTTTTTATCTATTTATTTATCTTTTTTATATCTAACTAATTTTCTTTATTTAAGATTTTACTTTAGCCTAACGCCTATATGGTTAATGAAATCGTTGCTACGTGACAATATATAAAAACTATATTTCTTCATATTCAGCTCCTGATAAACAGTAGAGCACTTTACATTTATAACACACACACACACACACACACATATATTGTGTGTATTTGGGCAGCATTTTTTCATTGATGCATGTTTCATTAAATAATATAAACAAGTGTTTATTTATTTTATGTGAATTCTTTTCATATCGTCTGATAAACTTAATAACATTATCATTAAACGAAGGAAGAAGATCACAATATTAATATATATTTTTTAATCTTATCTAAGCTTTCGGCTTACATAAGCCATTATCAAAGATGGCAATTACATTTCAATATATTAACCAATACACGGACAATAATGACAGTAATTTTTCTTTGGCTATTTCAGTTTGCCTTTTCACAAGGCTACATTTATAATTCCAAGTGTTGGCAGTTTGGTGGGCCGCTGATATATTCAATGAAAAAATGCTGCCTAAATACAACACAATTTAAATGACATAATCCAGCAATGAAACATGCATCAATATATATATATATATATATATATATATATATATATATATATATATATATATATATATATATATTATTATTAAAATTACATAAACGTTATTTTTTAGTGGATACCTATATTTGAGTAAACGATCATTTTATTTATTAAACAATATATTTATTTATTTTCGTCTAGATGCCAGAATATTCGTGTAATCTTATAGAAAAATATGCTCTATCCTGCCAAGGAGGACGTAGGCTCGTGTCCGGCCCGAGAGCGTATATTTTCCTTGAATAAAATTTCTCGAATATTCAGGCCGGTAGACGAAAATAAATAAATAAATATACCGTTTAACGAAGAAATAAATACTTCAATAAATAAAACGGAGCATCTATTCAAAATGTAGGTATCTACTAAAATAATGTTTAAATAATAATATATGCATATTATGCACACACACACACACACACACACACACACACACACGCACGCACATATATATATCAGGTTAAAAAAAATAATGACGTAACAATGTCGTTTTTTTGACGTATTTTTAACATAAAAAAACGACATTCTTACGTCATTATTTTTGCACCAACCTAACATATATATATATATATATATTACGATAAACGTGCAATCAATTTTACAAATTCATGAATTATTCACACAAAACAAATGCAAAGGTTAATGATTTAATTGGCGAGAAATCCATCGTCGCAAAACAATTCAAATAATATACAAAACTCCGAATCCGTTATGAATGAAATGATCCTTGTTTCTATAAATTTTGCTGTATTAGTTCTTATTTTTACTACGAAGCTTTCGTCTGTTCCTACAGACATCTTCAGGTATAGAATAGATGTTGTTCTTGTTTTTTTCTTAGTAATAAGAGGACAACGAAAATATATGTATTGTTGTATCCGAAAATGCCAATTAAATCATTAACCTTGCATTTGTTTTGTGTGAATAATTCATGAATATGTATATATATATATATATATATATATATATAGAGAGAGAGAGAGAGAGAGAGGATTTCGTGGAAAGAGAGAGCGAAATGGGATGGGTGAGAGATAAAATGTAAGTACTTACTGATAGTCATACGGTCCCGAAGGCATTTGGCAAATTCCCGGTTTAGCCGGACGGGTCCTTGGAAGGTAACGGAAGCCGTTCCCAAAATAGCCCCGCTGTAGTGTTTAATGTAATGAATGGTGAAACTTCCTTCACTGTTGTCAGTATACCTGGAATCGGAAAGATTACGAACGGGTTCCCTATGGCCACTTCCGGTTGCAGCCGCCGACGTGGACGCCGATCCATTTGTGTCCAGTTTCTTGTACACCTCCTTTTCCAGGACGAACAGCGGGTGGACAGACGCCGATCGCTTTGAGCCGTTCAAACTGCGGCCGCTTGCACGGGGGGTGACATATTCTTGCTCGGTGACAGCGATCACTTCACAATAAGGAACATTACCTGTCAACGAAAAAGAAGCAAGAATTAGGCTTGGATTATCGGATAGATTATTTAATTTGGCTTCGTCCGGTAAGGATCGAACTCAATACTCCTACTTTTTTTTTTACTAATGTTCGCACAATACAAGGCCCAAGAGCCACTCAAGGTAGAAGTCTTATATGTGGTGTTATATGAGCGTAAGAATGGGCAAGAAGTGAAGTTCATGGTGCTAAGCAGGAAAGATAACAGCCAACTCTAGACTTGAAGAGGCCAATATTTAATTAGTGAATAGCATTTGTCATGGGTCCTTACCTATAACTACAGAATGAACTCTTCCTAACACTGTATACTACGCCTTTCAAGAGAGAGGGTCGACCAAAGCCGAGCTTTTCGGCTTGATTTGGTCGAAATGGGGTCTCTGAGCAGAGAGGAACTCGGACGAGGCTCCGAGAAAGGGCAGAGTCTCGTTCGGGAGGTTGACCAACCCGATCCCGTTTATACGGGTTCTACGGGCATTTTTTGGCCGAAAAAGGGCTCGGGAAACCCACGTTAAACTCGGCCTTGTTCCACATGCAAACCCCTCGTTTGGGGGGGCTAGATACCGAATCGAGTCGTGCCTTTATAGTAGTTCACTCCAAACCAGACTGACAGTCATACTAACACCTTCCACACCTTGTATTATTATTTCGTGTAATATACCTTCGTTATTTCTACTCTTGTGTTCGTGTTGTTCTTCCTTGGTCCTGACCTGGACCATAACAATTTCAGAGTCCAGTCGGAATCGTTAAAAGTACAGCGTGGACGTAAACTTTAGAAAGAACCGGAAACCGAATCCTAAACAGGAAACAAAAGATGAACTGGGGAGTGGGTGTGAACCTATCTACTCCTATTGCAGACTTAAAATAAATAAATAATATATAAATAAAATTTCAGAGTTCAGAACGGTGACATCAGAAATATAGAGTTGAAATAGACTTTAAAAAAAAACTGGAAACCGAATCCTAAACAGGAAACAAGGGATAAACCTCTACTCCTGTTCAAAAGACTGAGGAGAAGTGTGAATCAAAACGATAGGTGAACCCATCTACTATTAATGATTTGTCATGTTTAGTGCTGTTTAACAAGATATATTGCTTCTTTTTACTTTCATTAGCATCCCGACCATGAGATCCGGGTTCGAATCTCACTGTGGTCGATTTTTCAAGGAAGTGACATCACAATTAATATTGGCTTGGAAGGCGATCTCAGCGAACGGTACCATTGGTAACCATACTACGTTTTGCCCAAAGTCTTTGGTGTAAATGTGGGTAAACTGTTCAGAATATGCCGATAGTCACAAGTCATCGTGACCGAGGATTTATGGTTATGTTCAAACTGGTGATCCCGCCAGATTATGAGCTATCTCCCAGAAAGAGTTACAGTATAAACCACAGCTTGGTTCTATGAGTTTTGAACAAATACAAGTCTGTCTGAGCTTGCGTCTGTAACAAGGATTAGCTAGCCACTCTGAGAAACAGCCCTACGGTAATTTTTTTTTATTCTAAATATGGTCTTTCCCCTTTTTTTTTAAAATAATAATTTCGTCCCAAGCAAAGTAATAAACTCACGAATACGTAAGATATACTGAGTGTAAAGAATATGAGAAAAAAAAAACATTACAATAAAAGAAACATTACTAAGTTGAAAGCATAATAAAAGAACAGGAATTAAAATGTATTATTTTGTATAATTAATTAGTGGATAATGTATTCCTTTTGTGTATTTCTTTATAATCATTTCATCCCAAGCAAGGCAACGAGAAGCCATTAGCCCACAAAGGGTTACCGGCTGTTAGAGAATATGAGAAAATATACTATTAAGGAGAGAGGACAATAAATGAATAAGAATTAAGAAGACAGGAGATAACGATAGACATTGCATTTAATTTTTTGTTGATCAAACTTGACTGAAAAGCAAGAAACCGGAAGAGAGTTTCACAAGCGAGAAGTGCGAGAGAAGAAACCGTTAGCATAGAACTTACGGTTGCATCTAGCCATTTCAATTGTAAAATGATGTAAAACGACGAGACCTTGCCGCCAATCTCGCTGTACGCTTAAATTAATAAAGTCTAGGAACCATAGAGAAACGATCATTTATAGTATTTATAGAAGTGGCACAGGGAAGCTACGTCACGGTGGTGTGAAAATGATTGAAGCCGAGATGCCGGGTCATGATCGATAATATTGCAGATTCTTCTTTTTCTTTTTTGTCAAGAATCTTTAAATACATAGTAGAAATACCAGACCATATGTGACAGAAATATTCAATTCAAGAATGAATGGTAGACTTATAAATATTCAAATCTTAAGTTTTGTTGTACCTCACTTCGATTGCTGCATATGGGGAGCACATTTTCTTTATTAAGCAATACACCATTAAGTAATACACGATGTTTTTTGTTTTTTAATGAGGTATCATTTCTGTTAATTCACTCCAAATAATATAACGCTACTTATCGCAAATATTAATTCACCCCAAGAAATTATAAATTTTAAATCAAAGTTTTTTTTTTTAATTAAATTTTTGGCACTGTTTTGAATTTATAAATTTTAAATCAAAATTTGTTTAGCTTGCTCCGCAACAATTCCAACCCTTAGAACGGAAAAATAACCAAAAAAAAAAAAAAAAAAAAATCAGAGTTATTCACTTTTTATAAGTGTGGATGATATTCGAGGTACTTACAAAGAATTATACAATTTAAAAAAGAAATGAAAAAAAAATTGTTTTTGGCTTATTTATGGAGGTAAACGAGAACGCAGACCCCACACTTAGAAATAACGCACCCTAGTCAACTCAACCGGAGTGGAATGGAAATGCCTCGCTCTGAGAACTTGGTGTTAATTTTAGTAAATACTAGCAGTAGAGCCCGGCGTTGCCCGGGGATGTAACGGTAAGAGATAGATCAAGTATCGACCATCATAAAGACTGAAAAATAAAATTGACAAAGGTCAATTTAAGGTTGACGGACACGCATGTCTTAATTATTATTTTTTTTTTTTTTTTACGAATTGGTCAAACCCAAACTCAAACAAAAACATTGTTTTCAATCATTATGAGTCTACCGATTGAATAGAATTATTTTTTTATAAACAATTGTCTTGTAAATGGAATATTTAAAGCATTCTGAATTTAAAAAATAAAAAAAAAGTGTGCAAGACAATAAGAAACACTACTAAAAAAAAAAGTGAAGTTTTTTTTGAAATTGGTTGAAAAATATAGGAAATCTAATCCCATATATACATGAACACACAGACACAAAATCAACCTGGCTTTTATAAGTATAAATCGATATGAGTTGTCCCCCTTTCATTCTCGCGATTAATCGTGTTTTCAAATTTATTTTGCGCAAAAACAATTGTGTTTTTCCAATTTTTGGCACTGTTAGAACCACCGCAAGGTAATTTTGCGTAGTCCTGTGAAGTTTTGTTGAAATCGGTTGAAAAATGTAGGAAATCCGATCCAATATATAAACGTACAGACACAGACACACACACACACACACACACACACACACACAAAATCTGCGTTTTATAATAAGTAAGATAAATTCCTTTTACTTTGGGCTGAATTAACAGAAAGGTTCCAAGACAGGCGTATACTCGAACACGAGTATCCAATAAAAAAAGAAAAATGTTTGACAAAATAAAAATAATTCTATAGGGAAAGTGCGAGCCCAATGAGCAAACATTCGGATGAAGTAAACGTCGGTTCGGTATTTGGCTAAGGTCGAAGCAATTTAAAACAGATCACTCTCTACTGGCTTATTTAACGTAAAAATCTGTTTTTATTATACTCTCATACCTCGGTATTACGGACAAAACCTGGAGCAGCCGACTCAGTTTCAAGCGTTTCACCCCAAGCAAGTCGAGAAGCCACTAGGACGCAAGGGGTTACAGAAAATTTGGAGCAAGATCAGATAGGAGAGATAGAAGAAAGGATGAGGAGAAGGATAGTGGATAGATCAAGGCAACTGGAGATGTCGATTGACATTACATTTGAATAGCTGAGGATTATAGCTCTCAGGGAAACTGGAATAGGGAAGGAAGTTCCACAGGCGAGAGGTGCGAGACATGAAGCTATTGGAGTAGAAGAGACGGCTACATTTAGGGGTTTTGACAGTGAAAGGGCGAGAGCGGGATGCCAGTCTCGTAGGGCGCTTGAACTCATGAAGTCTGGGAACCAGCGAATGCAGCTCCTCGGAACAATTGCCATGAAAGTATTTGTAAAACAGACAGAGAGAGGCGACGGCGTCTGTGATAAAGTGACTGTAGACGATGCCAGAGCAAGGCCAATTATATTTATATCCGCCTCTGGAGCCTATCAAGAACCCTGAGGCAAACAAAAGGGCTCCAGACCATATATGGCAGCAATACTCCATGCAAGAGCGAATTGTTGATTTGTAGGTCTGGAGGATCGATTCGGGAGAAACATTTCCTGGCGCGGCAGGGGAGCCAACTTTCTTTGCGGTGGACGAAGCAATTGACTCAATGTATTTGTTCCATCTCAGGTCAACAGTCAACGTGAGACCGAGCAGCCGCAGAGAAATCCTCTCGAGAAGTTGAATGTCAGGCATTCTAATGGAGGGTAGGGAAGGATCTCTGTGGTGTGTAATAGAGAGCAGTTTTGTTTTTGAGGCATTAAAGTTAACCAGCCAATTCCTGCCCCAGTTGACAACCGATTGGAGGTCCTTTTCGATCTGCGAATTGCCATGACTTCTTTGGAAAGATAAAGGAGTGGCTTCCCGTTGCCTTCTCCACAGATTCCTTTTCTTTATCATTTGTGAATTGCCATGACTTCTTACGAAAGATAGTGGAGTGGCTTCCCATTGCCACCTCTACAAATTCCTTGCTCAATATACTTGCAGTATTAACCATAGGTGGGCTCTGTGGGGGGTTGAACAAACATAAATAGAGATCGGTAATCAGATAAGCATACTCGAATACGAGCGGCCAGCTATTACTATTAATTGTTGATATTTTCCACTACAGATTTCGTGTTGGTAGCTAGGGACAATCGCCATTATTAGATCAATGTTTATCCCATTTATCCGTTAAAACTAGGTTTGAGTGTCCTCAAGGCCATAGTTAAACTCCATCGAAGCCATGTTTGTCGATCATCAGCGACGTTGGTTTAGCAACGTCATCGGCATATCTGAGAACGGTTAATTGATGTCAAGCTAAACAGCTGTTGCTGGTCAGTGAAAGCGATAAAGGGACCACAGGAACAGGTACTTTGTGGAATGGACTACTGAATTAATGATTTGAAAATATCACCTTTTTCAAGTTTAAGGTCAACCGTTATCTTTCTTCCATATCCTCATAATCTGTACTTACCTCTTCTTCATTCAGTAACCCTCTTTCTTGAGTGGCACTTGAGCCTTGTACCGGATGATCAATTAGTAAATAGAAAGCCAGGGCTATCATAAAGACCTGAAATATGTCACTTAACCAATTAGAAATGTTGGCTGGTGAACGGATCCTTTGGTGACATGCCTGCATGGGTGCTGTTCAAACAGAAACAAAGTTGAGTCATTTATTCAACTATTCCCATTTTTCCCTTATAACTTAAACACCTGAAGAAGGTCGGAGAAAGGAACAGTGGTAATGTTTTGATTACAAAAAACATTAAGATATTAATATTTTTAGGAATGTAAATATATATATATATATATATATATATATATATATATATATATATATATTTTTTTATCAGCTTTTCAGAGTACGATGTAAAATGTTGGTTGCTTTTGTTTAGCGACATATCAACACCTCTATAGGTTATTTCATGCCAAAATCTAAATATTTTGTACGCATTTTTTTTGTGGGGGAGGAGAGATGATAATGGTTTAGTGATACAAGTTTTACTAATTAACCCATAGCTGGGGAGAGAAGAGGTGGATTCATGCCATTCCCAAGGGTATTTACGCATAAGTGAATATAATGAACCGAACGGGAATTGGAACTCGGATCTCCGATTAACAATTCCGAGTCACTATCCATTACACCACCCACACATCTAAGCTTACAGCACCTGGTATTCCCAAGCGGTCACCCATCTAGGTACCGACCAGGTTCGACGTTGCTTAACTTCAATGGTATTACGAGGACCCCGGTGTTTAAACGTTATGTGGCCGTAAGCCTCAAGCAAAAGGACAGACGGTGCTTAATATAAGTGTTACATGGACCTGTAATATCTTCCACAGTTTCTGGACAAATATATATATATATATATATATATATATATATATATATATATATATATATATATTGATAGATTGATAGAATATTAGTGGTAAATATACACATACATATGCAATCATATATATATATATATATATATATATATATATATATATATATATATGTATATAAGGTGTCCATAAAGTTCGTGTGCACTTTAAAAATTTATAACTTTATTTGCATTTGCGATAGAAATAATTTGTAAAAACGATTAGAAAGAAGTAAATCTATAATTTTTAAAGGTTTTATTGAAATTTTATTTAAGTTTCCACAAGTCCTCCATCATTAGCAATACAAAGGGTAATATGATTTTGCAGTTCACGGAAAACATTTGACAACTGATTTGCAGTAATGCCTGAAATCACATTAGTTATTTTAGCTATACTTAAAACTCGGTACATTAAACTTTATAACATTTTTACAGATTATTTCTATGGCAAATACAAATAAAGTTATAATTTTTTAAAGTGCACACGTTTATATATATATATATATATATATATATATATATATATATATATATATATATATATATGTGTGTGTGTGTGTGTAAATAAAAAGAAAGAACAGTAAGATATATAAATTTGCTTGAGGGTGAAATGGAACTAATGTATTTAATTTAATTACAAAATTAAATTCGAATCTTTTAGCTTCCATTTTTGAAACATGGTTAGAACTGTGTAGCGAAAAAACATATTTTAAATCAATTAATTTATAATATATATATATATATATATATATATATTAATCGGCGTCGGTAGAAAATAAGAATTCCTCCTGCCTCTATACCAGTGGTTACCAAACCGTCCGACGCACCTCTTAGATGTGGCGGAAGAGGATAGCAGGTGAGGCGGAATGATTGAAAGATAATCAAAGATTTAGAAACAATTTAAAAAAAATATATGCTAAAATTAAATATGATCTCAAATTTTAAAATATTTTTATGGATTACTTGTAATTGCATGCATGAGTTCCAAATAGTTATAAATAATTATTGACTGATTTTATCACTTTTTGCATTATTTCAAGTATTAAGACTATAGTCACTAGGTTCCGCAAATTGAAGGAGAGAGTTATCAATGATAATGTTCTGAGTTCAAATCTGCGATTATCTCCCTTTAATCCTCTCTTTGTTTTTTTGTTTTTTTAATTTTTAACTGTATTTTTTATCACTTAAAATTTGTTGAGGCGGGAGCAAATTTTCATTCCGAAAATGCGGCCCAGAGAAAAAAAATCTGGGAACCACTGCAAGCTGACTACTCTTTAATTTTGTCTCCATTTTTTTACTCTCCGTTTTTCCAGCTTGTGTCCGATTTTGCTGTCTTAAAAAAAAAGTAAGTAAAAAAAAATGACCGAATTCTAGAAAGAGTCCTTAAATCGGAAAAAATGAACAAAAAAGAAAAAAGAAAAAGAAAGAAGTTAAAAGGCGAGCATAAAGGAGTCGAAAATAAATAAGCGAAATAAAATGGCCGATATTGAAAGGGGAGAACAAGTCGTCCATGTTTGTGCTGTGAAGTAGAAAACCGGAGAGCCTGAAATCGTTGGAATTTCGCCTCGAGAAGTGGACATTCGAGAAGACAAATTGTCCATGAAACAGTAGGTCGCCATATATCGAGATTAACGAAGCATCACGGAGGGATAAAGATAAACTTATGCAACCCCACGACGCTCTCTGATTTACGGTAATCTAATAGACCATATATATATTTAACACATCGCTACAGTTATATGGGCTTACAAATGGGATTCTTTATGTATATAATTCAAAAACGTCTGCCTTTAATTGAAACGTCTTCTGTTAAACATAATATTAAATTTTTTGTACACACACACGCACAAATATATATATATATATATATATATATATATATATATATGACCGGCTCTCCTGTTGATTTTGGTGTATGTGGACCCAACAGTTCAGTTTTAGAACTGAACAGCTAGGCTATCTACACAGATGAATTGATTAGAGGGGCTAAAGGCTTGTGTAAAAGCCACCTACGCTTTTTGGGATGAACTGATAAGAGAGAAAGGTTGCACAATCCCCAGACAGCGTTTTTCCAGGTTGCCATCTAAGGTATAAGATCCTAGTCTGTCTTGTTATTTAATCCACAGGTGAGAGAAGATGGATTCATACCTTTCCCAAGGGCAATAGTGCGAAATAAGTGAAACAGAATTCGCCTCGTCGATTTTATTTTACACGATTATAACCATTACAAACAAAAACACACGCACATATATACACACACACATATATACATATATATATATATATATATATATATATATATAAAGAAATATAGTCTTAAGGTGTGCTATATTTATGGATAAAGTGCTCAATATCAGAGATAGAGTGTGTATAATATAAAAGTGAAATAAAGTATTTAGAACAGGCTGTTTCATACTAGATGCAAAACGTCAGGCCACCTGACGATTGCATCTAGCATGAAACAGACTGTCGCTCTAAGTGTTGATTTCTATGTTCACTCTTATATATATATATATATATATATATATATATATATATATATATATATATAGCAAATATATGGATATAACAAATATATGGATATAGATCCGACAGTATGAAGAAAAATATACGGAAAAAACAAACAAAAATCCTAATATGCAATTATGCAAATTTTAGGAATACGTTTTCACAACATCGCCCACGCGACGACGACGTGATCATATTTAAACGGAACGCTGATCTTAAAAAAAGGATTTCAGTTATCTGTTTGGATTGGTATTGCTTTTATGTCCATCGTCTTTTCCATGTTGAATTGAATATAGTCTAATGTTAATTATATTTTATGAATATGTCCTGAAGATGGTTTATTAGACCGAAACGTCCGACGTTGACATTATATTAACATTAAAACAGCATAATTGCATATTAGGATTTTTGTTTGTTTTTTCCGTATATTTTTCTTCATATATATATATATATATATATATATATATTGATGCATGTTTCATTAAATAATATAGACAAGTGTTGTCTATTTATTTTATGTAAATTCTTTTCATATCGCCAGATAAGCTTAATAACATTAACATTAAACGGAGAAAGAAAATCACAATATGGATACATATTTTTTTAATCTTATCTAAGCTTTCGGCTTACATAAGCCATTATCAAAGATGACAATTACATTACGATATATTAAGCAATACACGGACCACACGAGAGTGAAAACGGAAAGCATTAAGTGGTCATGTGTGACGTCATGAGCTACGGTGCGATTTTCGCTTCCAGGGTTTCGTATGCACGAGTTTGCTTTTGCTTGGAAATCCCCCATGTAAACATAAACAGACTATCATTAATGTTTTGTCTGTGTATTTTTTAATATATTGTCATCTTGTGTGTGTGTGTGTGTGTGTGTGTGTGTGTGTGTATATATATATATATATATATATATATATATATATATATATATATAAACATCGAGTGGCGACATTTGGACGCAATCTTCAGGTCGTGTAGTGTTTGTTGGTTTATATATGCTAGTCAAGGGTGCATTATGCATTATGGGTTGCTAGGTTTATTATATATATCAAGTCATCTGAAGATCACGTGAGTTTGAAACTCTTGTTACGACTATAGCCATCCTTACATAGAAGTCAATATTGCACTGTGTAGGCACTCTAAGCTTTAAGTATTTACTGAGTTGGTAGATTTGCATTTAGACCTTTTTTTCTTTTTCTTTTTTCAGCATTGTCGTTTTCGTTCGAGACATTATCTGGCTAAAAGTTTTAGGTTTTGCCAAGTTGACTGCGCTATTTTCTGTTATATCTTAAAAGCAAGCACCTCTATCTCATTTTTCCATCTTCTGTTAAAATTCTTCATTCTGTAAATTGAGTACAAATCGCACGACCTTTTGCTCCACCCTTTATCTTTTCTTCCTAATATTTGTCCTGTACATCGTTATTTTTCTGTGGTTTAGTCAGTTCTATATTAATTTCTAATTTTGATTTTAGAGTGAACGGTCGCATATATAAACATATATATATATATATATATATATATATATATATATGCAAAGAGAGAGTGTGTGTGTGTGAGTGAAAGAGAAAGACTTTCACACAGACAGAGAACCGCCTTTTGTTTTCCACCACATTTTGCATGTTTGGATATGGACGATATATATATATATATATATATATATATATATATATATATATATATAGTTTATGCAAATTTAGGTAATCCGTATGGGTAGACCTGAGGAGGATGATATCCAGAGAGCTCAATGTAAAATTAGAGCAGATATGTTTGAATAAAAAACAGACCACGTTAAGGTTCCATGTACAGGTTATTTCACCATAACCCCTTTTTACAGGGGTTCTGGATCATCAGATTTTACTTCCAAAAGCTGAAATGAAAATGAAAAGAAAATTCACAAGTTTTTACGGACCTCATCAAGTATACTCAAAGTTAACGAAGTGAGGAAGTGAGGTGGGAGAGAGGATGTGAGTGTGTCATATATATCATTTTAGTTTTCTATTTAATTTTAGCGTGTCGGCTGGATGTTGCTTCTAATGTAACGCGTTAGATTAGAGCAACATCCAGCCGACACGCTGGGGTTAAAAAGAAAACCAAAAGACGCGTATATTTGATGAGGTCCGTAAAAACCTGTGAGTTTTCTTTTTCATTCTTCATTTCAGCTTTTTGAAGTAAAGTCCTTAACGTAGTCTGTCTTTTATTCAAACATATATATATATATATATATATATATATATATATATATATTGAAGTCAACACCCAGAGGCGACATTGTGATGATTGCGTTTAGCATGAAACAGACTGTCGCCTTTGGTTGTTGATGTCCACTTTTATATTTACATACGCTGTATCACTGATATTGAGCACTTTAACCCATAAATTTAGCATACCTGAAAAGTATATTTTATCATATATATATATATATATATATATATATATATATGGGCCTCCAGCTATGGGTAAAATAGCAGGACAGACTGGGTTCTATAGCCTTGGATGGCAACTGGTCTAGGAGAAGGACAACTCTGAATTCAAAACCTGCAGAGGGTCGTTTGGGAACCTTGTGGCATTCGGTGCATCAGATCTCTGTATTCGTCCCTTCAAAAAGTATGGATGGTCCTGCACGAAAACTTCACTACTATAATCAAATCTCATGTGCCGGTGTCGGGCTGTCGGTTTCCTGGAAACTGATCTGCTTGACCCTCATACGTCAAATCTCGACGGGAGAGTCGATTATATGGGCCGACATATTTTTTATTAATTTAAACGTTATTTTTAGTAGATAACAGTATTTGAGTAGAATGTTCTGTTTTTTAAAACAGTGTTTACTTCGCCCACCACTCGACAAAAACATAAAGAAAATGTCTCTCCAGCAGGATTCGAACCTGCATCCTCAGAATTTTCTTTATTAAGTTTTCTCGGACGTGCAGGCCGGGGAACAAAGTATCTCTTCTCCCTAGCATTTATTTTGAACAATAGCTGTCTAGACTAAAGCTTTCTAGCTTTGGTTAATAGTCAATCTAAAAGGACATTTCTTTTGGTTGTTGAAGATGAGTCGAATCTGTGTATGTCGCATGGCGGGTCCGAGCTGTGAAGGTCCGTTTTGGAGCTAATAACACGCATGAAAATTTGCTATTAAAATAACAATAGCGTAGCGAATAGCTTGCGGCGTTTCGTGTTCGGGAAAGGGACTTTAGGTTAGAAAACAGTTATTCGCCCGCAAATCTGGGTAAACTATTTTGAGCTCCGGCACGACTGGAAAGAGTGGATTTGGTCTAAGCTTACTCTTTTATGAAGACAGAATATGGCAGGTGGAATCATTTTCTTCATGGAAATGGTATGAAAAACCGACCAGTTTTGGTTAAGATTAACGTTGGTTTTTGACCTCTCATGTTTTCGGTCTGAAACAAGTTTTGTAATTAAGAGTGAGATTTGAAGTGTTTATCGGCTTGTAGTCGTAGGATTCCTATCTTTCTCTCTCTTTTTTTTTGTTGCTGTCAAAATTAGACTGTAGATGCCAGCTCTGACCTTAGTTAAAGAATTCCTTTGTAAGTTGGTAATCGGAGAGATTGGTAAAGTTATTGGAGGAATTCGGGAAGAATATTTCTAGTTAGTATAGGAAGCGTGTTGTTGTGTAATGGATGTCGGCTCGGAATAAGAAATCCGAGAGCCACGTTCGAATTCCAGTCGGGTTCATTACATTAACTTACGCGCAAATACTCTATGAATCTATCTTTTCTCCGTCCACAAATCGGTTGAATAACAGAACAGGTTGGTTCTAACCAGTCTACCGGAGAAAGAAAAGAAAAGACAATCTACTGTGGGAAAATCTTCTGCGTAGCCAGTCATGGATCGAAAGCCTCTCAAACATGTATCACGTATATTAATTGATTGACTGATAGGTTGCTGAACTTAAGTAATTAGTGGGCAAAGTACTCCTTTTGTGTTTTTTAAAAATAATTTCACCCCAAGCAAGGCAATAAAAGTTACTAGGGTTTACCGAGTGTTTGAGAATTTGAGAAAAAACTACTATTAAAGGTGTGTGTGGGGGGGCAATAAAAGAACAAGATTTAAGAAAACAGAATTTAACGATTGAGATTACATTTAGATTTTTGAAGAAGCAAGAAGCCGGAAGAGAGTTCCACAAGCGAGAAGTAAAATAGAAGAAACTGTTAGCATAGAACTTACGGTTACATCTAACCATTTCAACTTGTAAAATGATGAGACCTTACCGCCAATCTAGTACTGCACTTAAATTCATAAAGTCTATGTACCATAGCGGAAAGGTCATCCGAACAATTAACACGAAAGTATTTATAGAAACGGCACAGGGAAACTACGTTACGGTGGTGGGAAACTGACTGAAGCCGAGATGCTAGTTCAGGACCAATAACATTGCTGATTCTTCTTTGGATTTTATCAAGAATCTCTAAATTTATAGCAGGAGCACCAAACCAAATAGGGCAACAGTATTCAAAGCAAGGAAGAATGGTGGACTTATGAATGTCTTGTTGAATAATATTGGTTTTAGATTTCTATGTAGTCGGCAGAGGCAGTGGAGAATTTCGAGGCGTCTCCAGTATTTTTTGTCAGCGTTGAGATGTCGTCTGCTATCGCTTGTTGATATGACTTGGTATTCGTTCGCGCGCCCACACGAACGGAATATGGCACAAGGCTAAGTTAAAAGTGGGCGTCCTAAGCGTACATATTACACAAGAAAGAATAATAGTCCATCATTAGCTTTATTTCCGTTTTTTTTTTTTTTTTTTTTTTAGACGTCCTGGGATTAACTACTGACTAACGTTAAGCAACGTTGAACCTGGTCAATACCTATGCACACTGTGCCATGTGTCCTCAAGGACACATGACACAGTGGATAAAGGCGTTGGTTAGATCCAGTGACAAAACCCAAAGAGTGTGAGTTCAATACCCGGTTGGAGAACTTTCAGAAGGAACATTAGCAGGAGATAACTGATAACTGACATCCATCAAACATGGCACGTGGAACTGGAACAGTCTACCATAGTGAGCGAAATAAAGGGTTCAGTTCGAAATTCCAACCACCTGAAGAAGGCCGGAGCATACAACGACCGAAACGTTGTAATAAATATGGCGACAAAGATGAGGACAATAGTCCGAATAATGTAAATAATGTACATAATACCTAATCTCAGAAATATAGACAGACTATAACCGGTTGGGAATACCAGGTGCTGAAAAGCTTGTATGTACTGGTTGTGTGATGGACAGCCGCTCGAGTTCGTTACATTCAGTGCCCCGGCTACGGGTTAAATAACAGAGCAGACTCAGTTCTATAGCTATGAGTGAGAATCGGTCAGCCGTAGATGGTAACGACAGTCTACTGCTGTCTTCTTCTGCTAAGTCAATCATGACCTGAAAAGTGTTGTGTCATCTTTTGACGCTCGGGAGAATAACTGGGGAGGGGGGCGAGAAGTAAAAATATCTTCGCCCCTTTAATTTTGATTGGATTCACAGACAGGCAGATGATAGAAGACAGACTGCAAAATTCCACTATTGTCCTCATATTTGTTGTTATTATCAGAGCGATTCGGCCGATGTGCTGTCCAGCCTTCTTCGATAGAAGTGACATCTATCTATCTATCTATCTATCTATCTATCTATCTATCTATTCCGTATCTATCTATCTATCTATCTATTCCGTATGTATCCATCTATCTAAGTCTATTCCGTATCTATCTATCTATCTATCTATCCATTCCGTATCCGTATCCATCTATCTATCTTAGTCTATTCCGCATTCATTCATCTATCTATCTATGCATCCATCTATCTATTATTATCTATGCATCCATCTATCTATTTTAGTCTATTCATTCATCTATCTATCTATCTATCTATCTATCTATCTATCTATGTGTTGTGGCCTGGTTGGGGCCAGAAATAAAGACACAAAGAGAAGAATTGAGTTTAACAAATAATACAATCATATAAAACGAGCAAGAATGTTAACTCCGAACTTGTCAGAGCTGACTATTGGAAAAAAAATTCTTCCGACAAAACCTCTTTTACCCGCTTTTATTTATAACTTGGAAGAGTTCATTCGTGTATGGGTAATTTATTACAGCACTCCCTTCCGAAGTCTTAACTCTACAGGAGTCTTAATATCTTTTCCTCTTAGGATTAACGCCGATAAAGTTCGTCCTTTTCCTCTTTAAACGGGGTTTATGTATTTGCCCATCATCATCATCTTGCGGCCTCAGACGAGATTGAACTCATAATCTTGTCAAAGCTGAATTCTTGATGCTTCGCTAGGGCTATCAAGGGTGTTTTTTTTTATCGTGACGCCATCACTAAATGGATTGCCAACCAAGGCTCAGAGGGACTCCATTCACCCTCCTCTAAGAGGAGGTTTGAATTCAGAGTTTTCCTTCTCCTAGACCAGTTGCCATCCAAGGCTATAGAACCCAGCCTGTCCTGCTATTTACCCATAGCTGGAGGGAGAAGAAAGAGGATTCACACCTTTCCCAAGGGTATTAGCACGTAAGTGAATGTAATGGATTCAACTGGAATTCGAACTCGGCTCTCCGATTCGCCTATCCAAGCCGCTATCCATTACTCCACCGTGCCCTAACAGGTACTACCACTACGAGCCTTGCTGCTGGGTGTATTTTATCGTCATATTCAGGATGTCAATGAAGAAAAAAAAAAAAAAAAAAAAATTCTTTTTGACAATCGGTATTTTTGCGGACACGAAGATCAATGTTTGTCGTTAATTTTAATATTTTTCTGGTATATATTTATAAAAACAAATGTATAGCTGATAAAATTTAATTTTTGCGAGTACAGTGGAACCTCGGTTTACGAATTTAGTTTGTTCCTGAATGCCGTTCGTAACCCGAAATTTTCGTAAGCCGAAACTGTTTTTCCAATAGGAATCAATGTAGAGAAAAAAAAGTCACAGTACAATAAAATTGGAAAAAAAAAGCACGGTACAACACACGAATGTATACAAGATGGCGGTCGACTCAGAAATGATTCCGTTCGAGTTAACTCGGTTCGTCTACGTTGTTCGAAAACTGAAATTTTGTTCCATAACCGAGGTATTTTCATCTCGAATTTTTTGTTCAAAAACCGATTTATTTGACATTTGAGACATTCGAGAACCGAGGTTCCACTGTAATTTGTGTTCTGCATTCTAGAAAGTTTTAAAAGGGGTATCTTGAATTATAGAAGTGAGTGTGATATTTTTAGACTAGAAAAAAGCAATGAAAATGCCATTAAGAATATTGTTTAACTTTTAACTTTTCCGGTTCTTAATTGCAACGTCAGTTGGCCTGTAGTATAGAATGCCATGAACTCAAACTAATAATTTCATATGGCATCCTATTTGAATGGAGTTTGCTCTTATCTATACACTGACATTGTAAACAAAACTTTGTCATTATTCCTTTTCTATTATCTCGAGTATTTTTTTTTTATCGTGTAATTTTATTTCTTTTTCGGCCGTCTCTTGTAAGAAAGAGCGAATGCAACTGCCAATTTGTCGCTTAACTATCGCTTTTCGGCTGACACAATAACGTTGACTGCCTGAAGACTCGGTGTACAGGGTGGGAAAATGAATAATAAAAAAAAAGTATATAATACAAGAAGGCAAGAATGGTTTGGAAAACTGATACGTGTTGTAATTTCACGGCTCGTGGAATCTGCTGTTGAGCATTCATTCGTAGGAGGAGTGAGAAGAAAGCGACCCAGAGAAGTTATCAGTCGTCTCGCCATGACAGGGTCGGCTTTAAGCCAATTGGACCCATCGCTCGCAGTTGGGGACCGTACGCCTAAAGGGAGGATCCCTGTTCGGGTAATCGACTCTATGGTCTTGTTAAATTCGCATAATGACAAACTGCAACATACACCAATCGTCAGATTTTCAGGTTTGATTGAAAACAAGAATGTACATTTTTTTTCTTCATAATACTTGTTATTTGATTATGGTGGTCAGATTTCAATTAAACAAATAATGATATTCAGGACGTAGGAGATCATGGTTTAACATAGATTTCTTTTCTTTATAATCGGTGAATTGGGAAAGATAGTGGAGTAGTTTCCAGTTGCATTCTGCACATATTACTTTTCTTCATTATCTGCGAAATTTTATCTATTTCAGTCTCTTCACTATCTATCTATCTATCTATCTATCTATCTATCTATCTATCTATTGTTCTTAGATCAATTCTTTGTTTGTTTCTTACCTTCTTTGTTTATTGCTTCTTTTACTGTTCATATCTATCTATCTATCTATCTATCTATCTATCTATCTATCTATCTATCCATCCATTCATCTATCTATCTATCTATCTATCTATCTATCTATCTATCTATCTATCTATCTATCTATCTATCTCATTCATTCATCCATCTATCTATCTATTCATCTATCTATCTATCCATCTATCTATCTATCTATCTATTCTATTTATCTATCTATCTATCTATCCCACTCTTATTCAATATTCATCTATTCATCTATCCATCTATCTATCTATTCATCTATCCATCTATTCAATATCTATCTATCTATCTATCTATCTATCTATCTATCTATCTATCTATCTATCTATCTCAGTTTATTCAGTATCTATCTATCTATCTATCTATCTATCTATCTATCTATCTATCTATCTATCTCTGACTGGTCATTTTTTTTTTACTTACATACATACATACATACAGACAGACAGACAGACATACGTAGGTACGTACATTCACAGAGTATCACCTGAAAAATAACAGAAAGACAAAGAATCTATCTATCTATCTATCTATCTATCTATCTATCTATCTATCTATCTATCTATCTATCTATCTCAGCCTGCTTCAGCCATCATCTAATTTTCTCTCATTAATCTATCTATCTATCTATCTATCTATCTATCTATCTATCTATCTATCTATCTATCACACTTTGTTTATATCTGTATATGTGAAATAGTTGAAAACGATTGTCATTTGGCCTATTATTTCTCTCTTAAATTGGCCGGTTTATCCAATATTTAATCAGGGTGGATTATGGTGGGATTAAATGATATAAGGACGAAGATCTCAAGAGATTTGTCCCGTTGCTAAACGTCCGAAGTTTTCGGTTGGTCCGGGTGCAAGCAACCGTTAAAAGCGTATCAGGGGGTCAATAGGACTGAACGTAAAAACAGTCGACTTAAATTCTTTGGTTACCAACGGACAGATAAACGTAAGGTGTATCCATTTATTGATTCCGGAGTCCTTAAAAAAATCGTTGTTTGATCATTTGGTGAGATTTGGGGTAGTAGATCAGACCGAGATATTTTTTCGGACCCCCTCTCGTATGCCTTTTTGCTAATTGCTGTTAATTAATGTTAATTTAATGTTAATTATTGCTAATTTAATGTTAATTAATGCTAATTATACACGGCATGTTAACAGACGATTATTTGAAAGTTGAGAATGAGACCATTTGAAAGTTAGCTGACCTGTGTTAGTGTTGGAAATCAGGTTGAGCGATAAGAATGTGGTGGTGGGGTTGAGTTTAGGTCCCCCCCCCGACTATAAAAAAAAAAGAAAACCAAAAAGAAAACCAAAAAAAAAGAAAACCCCAAAAAAAAGAAAACCAAAAAAAAAAAAAAAAATAGAAAGAAAACCAAAAAAAAAAAAAAAAGAACCCCCCCAAAAAAACCTAAATATTTAAAGTAAGGCATCAAACCATACTTAGAAAACCACAAAACGTGCTAAATTTAAGGACGTTAAATTATCTCCTTTGTTAACCATTGAAATTTGCTATCCACCGAAAATAAACAAAAGAACCGACTGTGGATCATTTAAAAGACACTTCGCGCGGGGAAAAAAAAAATCTGCCTCGTCAGTCATATATCAAAAGATACATGATCGCCTAAGCGTGTATCATGCATGGCACATAACTGACTGATGTCTCGTGAACCATACGCATTCTACGCTCAAGTAGGAGGGACCAGACTGAATGCGACCAATCTTCGAAGACCCCCCCCCCAACGGCGGAATAGGCGAAGATCTACACAACCTCAACGGTCAAACCGGCGGATGAGAGCAGCGCCAGTCGGGCTGGCGTTACTAAAGCGGACCTTGATAGACCAAGCCTCCGGCAGACCGATGGAACCAAATTTGCCAGATCTCGCCTGTCTCAATCCCCTTTGAGCCGTGATGGAGGCGCTTTTGGCCAGGTTTCTCCCTCGCGCAGAGTTGTCCACCAAAATCAAATTCATGCGAATGGCCTCGTCACACTCACTTTGATTCACAGCCATCTCTGCCTAAGGGAATAGGTACAGAGAATGACGATCTCGATATTCGGACGCATGAGGGTGCTGACGACGACTTTCTAAGGCTCTACACGAAGTTAGGTTCATTTAACGCCACAATGTTTTAAAACTAATATCACTGTATTCAATATCCCACCCACGAGGAATATATGTGGCACAAGACCGAGTTTAAAGTGGGTTTCTCCGAGCCCGTAGGCTCGGCCAAAAATATCCCCTTTGAACCCGCCTAGACGGGTTCAGGGCCTGTCTACCTCCCCGGACGAAACCTTGCCATTCGGCAAACCTTCGTCCGGGTTCCTCTCTGGCAAGGCAGAGAGTTCGACAGACGTCGAGACTGTACCTCAACGTATCTCAACTCATATTAAAACTAATATCACGTTCACATGGCGTCACAAACATTCAACACTTAACATTTAAAATCATCCCAGCGACGTATACGGTACGCCAAAACAGAATTAGGATTTTTTTTTTAATTTTAAAATTCTTTTTTTTTTGTTTGAAAAATAATTATATTTGATTTATATTTCTTCTCTGTATTTTCTCACATCTCTGACGATGACTCATGTGCGTTGAAACCTTAGATTTGATATAAATTTTAGCCTTTTTTACATCGCCAACAGCCATATTTGGGGAAATCTATTCGCATTTTAGAAAAGACGATTAATAAATGTAATATACATAAAATGTGTGTCCCATTTAATAAGAATCGTTTGTAACTGTTGAAACTTGACTAATGCATGGAATAATAATACACACAAAATGTACTGAGAACAAAATGTCATGAAACAAGAAAGTGTACACAATATTTTCATATAGTCTTTTGTATATTCCTGGTAAGACCGTTCCTGGAGAATGTATTGACTGAGTCGCAGTCGGGCAGAGTCTCTGGATTGAATCTCTTGATTCCTTCCCCTCGTCTTGCCGGTAACAACCATATTTATATGGTCGGTACTCCACTATGCAAATTAGGTGGATCCTACCACAACAGTAACAATTATTGCTGCCAAATTGAGTACACACACACACACACACACACACACACATATATATATATATATATATATATATATATATATACGATGCGATGAGAACGAAAGTAATATATAAATTCCAACGTTCACAGAATTAATCCAAAAGAGGGCTCGATACCGATAGTAGAGCGATAATTATTTATTTATTTAGGTAGAGCGATAATTATTTATTTATACCGATAGTAGAGCGAAGAAAAATAAACATAAAAAAAAGTTGACGGAGTGAAACAATAGTGTTTGTTTATAGCAGTTTGGTGAAGGATGGATTGGGTGGGTCTTTAATGTCTGTGGAAAAAAAATTTTTGCTGATTTTTTTTGTCTATATTTTTTTTCTCAAACAAATGGAAAACAGGAAGTGACGTTTCACATACGGCTTGCCTTACGAGCAGGATGATTCAAAACCATTTTCGATTCTCACCCGTCGAAGTGCAGTTGAAATGCACTGAAACCAAGTTGCATCTTTCTAGTGAGTAAAAATGGTTTTGTCTTTATGATAAAATTATAATGAATGAATTATATATATATATATATATATATATATATATATATATATATATATATGTTCAGTTAAATAGAAACATGTCCAGAAAATAAATCTCTTTTAAGAATGAAAGAAAAAATTGCTATAACACTTAATCGCAGTGCTTTGTTAGTAGTCATCTATGATCCCTATATAAAGGAGTAATTGCTTCTAAAATAGACTATATATATATATATATATATATATATATATATATATATATATATATATATGTGTGTGTGTGTGTCTGTCTGTCTGTCTGTATGTATATACGTGTTTGTGTGTGTATGTGTATGTGTGTGTGTGAGTAAAAATTTTAGAGAGAGTTTATTTGTATAAGGACAATATAAATATAGACAAAAGGAAAAACTTATATTAACCGACGCGTTTCGTCCTCTGAGGGATATCATCACGATAAATGCAAGAATTTTATTTTGTAATAATTATTTATATACAGTATCAAAAATGTTATTGGTTTTTAAAATGTTTGTGTTTAGGAAAAGAAAATGTCAAAAACATCACTTACTTTTATTTATTAAATATTAAATTGTATCTCTTCCTGTCACCCATAGCTTTCATTGCGTTTCAGCTAACTTCATGAATATTTATGAGCGTTCCGCAACTAAGAGATTTTGAAAAAAACAATTTTTGCTCTTGTATATAGATACTTGTTGCAAAATAAAAGACTGCGTATGTCTTGATAAAGTCCTACAGAGGATGAAAGTTAAGTTTTCCTTTTTGTCCTTATATATATATATATATATATATATATATATATATATATATATATATATAAGCACTTGTACAATTCAATTTCCAGGAGCAAACAATAAAACCAAGACCAAAGATATGTGTGCGTCTCCTCCTGTCGGAAGTCAGGCAAAACACAAGTTGACGTTTTGTTTTGAAGGGAATCCTTTGAAAGCAGAAAGCACAAAAACAAAGATGTCTGCCGACAGCTTTGATTTTTGGCGGGATATCAACAGTGAGATCGGCTTGAGAGGGAACACTAAAAGAATGGAAGCGGAAACTTACAGAAATAAAGTGGGGACAAAAAGAAAGAAGGAAATCATCTTTTTTTTTTCATTCTTTCATTTTGAAAAGAATGAAAAAAAAAAAATGAAAATAAAAGAGAAATCGTGACTTGCGAATTCGGCGCCGTTTTACAGAGCATATCCAGTTTCAAATAAGCATTTGAAAAAGATTCGAAATCTCTCCCGGCAGTCATTGAAGCATTCCTATCACAATGGTGTCCGCGGTTTTCATTTCAATGATATCAAGTAACCGCGGTTACCCCCGAAAATAGGCAATTCATAATTTTAATAAATAATGGATTCAAACTGGAATATTTGTGATGCTTATAATCCGGATTTGTCAAAGATAAAAGATTTGTCAAAGATATAAAGTGTTTCGTTTAAATAAACAAAAGATGGGTTCATGCCTTTCAAGGCACCAAACCCATTCAGAAATATCTAAACTCAGCTGTATACAACCGTTTTCTAAGACCAATGGTTAAAAATGGCAAATCTTGACAAAGATTATCCTTTTTCGAATACTGTATTCTGGCGCTACAGAATCACAAAGAACTGCCGCTTTTGTCACGTTGTGAAACAATTATATAAATCGATAGCGAGAAATAAAACAAGGCTAAAGCGATTACTCTGTAATGTTATTTAACCTATAGCTGGGGGAGAAATGAAAGAATCAAGCCTTTCTTAAGGGCATTTGTGCGAAAGTAAATGCAAGTTCTCAATTTATGAAAGTAAAGCAAAAATCGTATGATTAGGTTGCAAAGATCTGCGGTATGAACAAACCAACATTTTGCAATTACTCCTCACTTAATGACCTAGCCGCTGAACGAGACAGTCACTAAGTGAGAAGCAATGCGATCCAAATAGTTTTAATGTCATTTTTGCACCATTTGTAGCACTAGAATTTTTTTAATAATTTGTAACACTAGAACTAATTTGTAATCCTCACAATATTTAGTAAGTTATCGCTGGCATTTTATCAAGATTTACAAACTCTACTTTTCGTTCAGTCGATGAAATTTGGATAAGCTGTTTATGTGGAAAATACTTTGACAAAAACTCTGCTCAGTAGTATAATAATTTCTTTAATTTAATCTAATTTTATTAGGAATTCATGGTAAATCATATTTGTTTTTTAGAAAAATTCTTTTTTTTTTCACTTTTTAACAGCGAACAATAAATTCTTAGGATTTCTTACTCTTGAGCATGCAACATACAACTGGCCATGCGTAAATATTTCTTTCTGGAGTCAAATTCCAACTTTTAGAAGCGTTTGGCCTTGTGATTTGTTTATAGTTCTCGCAAACGCAGAACGAACAAGAAACTGGATTCTTGTCTATAAAGACTTAAAGAAAAGATATACAAAAAAACAATATTGCATAGTGGGACGATTTTGTATGTTAAAAAAAAAAAAATTCTAATTTTTCCAAAAAATTAATGAAAAATGGTTGTACTAAGCTACGTACCCGAGTAAAACCAACTGTACTTTGTAGAAACAGTGCAAACAGGTAAGCACCTGTTTGCACTTCTACCCAAAATTTCGTTTCGATCGGTCAATATAAGATAATTTTAGAGGGGGGACGGACAGACTGACGGAGGTCACAAAATTTTATATATAGATTTCTAATTTATTTCTAAAATGAATTGAACAGTAGTAAACAGAATAAGAAAATTCGAAAATCAGCACATTAGTGCGGTTTCTAAACTGCAAATGAAGAATTATATATATATATATATATATATATATATATACATACATATATACACATATATTTAAGACATTTTATGATTATACGTTCTTATATATATATATATATATATATATATATATATATATATATATATATATAAAGAACATATAATCGTAAAAAATGTCTTAAATATATATAAGACATTTTTTATGTTTAAACATTCTTTTTTATAGATACAAATATTTAAGTAAATGATGTATTTATAATAAGGAGTATTAACATTTACTGGCCTGAATGCCCGAGAAATTTTCATAGAAAATATGCGTCCTCCGAAAGGAATCAAACCTGTCGATATATATATATATATATATATATATATATATATATATATATATATATATATGCGTGTGTGTGTGTGTATAAGGAAAATACACAACATATATATATGTATATATGTGTAAGATTCAAGAAACAGTGCTCAACATGAAAAATATTAAAATAATATTAAAACTAGAGCATTAATAACATTATATGAAAAGATTACTTAAATTTTAAATATCAATTTTATCCCAACTTCGAAGTTTCTTGTAAAATTTCCAGTCTTCAGTATTAAAATGCCGTTTAAAGCCACAATCCCTGGAGACTGTAAACTTCAAATTTGGGATAAAATTGATACTTAAAAGTTAGGTAATCTTTCCATTTATATATATATATATATATATATATATATATATATATATATATATATATATATCTGTAACAGCAAAATTGTCCAAATAGTGTAACAGCAAAACTGTCTGGTTGGTAATAAAGGGTAACGATTAATTTTAGGGCTGCAAAACTTCTGCCCAAAAAAGTGTTTATTAAATAAGTCGAGCTATAATATTAAAAAAGTAAATACATTTTTAATGGCCTTATCACATTGACATACTCCACAATCGATCAATGAGCTACGCCCATTGAACATTGACTGATTTATTGATTATATATATATATATATAGCTCTAAGTTGAAATGATGACCCCTCTTCCTGTTGTGACCTGATACAGTTTTCCCTTCTATTGTTTCCTCATTTTTTTTCAACTTATTCAGCGTTTTTTATTTATGGTTCATGAATGGAATTTGAAGATAGAAGTAAGAGCATTAATGTTGGCACCATTAGAGAAAGCCTGACTGATTTTTCCTCTCACCATTGCTCAGTGGAGGTGACACAAAACGATTTTAACGTGTTCTCTTTTTAGCTGAGTAGCTCAAAGGATTTTTCAATTATTCTTATGACAAATAGTATTAAGATCGCTAAACGTCTTATCTGGAAACTTGGAAAAAAGACACTCGATTAGTTTAGTGCTTTTTTTTTTTAGATATTAAACATTTTGTGTGATTAACAATTATGCTGTAATTTTGCTGTTACACCCGGTACATATATATATATATATATATATATATATATATATATATATATATATATATATATATATATATATATAACTAACTTCACGTTGGTATTAAAAAGATAAAAGATTATCTTTGAGGTTGAAGGACAGGATGATTTGGTGTGATCACGTGATCTAAGATAACGGTGACATCTATTTCGTTGACGACATAAATGAAACTGTCATGGCGTCGACCCAATGATCTCTGACACGGACAGAAGGGAAGCAAACAAAAATGTGTTTAATATCGAGGCAAAAGCGACTTTTAATGCAATGCTTGATTAAGTAATTGAAAGTCATTATTGTATTTACTTATACATGGAAATTACTTTCGGTTATAGCATCACAAATCTGGACACTTCGACGTGTTGTAATGGTTAACAAACTTGTTTCATTAGATCAATTACGTACTATATATATATATATATATATATATATATATATATATATATATATATATGTCAAATATGTGGTGTAGTTCATTTTATATTACAATGAATCATTCATACAAAAAGCAGATTAGTAAAGTTCATGATATAAAATGGCGAAAACTCTTCGCAGACAAATTTATTAAAGTTTCATTAACCTACGAACCACTTGATGAATGTTATGATCCTTGTTTTTTAATAACTTCAAGTTGTATAAGGTCTCTTTTTTAATCTGCAAGTACTTTCAGCTGTACACACAGTCATCCTCAGGTATGGAAATTATATTGTTTTTAGTAAATCCAGGTAATATCAGAGACAATAACACATTTCTAAAAAAACATTTCGATTCGCATTTAATCTTTCGTCTCTGATACGTATGAATGATTTATTGTAATAAATACACACACACACACACACACACACACACATATATATATATATATATCTGAAGTAAAGAGAGAGAATTTTAGATACGGAATGATATCAATCAGTTATGTACCATGCATGATACATGCTTAGGCGATCATATATCTTTCGATACATGACTGACGAGGTAGATTTTTTCCCGCAGTAGGTTGCCATTTCTTTCTGTGGTAGACCAGTCGCCATCCACGGCTATAGAACCCGGTCTGTTCTGCTATTTACACATAGTTGTGGAGGGAGAAGACGGGATGATATACAGATTGTATAAGCAATATCCAAAAAATAAGGCAAAGATATGAGATTTTGATAAAAAAAAAGTAGAAGATAGTCAAATAGAAATTACGAAAAAACAGTGAAAGAGACAGGGGAGAAAAATATATGTTAAAATGAAGGAAGAACAATTGAAAAAGAAAGAAGAGACGCTGGAACGGAAGAAAAAAGGTTATTTCCAGATATAAAAAAAAAAGAATGAAAAAAGAAAGACGAAAGAAAAACAATTTAATATTAAATAAAAGCAAATCAGAATAAAAGAAAGAAAGGAAGAAAGAAAGGTAGAAAAGTAAAATAATGGAATAGTAAATAAAAGAAAGAAAGAAAGAAAAAAGAAAGAAAGAAAAAAGAAAGAAAGATAGAAAGAAAGAAAGATAGAAAGAAAGATAGAAAGAAAGAAAGAAAGATAGAAAGAAAGAAAGATAGAAAAAAGAAAGAAAGAAACAGACGAACAAAAGGAAAATAAGAAGGGAAAGAGAAAAGCAAGGACAATACTGAAAGACTAAATAAAATAATAATGCGTGTATGGACGAAAGAATGAAAAGAAAGAGAAAGAAGAAAAGAAAAGAAAAGAAAAGAAAGAAGACACTCTAATACAGAAAGTTAATTTCCAGATAAAAGAAATAAGAAAGAAAGAAAAATGTAAAACGATGCAATATTAAATAAATTCAAAGCAGAATGAAAGAAAGAAAAGAAAAGAAAACAATGGAATAGTATAAAGACAGAAAGAAAGACGTAAAGAAAGAAATATGCAAACAAAAAAAAGTAAAAAAAAAATGGAAAAACAGAAGAGTCAAATCGAAAGGAAACATAAAGGGGAGAAAACAAATATTGTAAATCTGACTAAACAAAATAATAATGTATACATAGACAAAAGAAAGAAATGGTTGTCTGTAAAAAGCTTCTTCATAAACGGTAAAAAAAACCGGTTACGATGCCATTGGCGGCAGAAGAAATGGAAGGAAAAAATTTAGAAGTACTTTAAGTAGATTTATGGTCTGGAGTTGGATGAAACGAAGATTAGCGAAATGCAAGTTCTCAGTTCTAAATAGGGATCCGGGTAATCACCTCCATTAATGTTTCCCTCCCGATATCTGCACTCACTACACAAAACCACAGGATTGTTAAGACTTTATTACTTGACTTTTGAGTTTTGGTTTATTTATTTATAATTTTATTTCCGTTCTACTCACAAGAAGTTGCCTTTTAGGTTTGTGGTTTCAAAAAAAAAAAAAAAAAAAAAAAAAAAAAAGAAAAACGAAAAGAAAAGACAAAAGAAAATCTGTGCGAGAATAAAGAAGAAAAATAAACGTCACGTTGAAGAGAAAAAGAAAGAATAAGGGAAATATCAGAAAGAAAAAAGAAAAGTGTAGCAGGTAAGAAATTATTATTATTATTATTATTATTATCATTATTATTATTATTATTTTCTTTGATTTCTGGCGTTTACACATTTCTTTCCGGGTCCCGCCCAGGGACCTAAGCTTAGAAATGGCGTCATGACACTTTCCACTGACAGAAAAAAAAAAAAAAATTAAATTACATAGATAAAGCCCTTCGTAAGGTGTGGGCTGTACTTGTCAGAACAATTTTTTGTATCTCCTTGAGACAGGACTTCCAGGAATCCCTTCAATTAGTCTACTGCAATCTTTTCCAACCAGTCCTAGGGCTCCAACTACAACAGGGATTGTTGATGTTCCCATATGCCACAATTTCCTTTGATTTCTGTTGTATACACATTTCCTTCCGGGTCCCGGTTTTTAAGACCCGAGGCCAGAAATGACATCATGACATTTTCCACAGATCATTTTTGCGACCCCCCCACCCCAAAAAAACAACAACAACAACAAAAAAAAAAAAACACAAACCTAAGATCACATACATTTTAGATAAATAAATCTCTCGCAAATGTATAAGCTGCACTTAGGAGTACAATTTGTTGTATTTTTTTAAGACATGGGCTACGAGGAATCCCTTCAATGAGTCTATCGCAAACTTTTCCAATCAATCCAAGTACTCAAACTACAACTGGAATTACTGATGTCCTCGTGTGCCACATTTTTGAGATGTATACATTAAGATCCTTGCATTTTGATAGTTTTTGAAAGTCTTTAAATATGCATTGCAATCTGCAGGGAGTGCCATTTCAATAAGAAAGTAAATTCTGTTTTTTGCGGTCTTTGATCACGATGTCTGGGCGATTAGCTTTGATTGTTCTGTCCGTGTGTATTGCAAAGTCCCCCAAAATTGTTACAAGGTCCTGGGTGGTGTTCACACCAGTTTCTTGCAGTTTCCTTCAGCTAACACCGCGCAATCTGATACAAGTTGGTTAATAGTTTCTGAAGATTTATCACATAATATGCATACATACACTCTCACTAAATTTTATTTTTTATTCCCGGAGTTGTTTTTTTCTGTTTTCTTTTTGAATTTGTAGGTCTGATGAATTGGATCGTATTTACGATTCCAATGGAATACATTATGACCATGGTGATATTAGTGTTTAAGCCTTTTTATTATATATATATATATATATATATATATATATATAGAAGTGAACATAGAAGTCAACATTTAGAGGCGACAGTCTGTTTTATGCTAGATGAATTTATATATTATAAATAGCCGAGAAAAATAGCAGCACTCGTGGCCTGAGGATTGCATCAAGCATGAAACAGACTGTCGCCTCTGTTGGCTTCTATGTTCACTTTTTATATTTACACACGCTCTATCTCTGATATTGAGCCCATTTATCCTTAAGATAAATATATATATATATATATATATATATATATATATATATATATATATATATATATATATATATATATATATATATATATATATGTATATATACACACACACACACACACACATATATATATATATATATATATATATATATATATATATATATATATATATATATATGTATATGGAGGAAAGATGTATAAGTATAAAATTTTCGTTTGAGGCGTTTCTTCCTTTCGGACTTCCAAAAGGATGAACGACATCACACGAAAACATTTTATACTTTGTCATACATCAAAGATTGTTCTTGATATATCAAACTATATCTATCGTTATCCCCCATATATATATATATATATATATATATATATATATATATATATATATATATATATATATATATATATATATCAGGTCATCCCATAAGTTCTGTCCGAATTTTAACTTTTGTTAAAATGAACGAAATTTAAAGAGTATTTTAGAATGTCTAATGGAGCTGAAACATTATTTTTATGTTTAGATGCATTTAAACTGATCAAATTTTATTTCAGAGAACAATAAAATTAAATTTTGTTTGATTAAAACCCTGCTAACATGGAAGTACCCAAGAATCATTTGAGGCACATAATGCTTTATGAGTTCAAGAAAGGAAACTCAGCAGCCGAAGCAGCTAGAAACATTCACTCAGTTTATGGAGAGGAATGGGAATGAAAGAACTTGCAGAAGATGGTTTGCAAAATTCAGAGGTGGAGATTTCACCCTTGAAGATGAAAATCGAACCGGACGTCCAGTTGAGTTTGATGAAAAGCTTCTTGAAGCAGCCCTTGAAGAAAATTCTGCTTTATCAGTTGAGAAATTGGCAGTGGTTCTCAGTTCAAACCATACAACTGTTCATCGGAAAAGTTCCTAAACTTGGAAAATGGGTGCCTCATGCATTGTCTGAAAACAACCTCAAATTCCGAGTTGACATCTGCTCTTCTCTTTATTTTCACCAACTTGTTTCACCATTTTTGGATAGACTTGTGACTGGCGACGAAAAATGGATCTTTTATCGAAATGTTAAGCGTCGTAGACAGGGGCTTGGTAAAGGGGAAGGACCCCAGCCACAGCCGAGAAGGGAACTTCATGGGCAAAAGGTTCTTCTTTCAATCTGGTGGGATCGCCAAGGAATAATCCACTTTGAATTCTTACCACCTAATGCAACAATTAATGCTCAAATATACTGTCAGCAATTAGAGCGTTTGAACCAAGCTTTGAGGAAAAAGACCTACTCTAGTGAATCGAAAAGAGGTGATGTTTCATCAGGACAATGCGCGACCCCACACAGCAAGCATCACGTCACAAAAGATCGAAGAACTTGGTTGGGAGAAAATTCCTCATCCACCTTATTCTCCCGATCTTGCTCCTTCAGACTACCATTTGTTTCGTAGCTTACAGAATCATTTGGAAGAAACAGCTTTTGTAACAGAGGAAGAGGTTAAAACTGACATTTGTGAGTTCTTCGAATCAAAGCCAAAAGAATTTTACAGTAATGGAATTAGTAAGCTTGTTAATAGATGGAAGGAAGTCATAGATAATCAGGGAAAATACATTGTTGATTGAATCTGTAATTAAATGTAACATTTGGTCACTTGTTTTCTTTATTCAAAATTCGGACAGAACTTATGGGATGACCTGATAGTAAGCATGTTAATAGATGGAAGGAGGTCATAGATAATCAGAGAAAATACATCAAAATTCGGACAGAAATGGATGGTTTGATATATATATATATATATATATATATATATAAGTTACGAAGAACTTGGTAAACCGAATGGGTAATTCCAAGGAGGATGAAATCCTGAGAGCTCAATGAATACAGAGCTAATATTTAATGAAAAACAGACTTAATGGTACCTTAAAGTGGTCTGTTTTTAATTATACATATATATATATATATATATATAAAACTAAAGAAAAAAATACCACTGCCTAAACCGGGAGCTCTAGAAGTTTTAAAAATCTTATGGTCAGGGTAATGCCATTATTCACCTGGGTAGAGAAAGAAACCTGTTGCGACAAAACGCTGACATGATTCCGCGTAAGGGTCACAAGAATATCATTTGAAAAGTTATTCACCTGTGAAATTCCACGTCCCTTCAGGATGTGCGCAATCATGATTCTCCACGGCTTCCTATTCCTTACAGCTCTCACCAGTGTTGTCTTTTTGCCATTTAACTCACCAGTTCGATAGCCCGCCGTCTTCCTCTGATCATTTAGAGTGTCAAATTTCCGAGCCTATTTTCCTCATTGAGAATTACGACCACATCAATTTGAGACACCGCTTAAAACACCGAAGTTAAGCAATATCGAGCCTGGTCAGTACTTTGATAGGTGACCACTTGGGAATATCAGGTGCTGTAAGCTTGGATATGCGGTTTGTGTAACGGCTCTGAATTGGAAATCGGAGAGCCCAGTTCCAATTCCAATCGGGTTCGTTGTATTTCCTTACGCGCAAATACGGGAAGGCATGAACCCGCCGCTTTTTCCTCGCAGCTATGGGTTAATTAGTAAGACTTGTATCACTAAAACTGTTATTATCTCAATAAATAAATAAAATAAAAATTGATTGAAACATATTTTGGGCATTAAATAACCCATTGAGTTGTTGATATACCGTGAAACAAAAGTTTTTTCGGATCCTAATTATAAGGGACCGTTTACTTTCTATTTTTGTTAAAACTTCCTCCTTTTTTAAATGCACCGTCTATGTTATTCTTAGCATCCATCTGCAGGCCCACATTTCTGTCGCCCCAAGACTTTGCTTTATCAGTGAGGATATTGACTGATATTATAGTGATTTTCCAAGCGTAGCTTAAATGTGGCACAAGGCCGAAAGTATGGGGCACCCAGTGAGGGTCGAACTCACTACTCAGTCGTGATTGTTCTAGCGAGACAAGCTTGCTAAGCATTACGCCTAGGTGGCCTAAATAATGATATAGTGATTTTCCATGCGTAGTTTTGATATAGTACAAGGCCGAATGTAGGGGGCACCCAGTGAGGATCGAGCTCCCTATTCAGTCATAATTGCTGTAGCGAAAGTGATTTTAAAAGCATAGCTTAGATGTGGCACAAGGCCGAATGTATGGGCCACCCAGTAAGAATCGAATTCACAAAGGAGTCGTAATTGTTCTAGCAAGACAAACTTGCTAACCATTACACCACGCCGAGGTACTCTAAATAATGATATAGTGATTTTCCAAGCGTAGTTCAGATATGGCACAAGGCCGAATGTAGGGGGCACCCAGTGAGGATCGAACTCACTACTCAGTCGTACTTGCTTAGATTGCTAACCATTACAAAGCCTCGAGGTGCCCGCACTGATTGATGTTATATAGTAGTTTAGCATTCTTTTCTTACTTTCTTGCAGAATATTCTTGTTTCATAGCAAATATTACTGTTTCTAAGCGAAGTATTTGCCTAGCTTTTCGCAAGGTATCTTTCGTTATTCGAATGAACATTCGAATTTCTATGTCACATTTTCCGTCGTCTGTTAAAACACCAGATATTTTAAACTTCTGTTCCTGTTTGATTTTGACATCTCTTTGAATTGAAAAGTTCGCATAATTAAAAAAAAATGTTCAGATTTCCCTTGCATTCTTTTTTTTATTCTCCGAGATACAACACTACATTTAGTGTTATACATTTTCCATTTCTCTAATATGTCTTCTTTTTTTTTTTTTCTTTTTTTTAACACCTCGGCTTTTCTTTTTCATCTTCTTACATTTGCTTCCTTTTACTCTTTTTCCCATTTCGACTGTTCGGAATAAAAAAAAAGGAAGAATCAAGAAGACACGTCATCGCCGAGTCGCGGTGGGGATTGAGAGACGAATATTAAAAAAAAACCCAAAACAAGACAAAATCAGGTGAAAACAGGTCGCATGACTTAAAGCGGGAAAACACACACAGGGCAATTAAATAAGTAATATAGCCGCTGGCAGAGATTCTTTCACGTTGATAGGGGTAAAACGTTATCTACCTTTCCCTACCACCGCTATTCCAACATGGCGAAGGTGGGACGAGGGAGCATCAGATTAAATATGGCACGTACTGATTGTCGTCTGCTTGAGGCTAGGAATGTGGAGAGACAGCATATATAAAATGTGTCGTATATACATCTATCCAATAATATATATATATATATATATATATATATATATATATATATATATATATATGCATGTATAATAAATGCGAATGTCAGTGTGTCACTATGTCACACTTTTTCAATTTTACTCCCTAGATGCCATAGTCCAGCATATCATACCATTTTGTAATCAGGCCGACTCCGTGAGCAAATGAAAAATTCTGTGCCAGATCCGGACCCGCAACCCTGAAATTTTAGATTCCCAAGTTTACATTACAGCAATTGTTTTCGGATTCCGCCATCTTGTCTTCTACTGATAAAAACAATTAAAGGGACACAACTCTAACTTTCAATAACTCATTTTCTATTAAAAAAAATACTGTATTCAAAGTACAGTGTTTCAAAATAAAATTTTCCGTCTTTTCCAAATTGCTCTTACAGGTCGTACGTTCCCCATAATCTCATATCATTTTGGAATCAGGCCGACTCCATGAACAAATTAAAAATATTCCGGACCGGATCTGGACCCGCAATTCGGAAATTTTGGATTACTGGATTTTGGATTAATTTTTTGGATTTTGGATTAATTTTTTCATTACTACGATTGTTTTTGGCGATTTTTTACGTGATTTTTGTGACGATTTTTTTTGTACAACAATTTTTATAACTTGGAAATAAATTTGGGAATAATCGAAATTAATTGCCAATTCCAGCGAGAGTCACCCGTAAAATAAAAAATAATTGAAAAGTAAGGACCTACGTACATCAAATCTTTAAATTAGACAGAAGAATTCTCGTTGAACTTTTTAAAAGGTAAGCTTAAATATTAATACAATACTTGAATGCAGCAATTTATTTTGACTTCCTCTGTAGTATATTATTACCTATCGTATCTACTCCTATTTATTGTGATGAAGGTCTAATCAAGACCCCCCTGCAGGAGCTTAGCTTAAAACGGCGCCCGATAAGGTGCCTCTTAAGCTAGTATATATATATATATATATATATATATATATATATATATATATATATATATGGGAAAAATGTATGACGAAGTGGAAAGGTTTTCCTGTGACGTGTTTCGTCTTTTAGGACTTCGTCGGACTAAATTTACAAACAAAAATTTGGATTACCAATGGGATCGCCTCTTAGTAAAGTCCTGGTATGTTTCATCTTAGAATATCCTTGAATCTGGTTCTTTTCAAAATATTTAACCCAAACAATCAATATACTTCCGATATATTGATGATGCTCTATTAATGTATACTCATGATGCTGACTTACCTGACCTAGTAGATAAACTAAACAAAGTCGTACAGTAGAATTTTCATACATAATGAAAACGTACGATTCCTTACTTTTCCTAGATAGATTCCTACACTGCGTTAACAAAAATTTAAAATTAGGTGTCCAGCGGAAATCAACGAACAAAATCGATCTGATAAATGTCTATTCTCATCATAACAAGAACATAATATAATTGGTATAATCATCGGATTCTATTTAAGAGCACACAGAATGTGCAACCTTTAATGTTTACACGAAAATATATTGAAAACAATTTGAACTTCTTTAGTAACGTCATTATTTTATATTCAGCGCAATACAAAAAACTCATGAAATATTCGAATATAGAAAAACGGCCCCTCCTGACAAACGCAATGAATAAAAAAAAATATTATCCTACAAACTAACTCTTTTCACATCTATATATATATTTGGTATTCTTAAATTTACAGGTACTCATTAATATATATATATATATATATATATATATATATATATATATATATATATGGTGCCTGTAAGCTTAAGCATACCAAATATATATATATATATATATATATATATATATATATATATATGTATACTAATGAGTGCCTGTAAACTTAAGCATACCAAATATATATATATATATATATATATATATATGCACATTTCATCGAATACGACAGACAAGGTGCTTTTATTTAGTTTTTTATACAATTTCTCATGCGATCTAATATTTTTTTTTTTTGACGATAAATTATATAAAAACTGTCCGAATGTTCTTTTTATCCGAGCGCTTTCGGCTATACATTTAGCCATTTTCAAGGATGAAATATTTTAACTGCTAAATAAGAAATAGTTTGTTGTATGTATGTTTTATAAAATGTTTTCATTTTTCAAAACACGGTCAAGATATTATGTCCATATTCATAGTTAATATTATTAAGTGTTTTTTTTGTTTTTGTTTTTCAATAAGTCTTCCATTATTTTTAGCCATTTTTGCATGTAGATGATGCTATTATATTTGTTTTGTCAATAAGTATGTTACGAATAGAGTCCTGTAGGTCTCCATGAATATTTAAATGAGATCTAATTGAGCTATTGTCAGAAAGGTGTAGAGTGAGTCTACGTGTCAAACATGTGAAACGTTTATTGCTTGTCTAGACAGTCTAGACGTTGAGCATTTAAATTTACTGCTTAGTTAGGAGTTTGCATTTTTTTTACTTAGTTTGTGATTCTTTTCTTTAAAGTGTTAGGAGTTTTTGCAGGTAGTTCATTATTGGCATGATCATTTTGGGATTATATATGACGTAAAAACTCCACTGCGCATGCCTGAGGGAGACGTTCGCGTCTACCAATCATTTCCTCTTTGAAAATAACTGCAGGGCGACTCTCAGTGACAACAGGCAGAGAAGGAAGTGCTGCAACGTTATGCCATCGAGCCCAGGCCAGACGTTTAGCTGCAACTACTGCGACGAGTATGCCTGTCCTGCATTGGACTTATCAGTCACAAACGTACCTGCAAGCGACGTATGCAGATTCCTCGTGATCTTCGTTTTATGAAGCCAACTCATGATATATATATATATATATATATATATATATATATATATATATATATATATATATAGGGGCAGCAGATCATTATTCAAACATATATTGTTAAATATGACAGAAAAGTAATTTCTATTATGTTTTATCGTGAGCTTTTTCAAGCGTCGTATAATGACTAGTTTCAAATATGACATCCTGTTTTGTTTGCATAGATGTATGCTATTTGACAATAACGGTCGCAGAATAGCAGATACAGGTCGTTAATTCCTAATGCAGTTCTATGACGTCGTACATGACCACGTGAGTGAAAGAATGGTCTATATATATATATATATATATATATATATATATATATATAGGGAGACACACACACAGAGAGAGAGAGAGAGAGAGAGAAGGGCGAGAGAGGAAGAAAATATTTATCTGAATACAAGAAAAAATCGAATAAAAACTTAATCGCAGTACCTTGTCAGTCTTCGTTAATGAAATGCACAACTCTCTCTATATATATATATATATATATATATATATATATATATATATATATATATATATATATATATATATGTGTGTGTGTATATATATATATATATATATATATATATATATATATATATATATATATATATATATATATATATATATATATATATATATATATATATATATATATATATATATATATATATATATATATATATATATATATATATATATATATATATATATATATATATATATAGTTGTATTTGGATAGAAACCTTACTCTACATGTTTCATTAAAACTCACAAGGTTTTTCTGTTTTTATTTTAATTTTCTTTATTGTGTAAACAAAAGATTTCTTTTTTCTTGAAGTTATTCTCTCTACCTATCTATCTATATATATTTATGTGTGTGTGTGTGCATATATATATATATATATATATATATATATATATATATATATAGTTGTATAGAAATCGCACTCTACATGTTACATGAAAAATAACTGACAAGGTTCTTCTGTTAAGTTTTTACTTTAATTTTCTTTATTATGTAAACAAGAGATTTCTTTTTGGAAGTTATTATGTGTATAAATTGTCCAAATGATTGTTCGCTCTACTACAACACTTGTAAATCCACGCCAAAAGTACCCCCACACTCTCAGCTGTCATCAATCTTGGTTCTGACCAGGCTCAATATTTAACCCATAAGTGTGAGGAGAAGAGTTGGATCGATACCTTTTCCAAGGTGTTTTTGCACGTAAGTGAATATAATGAACCCGATTGGAATTCGAACTTCTCATTCTGAGCCTTTATCCATTACACCACTCGGACATTTAAGCTTACAGCACCTGGTATTTCCCGACGGTCACCCATCTAGATACTGACCACGTTCAGTGTTGGTTAACTTCGTTGATCGGACGAGAGCCAGCGTGTCAACGGGATGTCGCTGTAAGCCATAAATATAAAGCGGTATTTTAATACTTTAATATTAAATTATAGCATGGACACCGTTTGATCGACCCTCGTAATAAATACAGAAACTTGACTGACACATTTTGTATTGAAGGTAGAGGAAGTTGTATCGTTTTTTTTTGTCTCTCGCATTTTCGTTCATAAGCTATATTGTTTCTTGTTCGTGAGAAAGTTTTCTTAAGATGTGAAAAGCAAGAAGATAGCGCCAGAGGAAAGAAAAAACAAACAACAAGAAAAATAGCAACACCCTTTTCAAAATAAAGAAAGAGAAGGCAATGTAAAAATAAATAAATAAATAAAATTAGTAGAGTGAGGTTATAATTCAAGTCTTTCGCAAAAGAATTAATGCAACATCATGATGACCAAGCAAGATAAAAATAATAAAATAAAAACCCTTGGCCGGATCCGCTTTCTACCGTCTAATTCTTTTGAATGTTGACCAACTTATACATTCTATCTTTCGTTCACACACAGGTATACACAGACTATTAACACAACCGCATCTCCTGAACTTACAAAAGATATTTAATTCCCAATAACGTCTCGGATGTCTTTAACTGATTGGAGTTCAGATATTGTTATCTGGTCGAATAATTCTGAAACAGTGAGCATTGTATAGAAGAATTCTTTCCGAGATAACATTCAAGAGGCTAATGAAAGACCTCTGCCATTGAACAGCAGGAAACATGCTCGTCACGCAGACCATTGTTCTCGTGGAGTACCAGAGGTTTTCAGAGCCCGTGTACAAATACAATTTTGGTGCCCCCACTTGTGTCATCCCTGAAATGTTTTACTATAGGTTTTATGGAAAAGCGTCCACGCTGCCTTGTGGGTGATAATTATTCCCTTGCCTTGAACTATGGGAACTCAATCTCACACCAGAAACTTAATAGAACTCGGATATTGGAGACATAGCCTCATCTGGGGATCTTCTCTGTCCGGGGGCAGAGAGTTTGACCAGTACAGATGAAAATACCCATTATCGTCCGTAGGTACCCTACAACAGTTTATGAAACAAGTAGAGAAATTACTTACAGATTTACTTAGGTTTATATATTTAAAACAAACAAACAAACAAAAAAGCTTTATTAGTTTACAAAACTGGTAGTCATGGTTATAATACGCCGTAAATTAAGCTTTCTTGTTACATCTGCGCCTGGTTGGGGGGGGGCGACTTCAACCAGCTTGCTCCCACCGTGCTACGCCTCTGCGCCTGGTTGGGGGGGGCGACTTCAACCAGCTTGCTCCCCCACCATCTGCGCCAGGTTACATGTGCGCCAGGTGTGTGGGGGGGGGGCGACTTCAACCCGCTTGCTCCCACCTTGCTCCCACCTTGCTAGGCCTCTGCATTGTTACATCTGCGCCTGGTGGGGGCGACTTCAACCCGCTGTGCTCCCCACCTTGCTACGCCTCTGCATTGTTACATCTGCGCCTGGTTGGGGGGGCGACTTCAACCCGCTTGCTCCACCTTGCTACGCCTCTGCATTGTTACATCTGCGCCTGGTGGGGGGCGACTTCAACCCGCTTGCTCCCACCTTGTTACGCCTCTGCATTGTTACATCTGCGCCTGGTTGGGGGGGGGCGACTTCAACCCGCTTACCCCCACCTTGTTACGCCTCTGCATTGTTACATCTGCGCCTGGTGGTGGGGGGCGACTTCAATCCGCTTGCTCCCCACCTTGCTACGCCTCTGCATTGTTACATCTGCGCCTGGTGGGGGGCGACTTCAACCCGCTTGCTCCCCACCTTGCTACGCCTCTGCATTGTTACATCTGCGCCTGGTTGGGGGGGGCGACTTCAACCCGCTTGCTCCCACCTTGCTACGCCTCTGCATTGTTACATCTGCGCCTGGTGGGGGGCGACTTCAACCCGCTTGCTCCCACGTTGCTACGCCTCTGCATTGTTACATCTGCGCCTGGTGGGGGGGGGCGACTTCAACCCGCTTGCTCCCACGTTGCTACGCCTCTGCATTGTTACATCTGCGCCTGGTGGGGGGGCGACTTCAACCCGCTTGCTCCCACCTTGCTACGCCTCTGCATTGTTACATCTGCGCCTGGTTGGCGGGGGGCGACTTCAACCAGCTTGCTCCCACCGTGCTACGCGGCTGCATTGTTACATCTGCTCCTGGGGGCGACACCCGCCCGCTTGCTGCCACCTTGCTACGCCGCTGCATTGTCTTTGTGCGAATTTGAAGAGATGCGGACAAAGCAAATATCAGGCGCGATGTAACATACTTTCCCCGTCGAGAATAGTTATTCTGGTTTCGCTATCGGTTCAACTTGGAAATGTCAGAAGACACTCGAAATGAATACCTCCAAGAAAAAAAGAAATACATCACAGAATTCCAGTACTGAAGAGAAATTGGATCCATTTGTTTGCGACTGGAATAAAATGAAGAGACCCAAATAAAAGTTCAGCGCTATTTTCTAAGGAGAAATCAATATTCCACCCCAGGTTTGTCATCTAAGGCCAACGCTTTTACGAACAATCCCCGCCCACACACACACACACACCTGGTCAGTACCTCGATAGGTAACCGCTTGAGAATACCAAGAGCTGTAAACCTGGATATGCGGGTGTTGCAATTGATAACAGCTCAGAATTCCAATCCGGTCGGTTTTGTTATATTCCCTTACGCGCAAATACCCTTGGGAAAGGCATGAATCCACTTCTTTCCCACACCCAGCTATGGATTAATTAGTAAAACTTCTATTAGTAAAACATTATTATCTAAAAAAAGAAAGAATTCTTGCGATCTAAAAATATATTCTGGCTATTTGTTTTTCTTCAAAAGGTTGATAAACCGTGAAAAACAAATGAATCAATCAATCACACATATTCACACACGTATATATATATATATATATAATTATATATTATATTATATTATTATTATTATTATTATTATTATTATATATTATATATATATATATATATATTATATATTATTTTATTATATCCTTACTCTGTCCTGGACATTGAGTTCTACCTGGATTCTATCCTCTTGAATTTTTATTAAAAAAATATACATGTATGTGTATGCACCTATGTATATATACTTATGTATGTGTATATTTACCACTAATATTAGCTATATATATATATATATATATATATATATATATATATATATATATATATAGATAGATAGATAGATAGATAGATAGATTTATAAAAAGTGGACAGTAAAGTCAACACGCAGCGGCCGTCTGTTTTATGCTTGAATGGAATCTTTCGGCCATTGGTGTGATGTTTTGGCACGATTATTTATATATGCTGGCCAATGGTGCATTATGGGTAGCAAAGTCTATTGGAAAAACATGGACTTACATGCCCGCAATAAGACGGATTCTTAAAAGTACGGTTTGCCCATGATACCGTTTTTTTCTAACTCCACTGCTCAGTAATATTTATTGTTCTCAAATGTGATGATTAGAAAATTAGAATGGTAATAAAACCTAAACATGCGAGGAAAGTGAATTTATACAATCTTTTGAGAATTTACAAGTCACACGCTCTCTCTCTCTCCCTCTCTCTCTCTCTCTATATATATATATATATATATATATATATATATTCGTCAACGATACAAAATGAAAACACAGTTGAAAACTTCAACAAACCAATGTTGTTCGCTTGCCCGCTTGAGAATACGTCTCTAAAAGAAAGTAAGTCAGACAATAAGTATATTGGTTCTACAACTATCATATTATCGCTCCTTTTAACTTGTAATTTATTTTATTGTCCCATTTAAAATCACATATCGCTGATCAGCTCAAAGAAAAAAAAACACAAAAAATCAGGCAAATTCTTATCAATAATACAAAGTTGCCATAACACATAAAGTGTAAAAAATGAATTCAACTGCGTGAAGCATAAAAAAAAAACAACGTCAATGAAATAACATCAAATTTAGGACGTAATATACTAAAAATATTTTTTTAAAAAATGGAAGACCAGAATTAAAACAAAAAGAAAGACTAAAATTAAAACAAAAAAAAAAAGAAGACTAGAATTGTCAAATATCGTGAAACGCGATATTTGAAAGTAATCACGCGAAATGCGATATTTACTCAGCGCATTTTGTGCCACTGTGTTCACCACTCCCCATCATCTCACAATTGTGGTTCATGGGGACATTCAAGGCAGCATAGTGCAATAACTGTGCTGATTCCTTTTGCAACCGGGGGGTGTTTAGGTTACTGCGTGCTTTCTCTCAGGAGTTAAAGAGGCAAGACCTACAAGGCTGCAGGTGGTTTGAATTCGCTCTTTTCCTTCTCCTTGACTTGTGATGGTATATAGAGGCCGGGCGCTACCCAGACTACATGCTCCACCTTCTCTGTCGTACCGATCCACAGGAATACAGGGCGTTACATTTGGGGATAGATTGGCTGCAGCAGTTGCCGGAAAATTGTTGGTTTTGACAGGCAAGCGCTTTCGGGGATCCACTCCGGATTTTCTGTCTGGATTAACTTCCATAGTTTTTTTTTCCGTGTTTTGGATATGACCACAAGGCAGTGGATGTTTAAAATCAGGCTCCTCCTTCCCTTAGATGGAATGCCTTCCTCGGCTGTCGAGATTCATCTGCCCTAAGTATCTGGTTACGAGGTGCCTGTTTTCCGCTTACAGCCATTCTCCAGTTTGGAGCTAGACTATTGTCAGAGGCTATTTGACACTGATGACAAAACAGAAAAAATCTTTGATGATGACGAACAACGGCCGAAAGGTACTCAGACATTGGAAAAATATATTATGAATATGTACGTGAAACGAAGGAAATAATCTGAAACATCGATAAACAAGTATACATTAATAAATATCTATATTATATCTCATCGCTAGCACGACTCGGAGTTTCATGCTCAACGCAATCTTCAGGTGCTGAGTATAGACTGACCGTTATGTAATTTGAATTTTAATATAACTGGTTAAATGAAATCTTCAGGCAATCTTCCTGGCCTGAAAATTTCATTTAAGCATTAATCATGTACCCACACAATGTCATACCTTCTTTGGAGACCTTCACGCGACAAACACACACACACACACACACACACACACACACACACACACACATATATATATATATATATATATATATATAACGGACTCTCCCGTCGGTATGAGGATCTGACAGCTTAATTGTTTCAGTTATGAAATTTTGTGCGATAATCTTAAGTGGTACTTAAGACCCGCTGGTGATTTACAAAGGAGGCCACATATGGAGTAAGAGTAAGGATTGTGAGATGAGATCACTGTTAAATTGGCTGACCTTTTAGATCTTGCTCTCGCGTCTTGAAGATGATTCAGACAAGCAAACTGCTGAGTCCATTAAACACGTTGATCTCCATTCTACCCGCTCCAAGGCTAAGCACTCAAGGGTGTTATGTGGTATATTGACAGCTGACAAGTTGCTCTTCAGCTATATATATATATATATATATATATATATATATATGTCCCGTTATTGAAACCTTGTGTCAGATTAACCTAAATAAATGACAATAGATAGCGGACATCTGAAACGTCACGCCAAATGCGACTTGGAGCACCCCTGCCTCCTTTCACACACATCCATACAGAAACTAACACGAACACACACTCAAGAGTAAAATAAGCACATCATTTGGCGCCCCGAAGAAGACAAGGTTACTTTAGACGTATGCATATAATTCCATCTGAAACGGAGTGGCAAGCGTTTTCAGGCTACGAAGAGAAGGGGTTCAAATGTTCTAGTCACGTGGTTACGTTAAGAGTCGGAATGGCGAGGCATATAATGGCATCACGTTGGATCAAGGGTGGTTCACTTTTTAAATAGACAGATGACAATAGCTTGTAACTGAAACTAGGACACTAGTTGTATTTTCGGTGAGAGAAAGGAGTGGGTGACTCTCTTAAAGACTCTATATATATATATATATATATATATATATATATATATAGAGAGAGAGAGAGAGAGAGAGAGAAAAGACACCAAAGATTCGTTAAACTATGAGCATACATAGTGAAAAATTGCCCCAAATTTAGCAAAAGCAAAGTTTTATCGTCAAAATAATGACGTTATTATTAAGAGCAAAGATCAAATGATTTTTTGATTTTTAAATTATACATTTTTAATCCTTTTTTAGAACTTTGGTTAAAAATTTTGTTTTTCATACGTCAAAGCGGGGTTATAAATTCTTATAAGAAATGTTAGTGTCTTTTTTGCAGTGAAAAACACATTGATTTGGGAATTCATGCAAAAACATCTAATTGTAGGATTTAAATGATCAAGAATGACATACACCGAACTTAAGCAACGTCAAGCCTGTCAGTACTTAGATGGGTGAACGCTTGGAAATACTTGGAAAACAAAATGTCCTGACTTGTTCACAAACGAATGAAATTATTTTTGTAACATTTATTTTTTTAGAAAATCTTGGAAAAATAATTTTTTTTAGCATTCGTTAAAACCATAAATTTAATTTTATGAAATTTGTAGAAATTCATTTTTGTAACGTTTTGTATTTATATTAGTTACAAAGACAAATCAGTAGAGAATATAATTCGTTTTTTTTTTTCAAACAGGACCTCCAGTTGCCGAAAATCTGCTCTGAATCGTAAAATAAAAAAATGCAGTAAACTTTAATTAAAAAAAATTCTTATCACTTAATACTTTGCTTAGTTTATGAAAGGCATGGTGAGATTTTCCAGTATTGACTGCTATATAGGAGCTTAGATATTACATAGCAGTTTCGCACTCTTTTCTTCGTTTCTAATGAGATTTTTCTATCTCTTAATACTTTGCTTCGTTTATAAAAGGCATGAGGAATAGTCTAGTATTGACTGCTATATAGGAGCTTAAATATTCATAGCACTCTTTTCTTCGTTTCTAATGAGATTTTTCTATCTCTTAATACTTTGCTTCGTTTATAAAAGGCATTAGGAATAGTCTAGTATTAACTGCTATATAGGAGCTTAGATATTACATAGCAGTTTCGCACTCTTTTCTTCGTTTCTAATGAGATTTTTCTATCTCTTAATACTTTGCTTCGTTTATAAAAGGCATTAGGAATAGTCTAGTATTGACTGCTATATAGGAGCTTAGATATTACATAGCAGTTTCGCACTCTTTTCTTCGTTTCTAATGAGATTTTTCTATCTCTTAATATACTTTGCTTCGTTTATAAAAGGCATTAGGAATAGTCTAGTATTGACTGCTATATAGGAGCTTAGATATTACATAGCAGTTTCGCACTCTTTTCTTCGTTTCTAATGAGATTTTTCTATCTCTTAATACTTTGCTTCGTTTATAAAAGGCATTAGGAATAGTCTAGTATTGACTGCTATATAGGAGCTTAGATATTACATAGCAGTTTCGCACTCTTTTCTTCGTTTCTAATGAGATTTTTCTATCTCTTAATACTTTGCTTCGTTTATAAAAAGGCATTAGGAATAGTCTAGTATTGACTGCTATATAGGAGCTTAGATATTATTAGCAGTTTCGCACTCTTTTCTTCGTTTCTAATGAGATTTTTTCTATCTCTTAATACTTTGCTTCGTTTATAAAAGGCATTAGGAATAGTCTAGTATTGACTGCTATATAGGAGCTTAGATATTACATGAGCACTCTTTTCTTCGTTTCTAATGAGATTTTTCTATCTCTTAATACTTTGCTTCGTTTATAAAAGGCATGAGGAATAGTCTAGTATTGACTGCTATATAGGACTTAGATATTACATAGCAGTTTCGCACTCTTTTCTTCGTTTCTAATGAGATTTTTTCTATCTCTTAATACTTTGCTTCGTTTATAAAAGGCATTAGGAATAGTCTAGTATTAACTGCTATATAGGAGCTTAGATATTACATAGCAGTTTCGCACTCTTTTCTTCGTTTCTAATGAGATTTTTCTATCTCTTAATACTTTGCTTCGTTTTAAAAGGCATGAGGAATAGTCTAGTATTGACTGCTATATAGGAGCTTAGATATTACATTTTTCTACTCTTTTCTTCGTTTCTAAAGTTTTTTCTATCTCTTAATACTTTGCTTCGTTTATAAAAATGAGAATAGTCATATTGACTGAATAGCTTAGATATTACATACTCTTTTCTTCGTTTCTAATGAGATTTTTCTATCTCTTAATACTTTGCTTCGTTTATAAAAGGCATTAGGAATAGATATTGACTGCTATATAGGAGCTTAGATATTACATAGCAGTTTCGCACTCTTTTCTTCGTTTCTAATGAGATTTTTCTATCTCTTAATACTTTGCTTCGTTTATAAAAGGCATGAGGAATAGTCTAGTATTGACTGCTATATAGGAGAATAGATATTACATAACAGTTCACCACTCTTTGTATTGTTTGGCAGGGACATTTACTTTGAATTAGCGTGCAAGAGAATGTAATGAACACAACTGGAATTTGAACTCGGCTCTCCGATTTCTCATTCCGTACCGTTATCCAATACCCCTCCCACACATCCACGCTTACAGTACCTAGTATTCCCAACCGGTCACCCATCTATTTACTGACCAGGCTTGGCGTTGCTTAAGTTCGTTGTATGCCATACCAACCACACAGTCAAGCTTACAGTACCGAGTATTCCCAAGTGGTCACCCATCTAAGTACTGACTAGGCTTGACGTTGCTTAAGTTCGCTGTATGCCATACCACCCGCACATTCAAGCTTACAGCACCAAGTATTTCAAGTGGTCACCCATCTAAGTACTGACTAGGCTTGACGTTGCTTAAGTTCGCTGTATGCCATACCACCCGCACATTCAAGCTTACAGCACCAAGTATTTCAAGTGGTCACCCATCTAAGTACTGACTAGGCTTGACGTTGCTTAAGTTCGCTGTATGCCATACCACCCGCACATTCAAGCTTACAGCACCAAGTATTTCCAAGTGGTCACCCATCTAAGTACTGACTAGGCTTGACGTTGCTTAAGTTCGCTGTATGCCATACCACCCGCACATTCAAGCTTACAGCACCAAGTATTTCCAAGTGGTCACCCATCTAAGTACTGACTAGGCTTGACGTTGCTTAAGTTCGCTGTATGCCATACCACCCGCACATTCAAGCTTACAGCACCAAGTATTTTCAAGTGGTCACCCATCTAAGTACTGACTAGGTTTGACGTTGCTTAAGTTTTGCTGTATGCCATACCAACCGTACATTCAAGCTTACAGCACCGGGTATTCCCAAGCGGTCACCCTATCTAGGTACTGACTAGGCTTGACGTTGCTTCAGTTCGCTGTATACCATACCACCCGCATATTCATGCTTACAGCAGCTGGTATTCCCAAGCCATCAAGGACAAGGAAACTGGTATTTGAAATATGAAATAACCGCAATAAATAATGAAGGATTATTTTCTGGGTTATATAATGAGGAAAGAATGACTGGAGAGTATAACACTCGCAAGACTTAGAGAAGATTAGATACGTTTGAGTGAATTGGTGGCTAGGCAAAGAAAAAGAACGATAAATAAAAAGATCAAATTTACTTAGACTAATAAACGATAGGAAGTTGTGAAGAGCCATGATTGTACACGTTCTGAAAGGATATGGTATATAAATGAAGATCGAAATATCAATAAAATTAATAAGTTTTTGTTTACTGACTGAATATTATTTATAAGCTTGGTTTACGAAGTTAAACCGGTCTGTTTGGTTTTTAAATCCACTAATGAATAAATCTTTTATCAGAACATGTTATTTTTTAATGGATTTATTACTCGACATGATCTTATAACTATAAACACTATTTTAGTTGGTACATGTGTTTGAGTTGCTATACCTGTTTTTTTTTAATTTTTCATTTATTTTCTTAAACAATGAAATTTATAATAACCGGCCTAGAGCGAAAAGTTCTATCGAACCAGTATCCTTTGTCCCACCTGGCAAACTGCATCTTTAACCAACAACAAGCCACGGAGACCAGCCTATGAGAGATTGGCTTTCCTTAAGTAGCTAATACATAAACCATATCTCTTGTTGGGGTCTCTATTAATCTGGTATTAGGCGTTGTAGATAATTCTTGGTGATGTTTATCGGAACTTCGGAATAAAAATACGTATTGTAATGAAGGGTATGATCAAATATTTCTTTTTATTTATTTGACAAGTGAGTCTTTTTGGTATTCGGTATAGCAAAATGTTTGTTCATAATGTGGATCTTAATAGCAGTCTGGAGAAATGTCCGTTTTGACCCGGTATTCGAGAGTTTGAAAGTCAGCACTTGATAGTAGTCGTAGTCATCTTAGAAATTGGCCAGTGCCAATCTACTGCGTTTTTCTCAACCCTAAGTAGCGATAGCATTTGCAGATGACCTTTTAACTACTTCTTCACATAAGGATAGTTTCTCCGGGGTAGCGTCTTTTGTTTCGTTCTCTCCTTCCGTCCTAATGATTCTCTCTCAGAGGTTCAGCTTATATCCTTTTTGAACAGGCTCCGAGATTCTGACGGGAATGTTGGTTTCAGCTAACATCAAATGTGTTTACATGTTAATTTTTTTGATTGGCCAAAACTATTTTATTTTCAAGCGTTCCTTTTTATTTTCAATTTTTATTTTATAACGGAAGTTATGCGTGGAGCCTCTCTGATCGTTGTTAGTTTTCAGTCATATATTAGTAGGATCTGTTCCTGAAAACTTCCGGAGATGTTCTTCCTTTTTTTATTTGAGGGTTGCCTTCTCGTTAGTACAGAAAGAGAAGCTCAGTGGGAGAGAGAGGAGGGAGAGAAAGAAAGTTAAAGAGAGAGAAAGAGATAAAGATTTTAAAGGAAAGCGCAGATGTTTTATTTTAATTTAGATACCCCCAAGAATTGTGTGTAAATAAGGTTTAAAATGAATTTTTAAAAATGAAAAAACTTTCCTGAAACTTCAATTTAGCTTTAAATAAAAGCTAAAGGATTAACTCTACTATACACGGTAAGCAAAATACTTTGCTGTATTTTAGACAGAAATTATATTTATTGGAATAGATTTGCTTTTTTTCAGTGAAATCGATAACGTCAGCCATTTTTAGACATTTGTAAACAAAACTTAATTTTCAATTTTAAAAATCTTGCAAAAATAAAATATATATTTCTGTAATGTTAATTAAAGAAAATTAGCAAATCTAAAGTTAAGTTAATTTGATCTAAAAAAAAAAAACAACATAGCATAAAATGTTGTATACAAGCATTTCCTAACCACGAAGCCTTGTTTTTTCTGACGAGTTAATAGATTTATTGACGGCGAATTGACTGCCGAACGTGTTCATAGTTAACTATGGTGTAGCAGACGATAAATTTCATTAAGGTTTTGTCTTTTCCCCGTAAGTGGGGACAACCCTTAAAACATGCGACCGTTTAAGAATAGATTCATCGGTTTGGATGTCTATACTCAGAACTTCTGCATCTATATACATATATAAAAACAAATCGAAATTCTTTTAAAAATATTCGGAGTCTTCAGACTTTAATAAGCTTTAAAATATATGATTAGTAAATATATCTTTGCTTAATAACAGTATTACCTAAGAATTATCTCATCGAAATTAACTTTAAAAGATTCAAAAATTTTATAAATTATTCAATTTTAAATTGTAAAATTTGTAAAAAAAATGAAAACAAATCTTGTAAAAATTAATTTTTCATCGAAAAAATTATTTTCATCAGACAATATTGTCTTTAATATATATTACTAGCAGTAGAGCCCGGCGTTGCCCGGGGATGTAACAGTAAGAGATAGATCAAGTATCGACTATCATAAAGACTGAAAAATGAAATTGACAAAGATTATTGTTTAAGGTTGACGGACACGCATTTCTTAATTTTTTTTTTTTTTTTTAACGAATTGGTCAAACCCAAACTGAAACAAAAACATTGTTTTCAATCGTTATGAGTCTACCGATTGAATAGAATTTTATTATAACCAATTGTCTTGTAAATGGAATTTTTAAAGCATTCTGAATGTATAAATAAAGAAAAAAGTGTGCAAAACAATAAGAAACACTACCTGCCAAAAAAAAAAAAGTGAAGTTTTGTTGAAATCGGTTAAAAAATGTAGGAAATCCGATCCAATATATAAACGAACACACACACACACACACACACACACACACACACACACACACACACACAAAGAACCTGGGTTTTATAATTATAACTCGATATGAGTTGTCCCCCTTTCATTCCGTGAAAGCGATGCCTCTTAATCGTGTTTTAAAATTGATTTCGTGCAAAAACAATTGTTTTTCCAATTTTTGGCGCTGTCAGAACCACCGCAAGGTAATTTTACGTAGTCTTGTGAAGTTTTGTTGAAATCGGTTGAAAAATGTAGGAAATCCGATCGAATATATAAACGTACAGACAGACACACACACACACACACACACACACACACACACAACCTGGGTTTTATAATAAGTATGATTCATGAAAGGAATTAATCGCTTCTTTAATTAAATAATGTCTTAGTTTTATTGCGTTTTTTTTTTTTTTTTTTTGATTCAGAACAGATTTTCGGTAAAACCGGGTCTGATTTTGCAAAAAAAAAAAAAAATAAAAAAAAAAAATAAAAAATCGGTGATTTAAATTCGTCAAAAAATTCTGCTTTTAACTAATATAGTCACTAAAAATTATCTCGAATTTCTCAAGCTTCCATAAAATTAAATAAGGGAGAGAAACACATGTAAAAAAAATATTTTACCAGGATTTTCTAATAAAAAGAATTAGAACATAATTTCATTCGTTTGTGAATATGTCCTGAAAATTTCATTAAAATCTTACAATTATTTGATTTTTGCAAGTATTTCAAATTAATATGTCTGCCACCGCAAAAAAAAAAGAGGCCGACATTTGCTATGCTAAAAGTTAGTAAAACCGCTGACGCAAGAAAAACAAATTTTTTAATGAAAATTTCGAATGTTCTGAAAAGAAGTAAACAAATTTAATTAAATAATCAAAAAGTATTTTGATTCTTCCTCTTCTTAATAATAAAATAACGATTTTGACGATAATACTGTATTTTCATTACGTTCGGAGCATGTTTCCATCACAGTATGCTGACTTTTTAGCGATCTCGTGTAGGTAACTATTTTAATTTTAATTTTTTTTTATTTCTGTTTATATATTTTATTTTTATATTTTATATATTTCTATAATTTTTTTTTTATCTGGACTCACTACAAATCTAAACCTGCTAGCTTCAGTTTCGTATCTGAAATGTAAACAACAGTAATTTTTGTATGGATTTTTTTACCCGACATTATTTCTTATTACTATAGTTATTTTTAGTAGAAACATACGTTAGATTTGCTATCACGTTTTTATTAATTTCAGTGCTTAAGAAAATAAATTAACAGGAATAGCAACTCAGCCCAGCGTACCCACTAAAAATACCGTTTAAAGTAATAATAATAAAAAAAAACAGAATATATTTTTTTTAAACACTCATTTTGTATATGCATCTATGGAAGCGTAATGTTCATATTTCAGACTGGTGCTAATGAATGCACTGAAATCCTACTGAAAAAGCCAGGGTTTCGAATTTTGATTATCAAGGCAGGTAGGGTAATCCCATTTGGAATATTAGCGTAACAAGTTCCACAGGCCTATTTGGCATTTGTACCGATTTGGCAGGTTTAGTAAATATCTTTTTATCGGAGCGTCTTCTCTGTGATCCTCCTTGGTGCACACTGCTAGAGTAGCGGCCATGTTATCATTGTAACAGCCGCCAGAAAACTGGCGTTGTCAAGCTCAAACTTCGATCACGTGACCAGAATAGGAGCAACTATATGCACGCATGAGTAGAAGTCAGTATGCCAACCCTATAGATATGTTATGTCGAAAGTGCGAATAATTTTTTACTTAACCTCGTATTTAAACGTTGTTTAAATCAGTCAAAATAGGAAATACAGATGATCTATACAATTTCCTATTATCCCACAACAAAACGATACCCTTTTCATTTCTTATTATCCCACACCAAAAGACACCCTTTTCATTTTCTATAATCCCACACCAAAAGATACCCTTTTCATTTCTTATTATCCCACACCAAAAGACACCCTTTTCATTTTCTATAATCCCACACCAAAAGATACCCTTTTCATTTCTTATTATCACACACCAAAAGACACCCTTTTCATTTCTTATTATCCCACACCAAAAGATACCCTTTTCATTTCTTATTATCCCACACCAAAAGACACCCTTTTCATTTCTTATTATCCCACACCAAATACTGCATGTTCATTGTTTTGCTCCTGCTCGGTGCCAGACCCCACGTAACTACTAAAGTTTTGAATGCTGGTTTAAATCCAGAAATTTGTATACTTATTTCCGACCCATTGACTCGTTCTACCTACATAGCGCCACACTGACTTTTAAAATGGCCTTCTCACCGGATTTATTTAAGTTATACAGAGAGGGATCTTAATAGAATCTGTTCTGTCGGGACATATTACAGGTGGGCACAGAATCCATTCAAATGACGCCATATTGTTGGTAATCGCAGAAAGAAAATTACGGATACTTCTAGACAATGTAGCAAAAAAAAAAAAACGTTTCTTTTGTTTGTTTAACGGCATATCAACTCGTTATGGGTTATTTAATGTCGAATTTTAATTCTTGGGAGTATTGGTAATTTCTTTTACAAAAATGTATTGCTGGTAATATATTTTTTCCTTACAAAAATGTATTGCTGGTACTATATTTTTTACTTATAAAAATGAATTGCTGGTAATGGTGTTTATTTAAAAAAAATGTATTGCTGGTAATATTTCTTGATTTTTTACAAAAATGTGTTGCTTGTAATTCCTTTACTATGAAAATGTATTGCTCTCACTATCTGTCTATATTTCTAAGATGAGGTATTATGTACACTATTTACATTATACGGACTATTGTCCTCATCTTTGTCGCCATATTTATTACAACGCTCCGGCCTTCTTCAGGTGCTTGTAAAGTCGAACTGAATTAGCACATATGCTAGGCCACAAAAATCTCCTGAGCCGACCAAGTATAGAAACGAATACAATATGGGAACCAGTAATAAGGAGTGCCAGAGAAAAGCAATGATAACAACAAAAATTGCAATATGAGCTCTGGTAAAAAAAATGATTGCTGAACACATTAGGTTTATAATACCCAGAAATTCAGACACAGATGTTAGATCCAGTGGCAGGACCCAAAGAGTGTGAGTTCAATATCCGGTTAAGGCAGTGGAGAGGGGAATTAGCAGGAGCTAACTGACATTCATTAAACATAGCACGTGGAACTAGAACAGTCTACCCCAGTGAGCGAAATAAAGGGTTCAGTTCGACATTCCAAACACCTGAAGAAGGCCGGAGCGTACAACGGCCGAAACACTGTAATAAATATGGCGATAAAGGTGAGGACAATAGCCCAAATAATGTAAATAATGTGCATTGCTCTCACTTCTACTACAAAAATATACTCTAACAGAGTTTTGACTCCAGTTTGGGGGTTAACTATTTGCCCCATAGCTGGGACCCTGACAGCTGCAACCACCCGGTTCGGAGTAGGAACAACAGTAATTAAGAGGTGATTCTACGCTTCTCAAAAACTCCCGATCAGATACCTTGCTGCCGGATGTAGTTTATCGTCAAACCCAGGTTGGTCAAGAAGAAAGAACTAACTACCAACAGTATGAAGACAGAATGTATGTTCGTTATCAAGAGGGTCAGCCCAAACTTATGCACTATTTCCTACACAGAATGTGGCAACTATTATGAAACAGTCACATCTATTCTCCCTATATGACAAATGAATACTGCACAATTTCCTTACAGATGAAAAAGATAATCATCGCGACGGAGATTGATTCGTTTTTTATGGCTTATCAACCTATTTAAGGTTATTTAAAGCCGAAACATGTTTTTGGATTGTAAGAAATTTTTGGTGATAACAATGATTTTCTGAAAACAAGTGTTACTATTTAACCCATAGCTGGGTCGTAGCGACGGAGATGCGGCTTGACAGACAGATGCCAAAAATACCATGGGGTGAGCATATGAGCAAAAGAAAATAAGAAAGAGACAGCTGAAATTTCTGGAATATTTTTATACTAATGCTCACCCAATACCAGGCACAAGAGCCACACAAGTTAGAGGGATATTCAGTGGTGTCGTGTCATGGAATAAGAAAAGTTAAGGGGATGGATCTATGGAGGAAAGCTAATGGTTAACCCTAGACTTGAAGAGGTAAGATATGTAGTGATCTATCTATCTATCTATCTATCAATCTATCTAGGTGTTAAGAAGAATCTGTCTGAATGGAACTTCTTTCTTACTAATGGAATACAAAGGGAATGGGGATGATTCACACTTGTGTACGTGGTATGGCTGGTCCCAGTTTTATCTTTTTTATATTAATGTTCACCCAACAATACAAGGTTCAAGAGCCACTCACCGTAGAGGGTTACTGTGCGGTATCGTATGAGCATAAAGAAAGACAAGATGTGAAGTTCATGGACTTATGCAGGGAAAGAGGTCAAGATTGTAGTGAGTGCGAAAACATCCAGCAGAAATTTCTGGAACATTTTTATACTAATGCTCACCCAATACCAGGCACAAGAGCCACACAAGGTAGAGGGATATTCAGTGGTGTCGTGTGAGCGTAAGAAAAGTTAAGAAGTGTTATGGTGAAACACACCTATTCTATAGTTAATAGACTCTCCCACCTAATATAAGTAGGAGTAGTAAGAGTAACGAGGGTCAGTCGATGTCGGACGACGGGCTGAACGGTCGAACTCTTGGCCTTCGGGCAGGGAAGAACCCGAAGGAGGCTACGCCGAAGGGCGGAGTTTCTTTCGGGAGGTAAACCGACCCTGAACCCGTTTATACGGGTTCAAAGGGTATATTTTTAGCCGAGCCCACGGGCTCGGAGATCCCACGTTAAACCGGCCTTGTGCCACATGATGCCCCTCGTGGGGGGTGACTAAAACTAGTCGATGTCGGATGACCGGCTGAACGGTTGAACTCTCTGCCTTCGGGCGAGAGGTACCCGAACGAGGCTACGCCGAAGGGCGGAGTCTCGTTCGGGAGGTAAACCGACCCTGAATCCCGTTTATACGGGGTCTACGGGGATTTTTTGGCCGAGCCTAAGGGCTCGGGAACCTCACTTTAAATTCGGCCTTGTGCCACATGTGACTGCATGGGGCAGTTACTAAATAGCGTCGATGTCGGACGAAAGTAGTCAGCGACCACAACAAGATTACTCTGCGTAATACCTATTATATCAAGTTCCTAATGTTTTGTACGTCGAACCTATTTTAGGACCGACTTAGTATAAATAGAAGCCTCTACTGCGAAATAACTCCACAACAAGTAGTGAAGTTCATGGATAACAGTTAACCCTAGACTTGAAGAGGTCAAGATTGTAGTGAGTGAGAGTCTGTTCCATAAAGCATCAAGTGTTGGGAAGTAGCTGTCCGAATGGAACTTCTTTCTTACTAATGGAATACAAAGGGAATGGGATGATTTATCCGTGTGTACATAGCATAGAGGGATCCCAGCTGCAAAGCTCAGGGCAGAAAGGGATGATAGCTCGTCAGAATGAGGAAAAAAGGCCTGTAGAATTTGACACTGACAGGAAATACTGAAGGCAAGAGGAGACAGAGGGTAACCTATCTAACGTGTTTGAATGGCAGAGCGGGGACAAAGAGGCATAGTAAAAGTTGAAACACTGCTTAGATATACAAAGGGTAGGACGCTGTGGAGAGCCATAATCATGAAATGATACAAAAAGATGATGATGGGATAGTGGCGGTAACAGATATTGGATTCAGTCCACAAGATTGAACCTTCGCTCTTATGGTCGTCAGTTCGCTTGTATCACCACTGGGGCAGACACAATTCTCGCATACATTGTTACAGGATCTATGTAGGTCAAAGTTGGAGTGTTTTCTGTTCGCTTCTTGGAATATTTCGCAGCATTTCAAGAATTGTCGACACACCGCCTTTTTGTTGTTAAGATGTGACCCAGTTTGAATTTCTCACGATTCACAATTTGATTACACGCTTGGTGGCGAACAGCGTGGCTCATCGGGTAAAGCTGTTTAGCTCTTTTATCTGCCATTTTTATCGATATGTATGTATACAGGTTTCGATACTCTGGCTTATCCAGAAAAAAAAAGATAGAATATTTTCTAAGGTACCCGGCAAGGATTTAATTTTCATATTTATTGTTTAACCCTTAAACTGTGGGAAAAAGCTAGCAGTTAGAGAACGAGAACATTCATTTTTAAAGTAGGTATCTCCACTCAATAGTTAGCATGCCATGATGGAAAAATGTCTCAAATTCAGAGGGCGTGAGGCCCCCGAGTATTCATATCAGGAGTTCATCCAAGCAAAGAGTGAAATAAAAATTTAGTTCAGTATTTACATTAGTCGGACTATTGTCCTCATCTTTGTCGCCATATTTGTCACAACATTTCGGCCGTTGTACGCTCCAGCCTTCTTCAGGTGGTTGGAATTTCGAACTGAACACTTTTATTTCGATCACTGGGGTAGACTGTTCTAGTTCCACGTGCCATTTTTGCACGAAATCAATTTGAAAACACGATTAAGAGGCATCGCTGTCGCGAGAATGAAAGGGGGACAACTCATATCGAGTTATACTTATAAAACCCAGGTTGTTTGTGTGTGTGTCTGTGTTCGTTTATATATGGGATCGGATTTCCTACATTTTTTAACCGATTTCAACAAAACTTCACTTTTTTTTTGGCAGGTAGTGTTTCTTATTGTCTTGCACACTTTTTTTTTCTTTATTTTTACATTCAGAATGCTTTAAAAATTCCATTTACAAGACAATTGTTTATAATAAAATTCTATTCAATCGGTAGACTCATAACGATTGAAAACAATGTTTTTGTTTGAGTTTGGGTTTGACCAATACGTAAAAAAAAAAAAAAATAATTAAACATGCGTGTCCGTCAACCTTAAACAATAATCTTTGTCAATTTTATTTTTCAGTCTTTATGATGGTCGATACTTGATCTATCTCTTACTGTTATATCCCCGGGCAACGCCGGGCTCTACTGCTAGTCTACTTATATGAACATTGTTTACATTGCGGGTTTTAAAAGTTCCCAAAAATTAACGATTTTTTTAAATATATAAAATAAAATTAAAGTAAGCAAAAAAACTAGAAAGCAAGGTAAATTACGAATTTATATATTATACAGTCACTTAAAACACGCTAAAACAGGCTATATAAAACTGATTTTATGATATAATAATTGAATAAACAAATAGAGCAGGGCAGGCAAATCTGATAGTACACCTAACATTAAATGGTTCAACCATGATCAGTGTTAATTATTTAAAACCCAAAGCCGATTTGTTTGAAGATAACTATCCCACTGCCATAAGCAGAGATAGAAAAAGATGAAAGTAATTCAGATTTTTATTCTTGTCCATAAAGACATGAAGCAACAGAAATATGGCTCTACAGAAAGATGTTGAGGATACCATGGACCGAAAAGTTGACGAGTATCTTTTTCATCTGTAAGGAAAACGTGCAGTATTCATTTGTCATCTAGGGAAGATAGATGAGACTGTCTCCTGATAGTTGTCACATTCGGTGTCGGAAATAGTGCATGGGTTTGGGCTGTCCCTTTTGATTAAGAACATGTGAGCCACAACGAGGTTTTGGAGAGAATGGAAACAAAAAAAGAAACTTATACATCAAGAAGAGGCAGTTGAAATTTCTGGGGAAGGTAATGAGGAAGGAGGACTTGGAAAAACCTGATACTAACAGGACAGAGGGCCAGGAGAAAGCAGAGCGGTACGTACTTAAATGGATGCTAGAAGAGGATTTAGGAAAAATAACAAAAAAGCAAAACTAAGAGCGACAAGAGAGAGGAAGATGTAGAGGGCCGTGATCGCATACGTTCTGAAGAGATACGATACATAAAAGAAGATTAATTCTTGTCCATGACTGCAGAAATCGCCATAATGAAGCCTTCGATACCCTTGCTTAATAGTGTAGCTTAGATGTGGCACAAAGACGAAAATAGGGGGTACCCTAGTGAGAATCGAACTCACTAATCAATGGTAATTGTTCAACCCTGGGTATTCGTCAACCACTTTCGAGACAAGCTTGTTAGCCATTACACCACCTCAACCGGTGGCTGGGTGCCCATAGTGATTTTTCCAAGCAAAAGCTTTAAATGTAGCACAAAAAAAAAAGTATGGGGGACACCCAGTGAGGATCGAACTCGCTACCCAGTCGTAATTGTTCTCGCGAGACAAGCTTGCTAACCATTACACCACCGAGGTGCCCATGCATTTGCTTAATATCTGTCTATATTTATGACATGAGGTATTGTAATTATTTACATTGTTCGGACTGTTGTCTTCATCTTTATTGCCATATTCACGATGTTTCGGCCGTTGTCTGCTCCAGCGTTCTTCAGGTGATTGGAATTTTGTACTGAACCGGGGAAGATTGTTCTAGTTCCATGAGCCGTGCCTCTTCCAGATATATCAATGATTTCTCTTTAATTCAACTCTCCAAGTTTTTATGCCCCATTACAGTCGTCAGGTATTGAACTACCATCTCTATGGGTGAAGTCACTGGATCCAACAAACACTTAAACCTTAAAACATAACAAAACAAAAAAAAAACAGCCCTGTTTTATTCCGTTAAATCCATGCTCAGGTCTTAATCCTTTCAGCCGTGCGTTCCTGAACAATTTTAATCCTTCTGCCTGAGCTCTTGAGTCAAAATTCGCAAATAATTTGTATGTAATGTTTCATGGTAGCTATAAAAATAATTACAAGTGTTTACCCACCATTCAACCGGTGGCTGGGCATTAGGTCATTTTTCTCTATCACTGTTCAACTGGTGGCTGGGTAGTACGTCATTTTTCTCTACCACTGTTCAACCGGTGGCTGGGTATTACGTCATTTTTCTCTACCACTGTTCAACCGGTGGCTGGGTATTACGTCATTTTTCTCTACCACTGTTCAACCGGTGGCTGGGTATTACGTCATTTTTCTCTACCACTGTTCAACCGGTGGCTGGGTATTACGTCATTTGTTCTCTACCACTGTTCAACTGGTGGTTGATCATTACGTCATTTTTCTTTACCACCGGTAAAGCGGTGGTCAGGGCTCAAAGGTTTAAGATCAAATCCGTTTAGTTTTATTTAGTAAGCGTTTATGACATGTGGCACAAGGCCGAAAACAAAGAGCACTCAGTGAAGATCGAACACACTGTTCCGTCTACCACTGTTCAACCCCGGTGGCTGGGTATTAATTATTTTAGCGAGACACTGTTCAACCGGTGGCTGGGTACATGTCATTTTTTCTAACCATTACACTACAGTGCTCAAATCCAGTTCGTTTTATGATCAGTCACAAGAAACGGCAGAAACTCCCAAACACGGGAAAGGATTCTCTTTTCTGTCTGTTTTTCTTGAGAGTCCTATCTGACTAGGAAAGAAAAAGTATGCGGCAGGTACATTCTTGCGGACCACCTACAGCAACACCATTAAGATGTATTTCTTTCCTTTATCTATATGTTTATTAACAACCTCACTTTAGAAGGCGCTGACATAAGTGTTTCTTAGGCATTGTAATTGGTGAACATTTAGTAAATAAAAAGAAAACTTTTATATTGTCAAGCACCTATGAACAGAGTCGGTGCGTATTATTAATCCCGACCTGGTGGATCATAATTGGGGGCCCCGGCAGTGTTTTTTGAGCATCGTTATCTTACTAACATTGGCTTTTTTTCTACCTACATTTATATACATTACTTAAACATTGATTATTAAAGGTCGAAAAAATTTCGCGGATTTTAACGTCATTCTGGGGTCTTTTTTTTCCCGCCCAAATTCGTGAATTTGTTTTGCTTATGCTAATTCTTGAAAAAAAAAAATTAACTGCTTTTTATCCATAATATTATTCAACTTTTAACAAGAAGAATTTGAAGTTGCTTTTAAAAAATGAAAAAAAAAAAAATATACATGATTTATTTAAGATGGGATAATCTATTATGACATGTCTCTAATTTGTATTTAGATACATTGTATTTATTTACAGTTTTTCTAGTTGAATTATTAACCTACATCGCATATGACCCATTATTGTACATAATTAGGTGACAATTTGTATTTTATATGAATATTATCTGATGAAAGTTGAGATGTAGTAGACTGCCCCCACCCCGTATCATAGATTAGGGAGGGCAACCATAGATTCATATATGGCCGGTGCGTTTCTACCACCGAATCCCGGGGAGGGGCTAAGGCAGGTTGGACCCCCGGGCAGTGCTTTGTGACCCTCAATATCTTATCAACATTAGCTTTTTTCTACTTAAATTTATATACGTTACAAATTAAACTTTAGCACAAATGACTATTAATGGATGAAACATTTTTCGCTGATTTTGACGTTATTCTGGGGTCTTTTTTTTCTCGTCCAAATCCGTAAATTTGTTTTACTCATGCTAAGTCTTAAAAAAAAAAAACAAAAAAAAAAGCCCAAATAAACCTCTATATAATATTCACTATTTTTTATTCATGATGTTGAATGTGCTAAAATTATTCAATATTTTCAAGCTGATGTTAAAAATTGCGGCAAAATATTTTTTGATTTGTTTAAGATGGAAGGATCTATTATGACATGTCTCTAATTTGTATTTAGATACATTGTGTTTATTTTCAGTTTTTCTCGTCGAATTGTTCACCTTTATTGCATGTGATCCATAATAATTAAGTATGAAGACTACCTTATGAAAACAGAGGTGTAGTAGAGGCGAGGGGGTGTCCGATTCATAGATTCGTGGGTGGGTAGCCAGTATCGCAGATTTGGAGCGAACCAGCGGAATCCTTGCACCGGCCCTGTGTGTAGGAGCAACAAATTGGTTCTGCAATGCAAAATATCCAGCACATTAAGGGACCTGTTGTTGGTATCACGGTGTCAGTTTCCGGCGGAAAACTTCAGAGTCTTTTCCTGATGAAGTAAAATCTGTTTGGCATATGGAGGACCAACAACTTATTAGGAAAGTGAGCGTAATGTGTTGGCTCATCAATACATATATATATATATATATATATATATATATATATATATATATATATATATATATATATATATATATATATATATATATATATATATATATATATATATATGTGTGTGTGTGTGGACGTGTGATATATCTATATATATATGTGTGAGTGCTTGTATATATATATATATATATATATATATGTGTGTGTGTGTGTGTGTGTGTGTGTATAAAATATTTGTCTACTTCCCAGGCAGTGATAACAAAATAGCAGTATAACTAATGCCAGCTGTCAACTTGACAGATGGGACAAACAATTCTATATATATATATATATATATATATATATATATATATATATAGGTGTGAGGTGTGTGTGTCTGTGTGTGAGAGAGAGAGAAGGAATGTGTGTATAATGAAAATATGCATCTATCAGTAGACAATATATGCATATGTATACATACGTATATATTTAATAACGTATTTTCATGTGTAATATCTGCAGTCCATATATATATATATATATATATATATATATATATATGATTTTGTATTTGGGCAGCAGTCCCTCTTTTATGCATGTTTCATTAAACACTGACAAGGTACTGCGATTAAGCTTTTTATTGATTTTGTCTTTTCTTCGTATAAGTGTTATCTTTTCTAGACATAAAGTGTTTAAAAACAATTCGAATGTTCCTTATATCTATTAACCGTGATCCTAGATGTTTTTATTGGGTGCTGGCTTTTTATTTTTAAACATTTTTCACATGTGGATGAAACTATTTTCTACGATTATGTTGCGGATGAAGTTTGGTACCCTTTTTTTTTTTTAAATGAATTTTGATTGAACTATGATCATGTAATGTGAGTCTTCTTGATAAGGACGTGGTGGTATGTCCAATATAATTATTCATGAATTTGGTTTCATCAGAAACGCAGTTCGTTAAGGGGCATGTAAATTCATAAATAATATATATATTTTTTTTTAATGTGCCATGTCCTTTCACGAGGTAGGCGTTCATGGCTCTCCACCGCGCTCTATCCCTTGCAGCTCTCAGCAAGCTCCTTCCCTCTGCTTCCTCCCCCAGACCACGTTCTGTCATCCACCTGCTCAAGCTCGTCAGGTATGTCACGCGCTGTTTTCCCTTGTCTCTCTTTTCCTCTATTCGACCCGTGAGTATTAGATTCTCCAGGCCCTCCATCCTCATTATGTGTCCCAGAGATTTCAGCTGCCTCTTTCTGATGTTCTTGTTTACATCGTTGCTCACATGCTCGGTCCATGATATACTTAGTGGGTGTTTAAATATATATATATATATATATATATATATATATATATATATATATATATATATGTTATTACCTATACAGTTATTTTTAGTGTTTGAAATAGAAAACATGTATTATTTTTATTACGTCTATCGGCCTGCGCATTGGAGAAAACTTAATATAGGGAATGCACACTTCGGCAGAATTCGAACCAGCTACCCTCTTTGGAGGAAAAAATCATCGTTTATTCAGGCATGCGGTGGATGAGCGGTCTAAAACGTGCCGGTTCAAACGGTGGTTAATCCTACAAAGGGGGACGCAGGTTCGAGCCCTGCTGCAGAGCACATTTTCTTTATTAACTTTTCTGGAATGTATTAGCCAGTAGACGGAATCCACATTGTTTAAAAATATTAAAAAAAAAAAAATAAGTAAAATGAGACATCCATTTCAAACACGGATATCAACTAAAAAATAACGTTTGACGTATTAAAAATAAATCCATTAAATTTTTATTTACTTTTATTTATATATATATATGTGTGTGTGTGTGTATATATATATATATATATATATATATATATATATATATATATATATATATATATATATATATATGTGTGTGTGTGTGTGTATATATATATATATATATATATATATATATGAAGAAATATAGTTTTAAGGTGTGCTATATTTATAGGATAAGGTACTCAATATCAGAGGTAGAACGTATGTAAATATAAGTGAACATTGAAGTCAACACTCAGAGGCGACAGACTGTTTCATGCTAGACGTAATCGTCAGCCCTGACGATATATATATATATATATATATATATATATATATATATATAGAGAGAGAGAGAGAGAGAGAGATGGCGAGATAGAGAGTTTGTTTTGCTATAATATTCTTTATGGCACTTCTTGCCTGTGGAACTCCCTTCTGTATTCTTGGTTCACTGCCACCTTCAATCATCATAAATGATTCGACAATCGCTATCTTCCTGAAACCTGGGCTTTTATAGTCA